>JAKCPB010000357.1:25000-326204 GCA_021442155.1 Cymbidium sinense | reverse complement strand
TTCTAGAACTCTCAAAGAACATCTCTTGAGACTTTATCATAAGCTTTCTCTAAATCGATAAATATCATATGTAGATCCTTCTTACTTTCTCTATGCTTCTCCATCAAACCTCTTAACAAATGTATAGCATCCATAGTAGATCTACCTGGCATGAAACCAAACTGATTGTGAGAAACTTCTATATCACATCGTAATATGTCGATTACTCTCTCCCATAATTTTAATGTAAAAATTATGGGAGAGAGTAAAAATCAGTATTCTAAATTAATTGATTTTAGTTCTCTATTATTCTCCTCTGAATTACCTATAAAATGAGTTTTTATTTGTATTTTTTGGATTTTTTTATAATTAGTTATGAATTTTGGAAGTTTCATCATTAAAATGAGATTAATTAAGCCTAATTAAACTCCTAATCCCATCGGGCCACATGGCAACTAATGTGGTGCACTTTCCATGTGGCGTGATGGGATTTGGTTGTCACATTCATTGGTTGAGGATTTAGCGGTGGGACGCTTTTACGGAAGACTTTCGATCTAAGATTGAACGATCGAGATTAATCATGTGGTTTATGAGGAAATTAGAGAGATCTAATGCATGATTTGATAAGGACCATCCATTCGATCATGCGAAACGGATGGTCTGTGATCTGTCTCCTCTCGAGCGGCAAGAGACGGATGCTATCCATCGATCGTCGCTCGATCCGAGCTCACCCGAGCTTGAATGGAGCTCAAATTCATCCCACACCTTCAGCGAAGCACAAGAAACATATCTAACTATGGAGATCATGTGACATAATATTTTCCTTCACAAAGGGCCAAGCAAATTTTTCTCTAAGGTCTATTTCAATAGCATACCTCACCAGAGCTTGTGACTAGCAGTTCCAATGATTGAGAAAGCTTTGTTTGGATGAAACGAAGCCATGTTGAGCCACAAAAGCTTTGATTTAATGTAGTTAGCATGGAAGACCAATCCACATCATGTAGGTGATCAACTTCTATCAAACGCCTAGCTTTGGTCATCAGGAAGCTCATGATTCAATCCGTTTCAACTCACCTTGGTCCAAGGATGGTGTCACAAGGTTAATTGCACTTTGGTTGAGGATTGAGTGAGTTGAGCTCGAGATTGATCTCCCCTATTTCAATTTTGAGTAAAATTGAGAAACGGGAAGCAAGGAAGCTTGGGAATGGCTTGGAAAAGCTTGGGGAGGCTGCGATTAGACTTCTCGAGCTATGGGGAATGAATTTATCTCTTTGAGTGAGAATGAGGGGGGTATATCTCCCCCTCCTTGGATCAGATGGTGGATGGCTGATTTGTCATTTTGGCTCAATGGCTTGGATTGGTTGATCGGTTTTAGCTGGAAAACATCTCACATGGGTCATTTTAGGTTGATGAGTGAGGAAGAGTGGCTACCCATGTGATTGGTGAGTGGATTTGGTGAGCCAAGTGTCCAAAGGTAATTGGGGAGGTTAGTTTGGCCTCCCCTTGGGTCATGGCCAACCCAAACTCATTGGGTCATGTTCATCACCCTCTTTGGTGCCCATGTGGACAAATAGATGGGTGCCAAGCTTCCTTGGGAAAGGAATGGACAAATTCTAAGTGAATTTGGTCATCGGATACCCTTTGACCCAAGAGCAAAGTGGTCATTTGGCTATGAGTTTTATTTGACAAAATTTGAAATGATTTAAAAATGGGTTGGACCAAATTTCAAGTGATTTAGAGTATATTTGATTTGATTTGGCTTAATTTGACCCATTTGGGTCAAATTGGGTTAGTTTGACCAATTGGTCAAATTGGGTCAAACCATGCATTAGGTCAAGTTCAAATGATCATTTGGAGCCAATGGGTATCATTGGTTTTGTTTAATTTGTTTTAGATTTAGTTTTAGTTCATTTAGGTTCATTTGGGTCAAATGGGTCAAGTTGACTAATTTGATCCATTTGATCCAATTGGGTTAGGTCATGGGTTGGTTTAGGCTTAGTTGATCATTTAAAATGTATTATAAGCTTTAGTTTCAATCAATTCTGATTTGGTTTGATTTCAAGTTGATTTGACCTTTTGGGTTAAGTTGGGTTCATGGTCAATTGGGCTAGGTTGGGTTTAATTGGTCAATTGAAGCTTTGGTCAAGTTCAACAATCAATTTGGAATGAATTTGCATTGGTTGCAATCTGGCTTAGATCAAGATTTAACCCATTTTAGCTTTTTTAGGTCAATTTGGGTCAACTTGGGCTAGGAGGGATAATTGGGTTTGGTCTAGCTCAAGTGAGAGCTTGGTCATGTTTAATAATTAATTATGGATTGGTTTAGATCAATATTTTCAATCAATTTGGCTCACAGTGAATTTTGGCTTGTTTAGGTCTCATTTGGGCTAAGTGTTGACTTGGTTAAAAGCTAAGTTTGACTTGGTTTGACCCAATTTGAGTGATTGATCATTCTAGGATGATTGTTGATCACAATGTGAGGCTTGGGTGGCCTTGGTTCAACCCAATTCAGGTTGGATTAGAAGTTGGTTCATGGGTTTTGGGTCAAGTGGACCTAAAAAGGTGAATTAGCTTGATCATGGCTTATTTCAAGTTTGCTTATGATGGAAATATAAATCCAATTGCAAGTGGTTTGGAGTCAAATGAGTTTTGGTTCATTTGACAATTTTAAGTCAAAAGGATGAACATGGGTTTGACTTGGGTTAGTTTTATTTTGGCTTGGTGATTATAGTTTATGTTTATATTTGGGCATGTGATTGAAGGAGTGATTGTTTGAAGAGAAAATCCAAGGGTTTGGATTGATTTGAGAATGATTTTAAATCAAGAAATTGGTTTAAAGGATATGAATTGGGTTTGGATTTGAGTTTTGAATTTATATTGATTTGATTTTGGCCATTTGAATTTATATTTTATTTATATGTTTTAAGATAAATGAGAATATAAATGATCCATGAGAGAATCATATGAATTATGAGTGATTTGATCGTGAATTTGGCTAAGGTAGGTCAAAAAGTTTGAAAAGGGGTTTTGATTTGGTTTGATTTATATTCATTTGATTTGGATAATTTGAATGCCAATTTCATTTATAGTTATGAATACATGTGATTGAATAAGTGATTTATAAAGAAAACACTTGGCTTTGGGTTGATTTGAAGGGTTTTCTAAGCTTATGGATGTGATTTATAAGGCTTAGGAAGGTTTTGGATTTGGAATTGATCATGGGTTTCAATCATCTAGAAATTGGAGTTTATTTGGAATTGATTTTGGATTTGAATCATTCAATTGAGTTGGGATTGATTTGAGATTTGAGAAAATCAATTGAGTTGGATTGATTTGAGATTTGATTTGGATTGGTTTGAAGGAGTATACATGGGCTGATTTGAGCTATAGGTAAGTTGTTGCCTTAAATCCCTAATGCATAGCCTAATCCTATGATAAACCCTTCTAAGTCTCTAGGGTTAGGTTAAGTGTTCACCTACTCACTAGAAGTGTCTCAAGACTAAAGAACTCTTAGTGTCTAGAGGAGTCATATGACTAAGATGGAGAAGTTGAGATCTCACTCAAAAAGAGGTCAACATTGACCAAGTCAACCCCTTAACCCATATGAACCCAAACTAGCCAAATTTCTAAGCCAAATTGAAACCAATGATTCATAATAAATCAAAATCAATATTTGAATATGACTTGACCTTCAATTGAGTCAAACTAAATCCAATTAGCCCTCTTGACTCAAGTTGACCCAAATTGACTTAAAAGAACAAATTGGGTCAAATCAAAATATAAACTAAATTGATTGCAACCAATGGCTCAAGTTCATTCCAAATTGATTGTTGAACTTGACCAAAGCTATGATTTGATGCAATTGAACCCAATTGGCCTACTTAGCCCAAATTGATTTAAAGGTTTAACTTGGACTAAATTAAAACCAAATCCAAATTAATTGAAACCAAAGCCTACAATCATCTTCAATTGGTCAACTAAACCCAAATCAACAATTTGGCCAAATTGGTCAAATTGGTCAACTTAACCCATTTGACCCAAATGAATTCAAATGAGCCAAAATCAAAGCTAAGTCTAACTAAACCAAACCAATTGAACCAAAACATCCCAAGTGATCATATGAACTTGACCCAACCCTTGGTTTGATCTAATTTGACCAATTGGTCAACTTGACCCAACCAAAACCAATTTGACCTAAATGAGTCAAATTGAGCCAAACCTAACCAAATCAACTCCAATTGACTTGAAATGTAGTCTATCCCACTTTTGGCTTATTTTAAATCTACCCAAATCAAATCCAATGCCAAATGATCATTCTACCCTTGGGTCAAGGGCATCACATGAGACAAATTGCCCATATAAGTGGTCATTTCTATTCCTTGGCCACTTGGTACTCTCCCCGATGGTCACCACTAGGACACTTGCAACTCAAGGGGTTGGGTACCATGACTATGGGAGGTGAAACCTCACCCTCCCCATTGAAGCCATGATTCCTCCTTGGCAGCTACCTCCATACTTTCAACAAACCATGCCGAGACAACTCACCTCTTCCGTGCCACCCATGACTTCCTGAGATGGTTGGACTGCCCCTAGAAGCCAAATCCGATCATGACGAAAAGGGGTATACACTCCCTCGTTTCCACTCAAACACACACAAAAATCATTTTTTAGAGCCCTAGCTACCCAAGATGAGTCTCTAGAGCCATTCCCAAGCTCCCAAGCTCATTCTCGATCAAAATGCCATTTTTTTGTCGAAATAGGACACTCCCATTTTGGCCTAACTTCCCCATTTTTGTCATCAAAAAATTAACTTTGCACTCACCTTCCCTAGGCCTTGTCAAGCAAGAATGAATCATCTCCCAAGCTTCCCGAGCACTAGAGGTGGGACTTTGATCAAAGTTGAGCTCTAAATCATCGGTTCATGGCCTTCCGAGTGAACATCCAGGAATTCATCCAATTACTCTCAGGCTTTGTCTCTAGATGAAGCTTCCTCATCATTGCCATCGATCTTGAGCTAGGTATGCCTCCAAAACCAATCCTTAGGCAAAAAAGGGTTGGAGGTTTTTGAAGAAGACTTGCATTTAGTGTGATCTTGACTATTGGATCCCCTCCAATCGATGTCATGAAGGTGTGGGATCCTTTTGGAGTTGATCTGAGCTCGAGTAAGCTCAGATCAAGTGAGTAATGGCAGACATACTCCATTCTTCCTCACTCACGTGATGTTGGATCACGCACCATCCATTTCACGTGATCAGAATGGACGGTCATGATTAGATCCACTAGATCGATCAGATTTAATCTTATTAAGCTGTGGGATTAATCATAGAGATCGGTCGGCAGATGAGAAAGCTTGTCTGCCACCTCCATGTAGGCGTTGGGCCGTATAAGTTTTAAGTAGCCAATCCCGCGGTGCCACATGGAAAGCAAGTCAGTGCCATATGTGAGATTAGGCTTTAATTAGCTTAATTAATCATTTTAATGGCTAAAACTTCTAAAAGTCATAAAAAATCATAGATAAATAAAAAATTACAAATAAATACTCATTTTAAAGGTATTTTAGATGAGAATTATTTAAAAATGATGTAAACTAATTTTGAATAGTAATTAAAGTTTAATTACAAATTTAATTATCTTAATTAATCCTTAATTACTTGCTTAATTAATCCCAATTTTGTGGGTTAATTTAATGGGATGACCTGCCTCTATGATTTTCTTGGGATTTATTGCTCATAATTAGGAAAATTGACTAATTAAACCTTAACTACTCTTTTAAGTTAATTAATGATTAATTAATCCCATGAATAGTGACAAATTGGCTAATTAAGTTTATTAATCATTGTTCAATAGTAAGTGAACTAAGGAATAAGGTTGGGACCCCTTTCTAAGTTCATTTCACCCTTTTTTAAAATGAAATTAATTAAGATTTAACTAATTAATTAAATCACTTTAAATTGAAATCATAATCACATCGGACCTTAATTAATTAAATCATGGGGTAGATCTTTGGGTGTTTAATAACCTAAAGGAGTTTAATGAAATTATGGTTAGTCCACATGTGTGGGAATAAGAGTAATTAAGTCCACTAATTAATTAATCATGAGCCAATTGCATTTAGCCCCTTTTATTTCTAGGATCATTGCAAGTTTATTTTCATGCATATCATGTTGGCTCATAATTATTTAGTTAATTACTTTAAGGTGACATAGGTAAGGTAATTAATTCATCTAATTAAGGGTTAAACTTAATTAACCCATAAAATCAACTTAATTACATTTCTTTATTTAAATAAAATCTCTAATGTGGGAATGAGTTTAAAATAATAAGTGATGATTTCTCTTCTCCTCTTTAAATCAAATAAAATCCAAAACTTAATTAATAAAGAAGCTTTGGTTTGCTTTAAATAATTGTATTTGATTTGATTATAATTAAGTACTAGTTAGGTTGAATGAATCACATGCTTATATATGATTGTCCTCATTTCAATCATGTTAAATTTTGTATGTCATTTTAATTGTTGCATCAATCTTTTGAAAATCAAAAAAAAAAATGGTTTCCTTTTTTTGTAAGCTTGCATGTGTTGATTTAATTTAATATATGCATTATTATTATCATTATTAAATCAAATGTATTTTCAAAAGCTTATAAATGAATAATAATATGTGTTATGATGTTAGTTATAAATACATAAGAAATGCATGTGCTTATAGCTTAAGTGTATGAATGTTGAGTTCTTTTTCCTCTATTCATGTGTTGATTTCTATAAGATTGAATGGTAATGGGTATATAGTCTGGACATTTCGAGAACACGAGGCTTTAGCTAGCCCCAAGGAGGTTATTTGATTACCTCACTTCCCTGGTTTAACAATGGCACGTACCCATTTGATTTCATTCTTATGTATTTCAACATTAAAATTTGGATAGAGCTTCAATTCATATATATAAATGATTCAATAAAAAAAATACAATCTTTGCATGGTTTTCTTATACTCATTTATGTATACATGCATGTGTGTCCAAGAAAAGCAATTTCTTATGTTGGTTTTGTATAAGAATTTGGATAATGTTTTAAATTAATATGTTTAAATAATTTAATCAAATAAAATATAAATTCTAAACATACACATACATTCATAATTTAAGGGTGTTAAAATATGCTGCATGTATAGATACACTTAGGATTAAATCATATGCATGTTACATGTGATGGAAAGGAATGATTTAATATATGTCATCTGGTAGTAATTCAATTAAATTAGTTTAAGATGCCTTTCATTTTGAATAGGATTATTTAAAGTGAACCTAAACTTACAATTAATTAAATCATTTAATAAGCCATTCAATAAAGAGAACTAAATCAAGTTAATATACTTTAGAAAGTTACTTAAGGTAGGGACGAAAGAGGGTAATCCTTTTTTCCTCTCTTCATAACACTTAGTTTCTAAGTCTAATCAAATTAAAAAAAGAAAACACAAATTAAAATTCTCAAATCAATTAAACTACTTCAAGTGAAATCAACCATTTATGTTAAATTGATTCCTTCTACACTTAGAAAATACAACACGAATGCCTAACAACACCACACAATACACACATTAGAATTAAGTCACCACTTCTAGCTCTAAGTTAGGATGGTGTATGATGTGATGTATGTTTTGTTTTATGATGTATTATTTTAGATTGTTAGGGTGCATGCTTCATAGATTAGATGATAGGCCAATATTAGCTAATGTTTTTTGAGGGATTATGCTTAAGGGATGCTTAAAATAAATGTGAATGCTCTTTTTGTTGCTTAAATCCTTAAGCATAATCCAAGTTAGGGGTGGGCTTAGTTACCCATGAGTAGGGTGCTAAGTCTAAATTATAAATACGCTTGGGATTATATGTATATTTAGCTAACTCTATTTTGGTGTAGTTAGATTTTTTCTCACATAAATGTAAGTTTTTAGGAATTAGGATTAGTGCTATGGGGATTAGGATGAGCAGTGGCTAGAAGGCTTTGTCCTAGGGTGCCTTGTGATGGCTTTGAAGCAAACACCTTGCCTTATAATGGCTTTGAAGCAATCACCTTCCAAATCAAAGAAGGAACCAAATCAAAATGGAGATATAAAGAAGACCCCATAGCATTTAATACAATTATAATTATTCATCTTTTCTCTCTTGGTTGTATGGCGTGGGTATAAACCTTTTATTCTTTATAATAGTTTATATTATTGTTTGATGTTATGTTTACATTGTGCATTAGGATGGCATGTTTTCATAGTTTCTTAAATGATTGATGCTTTAATGTGGCTTGGATGATTAGGCTCTTAGGATAAAAATAACTTTTCTACCCAACTAATCACTCATAACTAAATTTTATACAACTCATAGCCTCATCATAAAGCCTAAGACATAAATAAGATAATTAAAAGATTTAGCAACCCCTTATGGTTGTATGGTTTTCATGCATGCATATTCTTTCTCTCTTGAACATGAAGGAGTTCCATCCTTGCACGATAAAGAAATGCTTGACTGTGAGGGCACCCCTTGTGGTGGAGAACACCTTCTTCTAGCTGATTTGACCCATAACCTATTTCATCATGCATTTAGGCAAAATGAAATCCTAAAACCTCTGTCAAAATGATGTTCTAAAATGAAATAAAATTTGAAAAGATTTTGCATCTATAGATTAAGTCATATGCTCATACCACTCATGCTCTAGTCTCTTAGAGAGAGTGTTTAGGACTTTAGTCTATTTCTAATTAAATAACTACCTTAGCTATCTTGCATTAATAAGACCAAACTACATGGTTTTAAAATCGTAGGAGAAGTTAGCTGGCGGCCACTCTAGGTAGTTATAAGTTTAGAATTCAGACAACTTATTCTCTCTTGTGGAGGTAAACCCTTATGTCCTATGTAGATTTAGGTTAGTCTAAAGCTCCCTAGATTTAGGATTTTGGTAGCTATTTCTTTGGGCTGAGAATAAATCCTTACCTCTTAAGCATTTCCCACAACCTTGTGTTGGTTGAGTATAAGCTAGTAATCTAATTAAATTTCAACTCAAAACATATAAATCTCATCAAATTCAAAATTATAAAGAACCATAGGATATATTGGAATGTTCTAGGCTTCTTAGTATCGAGCACTACTTATTTCATTTAGATTCCAAAATAAGTCTTCTCCTTGAGCTTTCCCAATTGATTTTCTAAATACAACCAATAATTTGATAGTCTAACCTTGAAATCTTTGGAGATGATAATTGTTTACTTTAATCAGTATTCTTAGGAAATTTCATTTCCTAAGATGTAACTATGGAGGCTTGCCTTTATATGAAACTAAGAACCTAGTTTAATATAAACTACTTTATTCATCCATGTAAAGTAGGGAAAAAAATCTCTACATTCAGATCATGCCTTAGGAGTCCTTATTATTGATTAGGTCCATTGTAGTGATGTCTATCTTTTGAGATAGTACATCATACCTCAATGTTGTACATCACCTCAAAGTACCACCCTTACGATCTGATGTGGTATCCCCTCCATACATCTAAAAATAAACACTACAAGGCCCTCTCGCCTTGTTCATTGAATCCTCTCAACTTCATACTTTCTTTTTGGAGTTTGGAGATGTGGATCCTTAAGTAGGCAAGGCTCTTTAGATTCATAATGTTAATTGATACACACAGGTCAAAACTCACGGATAGTCTATCACCACATCCCTTGTAATGTAAAGAGGTGGTTGTGCTTGGTTGTCCTTAAGAGTAAGTCTTCATAGTTGAATGTAACTCCTAAGATGTCCTTCGAGTGGCATGCCTCCTCTTTAGTAGCGGTCAGCTGAGCTAAGCATATCTCTAGATCAAGTAAGCCCTTGACTAGAGATTTCCTGAACTCTTTGGATAAGATAAGGGCATCGTATATGCTTAACTTAGCTGGAAACTTTCTAAGGTGAGCTATGACATTGTAATCAATTAAAACCTAAACCTAAAATAAAAATAAAATAAACAAAATAAAATAAACCTAAACCTAAACTAAAATAAACTAAGATGAAATAAATAAACCTAAACCTAAACATAAATAAACTAAACTAAACCCTAAACAAAATAAAATAAATTAAAATAAACCTAAACCTAAACTAAAAATAAAACCAAAAATAAATCTAAAATAAAACCTAAAACCTAAACTTAAAATAATAAAATAAAACCTAAACTAAACCAAAATAAAAATAAAACCTAAACCTAAAAGTAAAATAAAATAAAACTCAACTAAAATAAACCTAAACTAAACTAACAAATAAAATAAAATAAAAAAACCTAAACTAATAAATAAATAAATTAAAATAAACAAATAAATAAAAATAAATCATAAACATAAATAAAACGATTTGTTCTCTATTCAAAAAAAAAAAAAAAGGCCAACTAAAACCTAGGCCACAGGCCAAAGCTGAACTAAAACTAAAGGCCTAACCTGACTTAGGCCCCTAGGCAAACCTAAACCCTAAAGAGCCATGACCCACCCTAGGCCACAACAAAAAAAACCCTAGGCCACAAACTCTAAACCCAAAGCTAAAAAAACCTAAACTAAACTATAAAACCTAAAATATAATAAAATAAAAAAAATCTAAACCAAATAAGTTTAAAAAATAAAATAAAATAAAACATAAACTAAAACCTAAACCTAAACTAAAAAAAGAAATAAAATAAATATAAAAAACTAAATTAAAATAAATAAAATAACTTACTAAATTAAATAAAATAAATAAAATAAAAATTAAATAAAATAAAATAAATAAAATATAAATAATAAACCTAAACAATAAACTTAAAACAAAATAAATAAAAAAAATAAAACATAAACCTAAACTTAAAAAAAAACCTAAAATAAAATAAATAAACCATAAACTAAAATAAACTAAATTAAAATAAATAAATGTAATCCTAAATAAACTAAACTAAAATAAATAAAATAATAAAATAATAAACCTAAATAAAATAAACTAAAAATAAATAAACTAAAATAAAAATAAACCTAAAAAATCAATAAAATAAAAAAAACCTAAAAATAAAAAAAAAAAAAAAAAAAAAAAAAAAAAAAAAAAAAAAAAAAAAAAATAAAATAAAAAAAACTAACTAAAAAAACTAAAAATAAACTAAAATAAATAAAATAAAATAAATAAATAAAATATAAATAAAACTAAATAAAATAAAAAACTTAAATAAATAAAAAATAAATAAAATAAAATTAAAATCTAAATCTACTGACACTAATTTTTTTTAAAACCCTAAAATACCCTACCCACCACAAATCCTACTCAGCCCTAAACCCTGACCCAAATCCTAAACCAAATCTTAAAACCCTAAACATAAACCTTATCCCTACCCATCACTACCAAACCACACTTAAATAAACTAAAATAAAATAAAAAATATAAACCTAAACCTAAATATATAATAAAATAATAAATAACTAAAACCTAAACCAATCTAAACCTAAACAAAACTAACTAAAATAAAATAAATAAAATCTAAACTAAACTAAAATAAATAAAAAATAAAATAAAATAAATGTAAAATAAAATAAAATAAATGAGTAAAAACCTAAAAATAAAAATAAATAATAAAATAATAAACACTAAACTTAAAATAAACCTAAACCTAAAATAAAGAAAATAAAACCTAAACTAAAATAAATAAACTAAATAAATAAACCTCAAACCTAAATAAAATACATAAACCATAAACTAAATAAAATAAAATAAACTTAAATAAACTTAAACCTAAATTAAAAATAAACTAAAATAAAACTTAAAACCTACTAAAAATAAAATAAAAATCAAACTAAACTAAACTAAAACATAAAAAACCTAAAATAAAAATAAAACTCAACTAAAAACTAAAACACAACTAAACTAAATGAAGTAAAATAAAAATAAATAAAAAAAATAAATAAAAAGATAAAATAAATAAAAAATATAAATAATAATAAATAAAGAAAAATAAATCTAAACTATGGGTTTGCTTAATTAAAAACTACACCTAAACCTCTAAAACCCTACCACTGACCCTAAACCTACCACACCCAACAAACTGAGCCAAACCACTCCTACTAGGCCACCAGGCCACACCTAAAACCACTGAGCCTACCTAACTGAATGTTAATCATAAACCTACTGACCCTAGGCCCTAAACTTTCCTAAACCCAAACCCAAATAAACAAAAAAATCTAATAAAAAAATAAAATAAAAACTAAACCTAAATAAAATAAAATAAATAAAATAAAATACCTAAACTAAACCTAAATTACCTATGATAATGATAAAAATAAACTAAATAAAATAAATAAAACCAACTAAATAAATAAAATAAACCTAAATAAACCTAAATAAGATAAAATAAATAAACCTAAATCCTAAACCTCAAAAATAAAATAAAACCTAAACACTAAACTAAAGAAAAATAATATAAAATAATAACTACTAAAAATAAACTTTGCCTAAATAAATACTATCTAAATAAACTAAACATAAATAAACTAAACCTAACCTAAACTAACATAAAATAAACCTAAATAAAACCTAAACCTGACCTAAATAATAAAATAAACCTAAACCTAAAGTTAAATATAAAATAAATCTTTAACCTAAAATGACTAAATATAAAAAATAAACATAAACCTAAATTTAAACCTAAAATGAACTAAAATAACTAAACTAAATAAATAAACCAATATAATAAACTAAATAAAATAAAAATAAACCTAAATAAGAAAATAAAAAACTAAAATATTAAAAATAAATAAACTACCTACCTGGTTTGCTTGATTTAAAACTCACCACTACCCTAAATCTTGACCCTAGGCCCTAAAACAGGCCATAAACCTACTACCCAGGCCCTAACCACCACAGACCACACTAGCCTAAACCATAAAACCCAAATCCACAACCTAAACCCTAAAACCAAAAAACCTAGGCCCCACTATGAGCCACAACCCAACCCTACCCTAGCCCTAACTAAACTGACTAACTAAATAAACCTAAAAATAAATAAATAAAACTAAATAAAATAAAATAAATAAAATAAAACCTAAACCTAAAAACCTAAACCTAAAAATAAAAAAAATTAAACTAGACTAAAATAAAGTTAAAAAAATGTGACTAAATTAAAAAAAAATAAACCAAAAATAAAAAAACCTAAATAAAATAATAAACTAAATTAAAATAAAATAAAATAAACCTAAAAAATAAAATAAACTAAATAAAAAACCTAAACCTAAATAATAAACTAAATAAAAAAAATAAATAAAATAAAACCTAAAACTAGAAAACTAAAAAAACAAAATAAAATAAACCTAAACTTAAATTAAAATAAACTAAACTAAAATAAATAAAACCTAAACCTAAACTTAAATGAAACTAAACCTAAACCCTAAACTTAATAAAATAAATTAAACTAAAATTAAAGGCTTAAACCTAAATAACAAATAAAACCTAAAATAAAACTAAACCTTATATAAAAAAAAATAAAAAACTAATAAAATAAAAATAAAACCTAAAATATAAAATAAAATAAAAATAAAACTAAACTAAAAATAAACTAAATAACTAAAATAAACTAAAATAAATAAAACTAAAATAAAATAAACTAAATAAAATAAAATAAAAATAAAAAATAAATAAAATAAACTAAATAAAATAAATTTATTGGTTTGTAATTTTAAAATAATTAAAATAAACAAAATAAAATAAACATAAACCTAAACTAAAATAAAACTTTAAAATAAATAAACTTAAACCTAAACCTAAATAAACTAAACCTAAACCTAAACCAAATTTAATAAAATAAAATAAACTATATAATAAATGAAACCTAAACCTCTATAATAAATAAAATAAAACCTAAATCCTAAATAAAATAAAATAAACTAAAATAAACTAAAACCTAAACTAAAAATAAAATAAAAATAACCTAAAATATAAAACTAAAATAAACTAAAATAAAACTTAAAACCTAAACCTAAAAAGAAAATAAAAAACCTAAACCTAATCTAAAATAAAAAAGTAAAACCTAAACTTAAAAAAAAATAAAATAAAAATAAATAAACTAAAAATAAACTTAAATGAAACTAAATAAAAACTAAATAAAAAAGAAAAAAAAAAAAAAAAAAAAAAAAAAAAAATATAAATAATAAATAAAATATATAAAATTAAATAAATAAACTCTGGGTTACAATAAACTAAAAAACCATGAAAATAAAATAAAAAAAATAAAACACTGGGTTTTTTAAAATAAACTAAACTCTAACCTACCCTATTAAATAACCACAAAAATAATAATGAACCTAACCTGTAAACTGATCATGAGCTAAATGATCTCCCAAACCTCACAGGCCCAGGCCCTGATCCCAGGGCCCAGCCCTCCCAAAACCCTAAAACTAAACCCAGAAATAACTGATCCTGAGCCTGAGCCACTGAGCCACAATGGGCCTGGGCCACACCTGATGAGGCCCTGAGCCACCAGGCCCTAGGCCTGAGCCACAAATCCAACCACTGAGCCCTGAGCCCTGGGCTGCCACACCAACCCCAGGCCTCTAGCCCTGACTGAGCCAAGGACCCTGGGCTGAACTAAGGCCACTGAGCCTGGGCCACACCACCACCCACTGACTCTCTAGGCCTGAAAGACCACTGGGCCCTAAACTTAGGCCACTGGGCTAGCCCTGACCCACCCTGAATAAATGGGCCACTAAAACCCTGGGCTGAGGCTGAACACTGACTAATCTGGCCATAAAACAGCCAGAATCATAAAACCCTAAAAACTAAACTAAACTGAAAGCTAAACATAAATACCCTAATACCCTAAAGAGCCTGACCCAAAACCCTGACTCTAAATAAATAATAAACTAAACTAAACTAGGCTTAAACCTAAAAAAATAAATAAAAAATAAAACTAAAAATAAACTAAATAAAATAAATAAAAAACCTAAGAAACTAAAATATAAAACACCTAAATGAAATAAATAAAAAAACTAAAATAATAAAAATAAACCTAAATTAAAATAAAATTAAAAATAAAATAAAACTAAAATAAAAAAAATAAACCTAAAATAAAATAAATAAATGAAATAAAATTAAACTAAATAAAATCTAAACCTAAAATAAAATAAATAAAACTAAATAAGATAAAAAAAATAAATAAAACATGAACTAAACTAAAATAAATAAAACCTAAACCTAAACCTAAACTACATAAAATAAAATAAACTAAATAAACTAAACTAAAATGGTAAAAATAAAGCTAAAATAAAACCTAAAATAAACCTAAAATAAAATAAAAACTTAAACTAAATAATAAAACCTAAAAACCACTAAACCTAAGAAACCCTAAACCAAAACTGAGCCTAAAAGCCACAAAATCCTGATCCTATAAACCTAAATAAACCTAAACTGAGGAACCAACCCTAGGCCCTGGGCCCTAATGGAAATAAAATAATAAGATAAAATAAAGACTGACATGGGCCCTGGGCCAAACCCTGAGAAAAATAAACCTGACCCAGGCCTAAAACCTAGGCCTGAAAACACCCAACTCTGCCACTAACTGAGCCTGGGCCACAAATAAGAACCCTGATAACCTAATCTAAGACCTGGGCCATGGGCATAGATCCCTTAAACTCCTGACTGAGCCAAATAAGACCTAAGGCCTGGGCTAAAATATACCCCAAAAACCTAAACTGATCCTAAACTCCCAAACCTAAAGGCTGACCACCCTTACCTAAACCACACTAACTGACCTCTACCACAGGCCTAAAAATAAACCCCTGACCCTATACTATAAATAAAAAACTAAAGACCCTAAACTAAAAAAATAAAATAAATAAAATAAACCTAAAAAATAAAAATACTAAATAAATAAAAAACTAAATAAAATAAATAAATATAATACTAAACCTAAGATGATAAAAAATAATATTAAATAATAAACTAAACCTAAAATACCCAAAATAAAAATATAAAATAATTAAATAAAACTAATAAAATAATAAACTAAACTAGATAAACTACTAAAGATAAATAAAATGAGCCTAATAACTAAATCTAGGCCTACTAAATAAAATAAAATAAATTAACTAAACCTACTAAAAATGTGCCTGAAATAAACCTAAATAAAACCTAAAGATAAAATAAAACTAAACTTGACCTAAACCCTAGGCCCACTCCTAAACCCTACTGAGCCCTACTCCAGATCCTAAACATCTATGAGCTCCCAACTGACTACTAATAAACCTACCCACCCAAACTGACTGAGCCCTGGGCCTGAGCCTAACCCAAACCCTGAAACCAAAACCAAACCCAAAAAAACCTACCCAACCCCAAAACTAAAACAACTGAGCCTACTATAATGAGCCATAATCCAAACTAACCACAAATCTAAAACTAAAACCACAGGCTAAACTAAACTTAAACCTAAATAAAATAAAAATAAACTCACTAAAGATCTGACCTACTACTATGGCTAAATGACTAAAATAAATAAATAAAAATAAATAAACTAAATAAATAAAATAAACTTAAAAAAAATAAAATAAATAATAAATAAAAAATAAACTAAGACTAAATCACTTTCTTTATTTAAAATAAATTAATAAAACTAAACATTAAATCCTCTACCTGAGCTAAACTAAAATAAATACCCTAAACCTAAAAAACACTACACCTAAACTCTCTCTAAACTAAAAATAAAACTAAACCCCAAACCCTAAACCCTAAACAAAACTAAACCACAAAGCATAAATAAAAACCTTAAACCCAAACCTAAAACAAACCCTAAGCCCCCAAATCCTAAAAACTAAACCTAAAGTAACTAAATAAATTTAAAAATAAACTTAAACCCTAAAACCTAAAATACAACATAAACCCTAAGAATGGGCAAAACCTTGATGGTAGGAACATCACCATCAAAATGATCCCAGATTTGATGGTCGAGATATATGATTATTAGTGGTGGGGATCGGAGGTCCTTATGGATATGGAGGAGGTGGTCGAACTAGTGGTGGTTATGAAGGCAGGAGGAGCGATGGAAGTTACTACCGTGGTGGTGGTAGAGGGAGAGATCGGAGATATGATGGTGGATCTGGCTGCTCGAGAGGTCGGGGTGGTTCTGATGGGAATTGGGAAAAAATGAAGAATGATCGATCCTATATGCTGCTTATGGAACTTTGCCTTTACAGTAGAGATGGTTGTAGTTATCTAAGGTTTTTGATTTTCTCTATTGGTGCTCATTTTTTATCTATGTAGTTGCTTGTGTCTTAGAAAACTTGGGGTGCTACCTGGTTGATGGAATCAAAAAGAAAAATTTTTGAATCTGAATTTGTTTTGTATTAAAAAAAACTTAAACCCTAAACCATAAACCCTAAACCCTAAACCCTAAACTAAAACTTAAACCCTAAACCTAAAACTTAAATCGTAAAACCTAAATCCTAAACCCTAAACCCTAAAAACCTTAAAGCCTAAATCCTAAATCCTAAAGCCTAAAGCCTAAACCTTAAACCCTAAACCATAAACCCAAAACACTAAACCCTAAACTTTAAACCCTAAACCCACAAACCCAAACCTAAATCCTAAAATTTAAACCACAAACCTAAACCTAAACCTAAACCTAAACAAACCAACCTACCCTAAACCCTAAACTAACTACCTAAACCTAAATTAAACCTTATTAATAAATAAATTTATAATAAATTTTATTGATCTGAATGACTAATCTTGTGGTTATATAATTTCAAATGACCTTGAGATTTGAATATCCTAAACCCTAACACTAAATCATATTATAATACCATATATTATAGTATAATGTAGCATCATATATTTTAGCATGTAGTGATGTGTTTTTTGATGTTTTAAGATGTTTTTAAATGTTTTAGTATATTATGGTATTATGCCCTATAGTCTATATTAATATAAATCATATAAATATTAATTTAATAAATCAGATGATGAAATTTGTTAAATTTGAAGTGGGACTTAGGTTATAGTACCAAAGGTGTGCTACACCACTTGTAATTTAAAAAGTAAGATTTTATGTTCAAAATAAATATTATATGTTGTAGCGTAGTATAGCATCATATATCAAAATATATTGTTCTATGCAATTTAAATTCATTTAGTATTTTACAATCATGTAGTCGAGCTTACACTAGCATTATTTATAAAATTTTTGATTTAGACTTTAAAATTATGGAATTTGGCCAAATTCATAATAGGTAGCATGAGAACATAATATATTATTTCAATTTAAAATATGTAAGTGATAAGACTAAAATATATAGTTTTTATAAATTATATGATTTTTTATCTTAACCAATCCCTTGTGATGTGATATGAAATATAATATAATATAATATGTTATAGTGTATTATAATATAGGATGCCATAACATAGTGTAGCATCATGCCTTATCGCATATGATTTTGTATTACTACTTATTGTTTAGGATATTTTAGTTTGATAGTATAATGTAGTAGAGTTTGAATTGGTATAATTCATAAAAATACTGATTTATAGGTAGAGATGATGGGATTTGGCCAAATTTAAGTTAAACTTTAAGGAACATCATTGCGGTGTGCTATGCTGTGTCATTTAATCAAAAGAATGGAATTTTGCATCCAAAATAAATGTTCATTTTTTAACCAAATTTTATACATTTTTTGCTTAAAGTGATTCATTTTAAGGTGTAATGTAAGATAATATATTATATTAAAGCATATTAAAATATAATGTACATAATAATATAACTTCACATATATATGAATGTGGTGGTGTGTTAGTAAATGTTATTGTACATTTGAGTATGTTTTACTTTTGTTATCATACATTGGGTCAAAACTCACAAAAATGTTAATTTGAAGGTTGAGATGGAAGAATTTGGCCAAATTCGGCACAAAAAAACAACACCAAAATTATGCTATTTTGTACCATTTCTATTAGAAAAATAATTTACATCCAAAATGAACATTATTTATATTTTGAGAAAATTTTGTTATTTGTTCCTTTTAAGTGATTCTAATGTGGTGTAATGTTAGACAATATATTATATTATAGAAAATTATATATAATATAATATAATGTGTTAATTCACACTATAATATGTTTAGCATGATATTGTATAGTTAGTTTGAGCTTGCACCATCACAAATCATAAAAGGTTGATTACAATGTTAAGATGATGTAATATGAATGAATACATTGTTAGGCTTTTTATTGAAGTATTAAAGGTGTGCATAAGAGAAGAAATAAGATTTGATGAGAATTCCATGTCATGGACATGGAGGGAGATCACTAGGGATCACATGCATTGGACATGACATGTGAGTGGTCTATGTCGAGGGCATAGAAGAGGAAAATCTATTAGGGATAAGGCTTGAATTTGGTTTGATTATATGATTTATGGAAAGAAGATCCACTGGGGATAAGAATCTATAATCTATCAGGAATTAAGATTGAATCAACTTTAATTTATTTTGTTTTAATTGATGTGGAGGCACATTTGTTAGAGATATGGGCTCGAGTTCACTAGGGATCAGGTATATGAACCTTCCACTAGGGAAACAGGTTTGGGCTATCCACTAGGGATTGGGATTTGTGTTTGATTTCATAGATTTGTTTGGGGATGTATCCACTAGGGATAAGAGTTTGGTTGGATTTCTTTATTTAGACTTTACTATGGGAGTTGGTTTAATTTGGCTCCAGGGAGGTTGGTTTTGAATTTATTTCCTTGACTTGTTTACATATGATTTGGGGCTCCATGGAGAAGGGGTGATTTAACTCCAGGGAAAATTAGATGGGTTTAATTTAATCTAAGTTAATGTATGGATCGGTGGATGGACCCAGAATGGGATATATCTTGACCAACCTCAGTTTACAAATCCAAGGGATAGTCTCATGGGGTAAGCTAGACAACCTAAGGGGTTGCCTTTTGGTGTGTAATGACTGTGTGCTAGGAAGAAGGAATAATAGAATTACATCATCCAAAGTGAGGAACAACCATTGGGGTGACCTATTGGATACCCGAGGGACTTATCAGTAGTCGGGATTAATTTGATCTTAATTTCATGTGATTTGATATGGTTTGTTTTGTTTAGTTTGATTTTGAATTAAGGGCATATTTGTTGGGGATGTGAGCTCGATCAAATTTGATAGATTTAATTTATGGACCATGTCGATGTGTGATGGACCCACTAAGAAGGGGCTATATCACACTTATCATTTCTTATATTTACAAATCTAAATGGATAGTCTCGGGGTGAGGTAGACTAGCCAACCTAAGGGGTTACCTTTGAGAATGGTGTGCTAGGAAGAGGGCATTGTAGACTTACATCTTCTAAAGAAGGGAACAACAGCTGGGGTGACCTATTGGTAGCACAATAAATAGAAGCTGACTTAAGGGTGACTACTAAGTGAATGCCGATGGGGACTTATATCAACTCAAGAGTTGTTAGACGATTCCTATAGGATGTCTGCTTGGGAAAAGGTACCGCTAGGGGTGTCCTTCTAATCCACAAGTGAATATATATTTTGTTTTATGTTTTGAACCTGTTGTTGTGAGGGACCATCGAAGGGCTATGTCGCTTACAGATTATAGACCAAGGGAGAATGCACATCCACAAGATGGATTCTCCAACCATAGGTGGTTAATAAGAAGGGGAACTATCAATCGATAACTCAAGTAGTGTCTAAATGGGGTTGCAAGGGCGTGATCCAAATAGAGCCCAGGAGGTGTTCTAGGCGTTATCATCAAAAGAAAGCCTATGGATATGGTGGCCAACTCAAGGAGAAAGCGTAGACTTACATTTTTCCATGAGGGTGTATCTAAGGTGCGAGAACAACCAACTAAGGTGTATCCTTAGCATAGTGAGAACCAACCAACCTAAGGTGCCTGTAGATATGCAATGATCAATCTAGAAAGAAAGCGTGTAGGCTTACAACTTTCTAAGTAGAACTGATCATCAGGATAATCTATTGTCAATGGGGTAGATGCTATCTGACCTAGAGCGACTACTAAGAGGGAAGCCCCAAAAAAGGACTAGATCTAGACTTGAAGCAGTCTGGAGGGAAGGATTCCCCAGGGGACTTATCCTAAACTTCAAATATATTCAACCTAGTTAGTGCATGAAGGCTAATCTAAGAAGAAAGTGTAGCAGACTCACATCCTCTTGAAAGAAGCAACATGAGGTAGCTTACCAGGCACACAATAATGCCTACCAAACTAACAAGATGCTCATTGATGTGCAGTGGCCAAGTAAGGAAGAAAAACATAGTATACTTACATTCTCCAAAGCAAGAAGACCACTGGGGTGACAACTAGCGAGGTAGCAGTTAGTCGACCTAGAGCGACTCTTGAGTGAGTGCCACTGGGAGGCGTTATCTTAACTAAGTAGAAGATAAAAGATATGTATTTATTTTATATATTTGTGTGTGTGTTTATTGTGTTGAGTCGATGAAGGATAGGACCAGTTCCTTACACCTACCTAAAGACATCATGGATTCACAAACAAGAATACTTTCAATATGGAAGAGATTGAATTCAAAATGGAATTTTCATTGATGATAATTATTTTCAAACTTGATTTATAATATTTCTTTAAGTACAACCCATTGATTGGAGGCATTGGGTGCTCTCCCTTATGATTAATAAGCTGATAAGATCCTCCTTGGTAGGCCTTCTCTATGGTAAAAGGGCCTTCCTAAGTAGGTTCAAACTTGCCTCCCATGTTACGATGGGCAACAATTTGTCTCCTTAGAACTAAAATAAGCTCTCCTACCTGAAAAGCTCTAGGATAGACCAACTTCTTGTGAGCTTAAATCATTTTAGCTTTGTACAACTTGAGGTTTTGGCATGCCCTCAGGCATTTCTCCTCCAAACCTTTGAGCTCTTCTAACTACAACTTGGCCTTCTTATTTGTTATGATCTTGCTACCCACAGCTATCCTTAATGATGGGAGTTGGACTTCTAATGGTATGGTAGACTTGGACCCATACACTAAGGAGAAAGAAGTAGGTGTGTTGGAGTTCTATATGTGGTGTGGTAGACCTACAAGGCTTCAACTAATTCCTCATGCCACTATCACTTGTTGTTGTCGAGTGTCTTCTTCAGGATTTGGATCAGAGTTTTGTTGAAGGATTCTACTAAGCTGTTTACCCTCAGGTAGTTGATGGTAGAATATCTCTAATCTATGTTGTGTCTCCAGGAAAAGTTGTTGATCTCGGTGCTCTTGAATGCAGAACCATTATCAGATATAATTCATGATGGTGCTCCGAACCAATTTACGACATGGTTCTTAAAAAGTTGGAGCACATATGACCTCTCGTGAAATCACCTTTTCCCATTTGGAAAAGTACTTTCGATAGCTAAGATAAACGATGACCCTTGGAAGAAGGAGGACTTAGACCCATACACCCCAACTTTGAATGGCCATGAAATGTAGGATGTAGAATGTTGGGTGGTTGGTGTAGGACCACCGTGTATTTGACATTGGTGGCATCTCCTAGCTGTATCCGTGCAATCTTTGATCATAGATGGCCACTAGTATCCTACCCTCTTGATCTTGGCTTTCATCTTGGTGGATTGGTTGGCTTCACATAATCACAGTGTACCTCATCATGATCTTAGGGCTTCATGCTTGTCTAAATAACTTAACCAAATATGATCGAAAGACTGTCGATACAAGACACCATCCACAAGGGCATAGGAAAGTGCTCTCTGCTTCATCTGATGGGTATGGGACTTCTCTTAAGGTAGTTTACCTTTATTTAGGTAATCCATAAATGGTTTCCTCCAATCTAACTCCTCATCCTTCTTGGTAATGGAAACCTCCCCTTTAAGAGAGTAATTTTTTATGAGTTCAATATCAATAAGGGATAAGACTCGTCTATTTTGGATCTTTATTGATATGGACTTATCCTCTAGACATACCAAATCCTTGGAAAGCTTGGCTAAAGCATACTCTACAACATTCTATCCTTGAGGAATCTTATAAATGGTAACCTCAGGCCAAACACTCCATGGTGTACTTATGGTAGTGATGGAGCTTGGGCTTTATAATAAGACCCTGATTTGGTTGATAACCTAAAATAAACCTAAACCTAACTGAGACTAAACTAAAATAAACTTAAACTAAATAACTAAACTAAAAAAAAAATAAATAAACTAAAACCTAAAATAAACTTAAACCGTAAATAAATGAAACTAAATAAATAAAATTAAACTAAACTAAACTAAATAAACCTACTTAAAATAAACTAAATAAAGTGACAAACCTAAACTAAAATGAACTAAAATATAAAATAAACTAGAATAAACTAAATAAGTGACTAAATACATAAAACTAGCGATACCTAAAACCTAAACCAAACCTAAACCTAAAAATAAATAAACTAATGAGAATAAAATAAACTAAAAATAAATAAAATCTAAATAAACTAAACTAAAAGTAAAATAAACTAAACTAAACTAAAGCCTAAACTAAATAAACCTAAACTAACCAACCTAAACCTAAACCTACTAAATAAACTAAACTAAACCTAAATCTAAACCTAAATAAATCTTCAACCTAAACCTAAACTAAGATAAATAAACTAAACTAAATAAATAAACATAAACCTAAACTAAATACCCAACTAAACTAAATAAAAAACCTAATAAAATAAACTAAAATAAATAAACTAAAATAATAGATTAAACTTAAACATAATCATAAATCTAAAAAAAATAAAATAAACCTAAACCTAAACCAAAAAATAAAAAATTAAAAATTTAGATATATAAATCTAAATAAACCTAAACCTAAATAAACCTAAACTATAAAAAATAAATTCGAATAAAAAAAAATAAACTAAATAAACCTAAACTAAACTAAATAAACTAAACTAAAAACCTTAACTAAAATAAACTAAATAAAAGATAAACAAAAATAAATAAAATAAACTAAACTAAATAAATAAACCTAAACTAAATAAAATAAACTAAACTAAAATAAACCTAAACTAAACCTAAAATAAACTAAATAAACCTAAACCCTAAACTTAAACTTAAAGCTAAAATAAAATAATTAAACTAGCTAAAATAAAATAAACCCTAAACTAAAAAAATTTTACTAAATAAAACTAAATAAATAAAATAAAACAAAATAAACTAAATAATAAAATTAAATTAAATTAATTAAAATAAAATAAAAACCTAAACTTAAACTTAAACCTAAAATAAAAACCTAAATTTAAACCTAAACTAAAAATAAAAATAAAAATAACCTAAAATAAAAAAAATAATAGATTAAAAAAATTAATTAAATATAAATAAATGAAAATATACTAAATCAAAAATGTATAAATAAATAAATAAACCTAAACTAAACTAAACTAAATAAACCTAAACCTAAACCCAAAACCCAAAATAAAAAAACTAAATAAACTAAACTAAATAAAACCAAAATAAATAAATTAACCTAAACCTAAACCTAAATAAATAAATAAACTAAATAAAAAAACCTAAACCTAAACACAACTAAAACTAAATAAACTAAAACCTAAATAAATAAAATAAAATAAACCTAAATTAAACTAAACTAAATAAAAGTGGAACTAAATAAACCTAAAAAAAAAAACTAAACTAATATAAATAAATCAAAAAATATATAAATCTAAAAATATACCTAAATAAACTTAAATAAATAAACTAAACTAATAATAAAATGAACTAAAATAAAAATAAAATAAACCTATAAAATGAACTAAACTAAATAAAATAAACCTAAACTAAACAAAAATAAATAAACTACAAACATAAACCTAAACCTAAAATAAACTAAACTAAACTAAAAAGTTAAACTAAACCTAAACACCTAAAATAAAATACCTAAACCTAAACTAAACTAAACTAAAAATAAATATAAACTAAAACCTAAAATAAACTTAAACCTAAACCTAAATAAACAAAACTAAAGAAATAAATCGAAACTAAACTAAACTAAATAAACCTAAACTTAAAATACACTAAATAAACTAATTAAAAATGAACCTAAACCTAAACAAAACCTAAACCTAAACATAAAACAAAAATAAACTGAACTAATAAAAATAAATAAAAATTAAAGTAGATAATAAACTAAATAAATAAACTAAATAACATATAAACTACCTAAACTAACTAGCTAAACCTAAAATAAAATAAAATAAAATAAATAAACTTATAAAGAAAATAAAATAAACTAAATAAAATCTAAATAAAACCAAACCTAAACCAAAAAACTAAATAAACTAAATAAACCTAAACCACCTAAACTAAATAAAATAAAATAAATAAAATAAACATAAAACCTAAAAATAAAACTAAACTAAATAAATAAACCCAAAATAAATAAAACCTAAAATAAAATAAATAAACTAAATAATAAAACTTAGATTAAACCTAAACCTAATCTAAAATCTAAAAAAATAAAAAAAAACCTAAACAAAAACCTAAACCCTAAATAAATATTAATTAAACTAAATAAATAAATAAACTAAATAAAACTAAACCTAAATAAACCTAAACTATAATAAATAAATTCGAATAAAAAGAAAAATAAACTAAATAAACCTAAAATAAACTAAATAAATTAAATAAAACCTAACTAAAATAAACTACATAAACCTAATCCAAAATAAATAAAATAAACTAAACTAAAATAAATAAACTATATATAATATAAAATAAACTAAAATAAACCTAAACCTAAACCTAAACTAAAACTAAATAAACCTAAACCCTAAACCTAAACTTAAATCTAAATAAAACTAATTAAACCTAAACCTAAAATAAAATAAACCCTAAATAAATAAATAAACTAAATAAATAAACCTAATTAAAATCTAAATAAAATAAAATAAAATAAAATAAAATAAACTAAACTAAATAATAAAATAAAATTAAAGAAAATAAAAAAACCTAAACCTAAACTAAAAAATAAAAAACCTAAAACCTCAACAAATAAAAAATAAAATAACTAAAATAATAATAAATAAAAAAAATAATTAAATTCAAATAAATAAATATACTAAATAAAAAATAAATAGAAATAAATAAACAAAAATAAACTAAAAAACCTTACCAAAAAAAATAAAATAAAATAAAATAAATAAACAAAAAACCTAAATAAATAAACTAGATAAATATATTAATTAAATTAATTAAATAAATAAACCAAACCTAACTAAAATAAAATAAAATAAAATAAATAAAACCTAAACTAAACCTAAACTAAACTAAATAAACTAAAACCTAAATAAATAAATAAAAATAAACCTAAACCTAATTCTAAACTAAATAAAACTAAAAACTAATTAAACCTAAAACGAAAAATAAACTAAACTAAACTAAAATAAGCAAACCTAAATAAATACTAAAAATAAAATTAAAAAATAAACCTAAAATAAACTAAATAAATAAAATAAAATAAATAAATAAAATAAAAATAAAAACTTAAATAAAATAAATAAACCTAAACTTAAAATAAAATAAAATAAACTAAATAAACAAAAAAAATAAAATAAACAAAACCTAAACCTTTTAAACCTCATAATAAACTAAATAAAAAAGTAAACTCCCAAAATAAATAAAATAAACCTAAACCAAAATAAAACAAAATAAAATAAACTAAATAAAACCTAAACTAAACTTAAAATAAAAATAAACCTAAAAATAAACTAAACTATATAAACTAATAAAAATATTTTAAAAAAAAAAAAACTCCCTCTAAATAAACCTAAAACTAAAATAAACTAAAACTAAATAAAAAAAACTAATAGATAAATATAAATAAACTAAATAAACTAAATAAAATAAACAAAATATAAATAAAATCTTTAAACTAAAACAAAATAAATAGATAAAATATAAAAATAAATAAACTAAAATGAAATCTAATAATTGACTACTCCTACTGACCTACCACCACGTGACCAGCTACCACTGACACACCCTAAAAACTCTGACCACTATCTCACAGATCTTCACTAAACTCCTCCCATCTGAACACAGACTCCACATTTTTACCTAAACTCCACTAACCTAACCACCACACCCAACCTAAGTAACTCCACTGAAACCCCTGGGCCTATCACCAAAATACCCACTAATCTATAAATATAAACCTCATGGATAATTAATAAAATCAATCCTAAATTAAACTTAAAAACTAAAATTTTAAACTAAAATAATAATAAATAAAACTACTAAAATAAAATAAATAAAACAACCCAACTAAATAAAAAAAATAAAATAAATGAACTAAAATATAAATAATAAAAAAAAACTAAAATGTAAAATAAAAATAAACTCAAAATAAAATAAAATAAAATTAAATAAAACCTAAACTTTAAAAATAAACTAAAAATTAAATAAATAAAATAAATACTAAAATGAATAAACAAACCTCAATAAACAAAATAAAATAAACCTAAAACTAAAAAATAAATAAAACCTACTATAAAATAAAATAAACTAAAATACCCAAACAAAATAAATTAAAATAAAACCTAAACTAAACTAAAATAATAAAAAAAAATAAACCTAAAATAATAATAAACCTAAGCTAAACCTAAAAGAAAAAAATAAAACCTAATAAAAAAATAAAATAAAAAAAAATAAAAAATAAACTAAATTAAACTAAATAAAATGTGAAAATAAAATAAATAAAATAAACCCTAAATAAAATAAAATAAATAAAATAAAAAAAAAAACTAAAACATAAAATAAAATCAAATAAAAAATTAAAATAAAAATAAAATGAATATCATAAACTAAAATAAATATATAAAACTAAAAAACTAAAATAAAAACTAAGCGTAAAATAAAAAAAAAATAAACCTAAAATAAATAAAACTAAATAAAATCTAAACCTAAAAATAAATAAAATAAACCTAAAAAATAAAATAAAACCTAAACTCTAAAAAATAAATAAACTAAAATAATAAAACTAAACTAAAAAATAAACTAAAAAACTAAATTAAATTAAATAAAATAAATAAAAATAAACCTAAACTAAAAAAAATAAAACCTAAAAATGACCTAAAATAAAAACCTAAAACCTAAACCTAAAAAATTAAAATAAACCTAAATATAAACCTAAAATAAATAAAACTAAACCTAAAAATAAAATAAAATAAACCTAAACAACTAAATAAAACCTAAAAAATAAACCTAAACCTAAAAAAACTAAACCTAAAAATAAAATAAAAATAAACCAAACTAAAATTAACTAAACATTAACCTAAATAAAAATAAACAAAATAAAAATGTTAAACTAAAATAAATAAACCTAAAATAAATACACTTAACTAACTAAATAAACAAAATACCTAAATATAAATAAAAAAAATAAAATTAACAAAAATAAATAAAAAATAAAATAAAAAACTAAATAAACCTAAACCTACTAGTTTACAAAATTTTTTTAAAAAAAACCCCTAAACCCTAAAACATAAACCCTAACCAAAAAAACTAGCTTACTTGATATGTTAGCAGTAGGCTCTATTGCTTGTTTATGGACTGCTATGTTAGGAGCTAATCTAAGCATCTCTTTATAACTCCATGCAATGCAGTCTGTTGACCTCATTTTTAGAATGAGCTCTCAACCCCTCCATCTTACACATAGGACTTCTCTTAGACACTAAGAGTTTCCTTAGTCTTAATACACTTCTAGTGATTAGGTGAACACTCAACCTAACCCTGAGACTTAGAAGAGTTAGCCATAGGAATAGGTTATGCTTTAGGGGTGCTATGAAAAATTGCCTACCCTATAGCTTGAACTAACTCCTCACTTCTTTCTTCCAAGTCAAAACTCAAATAAATTTCAATTGATTTTCTCAAACCTTAAATCAATTCCAACTTAATTATTTTTCTCCAAATGCAAACAAATTTTAAATGATTGAAGCCCATGATTGAATTCCAAATTCTAAAAATCTTTCCTAAGACCTTTGATTTCATCTTATGGACTTAGCCTAAATCAAATCTAAATCAAATAAAATTCAAGAAATTTTTCCATAACCCATTTATATTCTCATTTATATTCACAAATATAAATGAAATATAAATTCAAATATCCAAAAATCAATCCAACACGCAAATCAAAAATCAATCAAAATTCAATCTAAGCCTTTCAAGTCAAATTCTTGAACTTAGCCAATTCAAATCAAGCCAAACCCTTAATTTTTCTTCATGTTTCAATTAATCCTTCAATCATGAATCCAAATATAAACATAAACTTCAATCATCAAACCAAAACTAAATTCAAAAATCAAATCCAAATCTAATCAAAATTCAACCTAAACCTTTCAAGTCAAATTCTTGAACTTAGCCAAATCAAGTCAAACCATTGATTTTTCTTCTTGATTCAATCAATCCTTCAATCATGAATCCAAATATAAACATAAACTTCAATCATCAAATCAAAATTAAATCCAAAACTCAAACCCAAATCAAACTCATGTTCACCCTTTGAACTTGAAATTATCAAATGCATCAAAACCCATTTGACTCCAAATCACTTACAAATGGATTTATATTTCAATCATAAGTCCATATGTGAGTTCAATAAAACTTGATTCAAGCCTTGATCAAGTCAATTGACCCACTTATGCTCACTTGACCCAAAGTGACCTAAAGTACAATTTTTGAGCCAAAATTCTAATCCTACCCAAATTGGATTGACCTAAGCCCAACTAAGCCTCATATTGTGAGAAACAATCATCATGAGATGATCAATCACTCAAATTGGGTCAAACCAAGTCAAACCTAAGGGTTGACCAAGTCAAGACTTAGCCAAAATGAGACCTAAACTAGGCAAAATCTATCATACACCAAATTGATTGAAACTATTGATCAAGACTCATTCTAAATCAATGTTTGAACTTGACCAAGTCATCATTTGAGCCTAACCTAGCCCAATTGGCCACTTGACCCAAGTTGACCCAAGTTGACCTAAAAAATCAAAATGGGTCAAAACTTGATCTAAGCCAAATTAATTGAAACCAATGGGTCAAGTTCATTCCAAATCACTTATGGAACTTGACCAAAGCCTCAATTGGCCAACTAGACCCAACCTAGCCCAATAGACCATGAACCCAACTTGACCTAAAAGGTCAAATTGAGCCAAAATCAAATCAAACCAAAATTGATTGGAAATAAAGATACCAATACATTTCAAATGGCCAATGAAACCTAAACTAACCCATGACCTAACCCAAATAGGTCAAATGGGTCAAATTGGTCAACTTAACCCACTTGACCTAAATGAAATCAAATGAACCAAATCCAAATATAAACCAAATTGACTGGAAACATAGATACCAAATCAATTCGTATGGTCATATGAACTTGACCCAACCCATATTTTGACTTAATTTGATCAATTGGTCAACTTGACCCAAGTTGACCAATTTTGACGTAAATGGATCAACATGAGTCAAATCATATCAAATCAACTCCAAATTCATTGAAACTTGGCCCAACCCATTTTTCAATCATACCAAACATATTCAAACGAAAATCCAAGCCAAATGACCATTTTATCCCTAGGTCAAAGGGTAATTCTTGGCCAAATTCAGTTGGAATTTAGTCAAATCCTTATCATGGCAACTTGGCACTCTCTTAGTGGACCAAGTGGACACTAGTGAGCATGGTGCACATGACTTAATGGGTTTGGGTCAGCCAAACCCAACCCAATGGCTAAATTGACCACTCACTTGAAAATAAGCACATGGGAATCCCTCCTCCACTGAATTAAGCACATAATAACTTCTCCACTACCTCCTCTGGCCAAAAATGAACCACATGCAACCCCAAATGGCTTAACAAACCCATTGCAGAGGAGGAATTTGATCAAAATGGCATCTTTATGCTCGGCCATCCGATCCACCTAGGGGGAGATATACTCCCCCTAATTTCACTTTAATTGCATTTTCTTGCATTCAATTGAGTGAGAGGAAGCCAGAGAAAGCAATTGCAAGTCTCTCCAAGCTCCCCCAAGCCAATTAAATTTCCCCATTTTTGATTTTTCCTAAGCCAAAAATATGGGAGGTAGCAAGATTTTCCAACTCATCCAATACTCAAATTCAACTCAATTCCTCCATCAAGCACCTTGAGAGAACCCAATCGAGTTGACCCAATCCTTCATCTAAGTTTTCAAGCCACGGGAAGAGTGCTCTTGATCAAGGATGCAAGCATTTGAAGAGGAGCTTGGTCCATAGGAATATCCACTCAACCTCAAAATCTTCAACAGGCCACTAGGCAAGCTACCTCAGCATTGGGAGCTTGGTGATATCCGATGAGGTATTCCTTGAATATGAGCTTAGGTATAAAAGTTCTTGGTCCTTTGTGAAAGAAATTTTCACCCCATGCAAAATTGATCATTAGATCTTCTTGTGCTTTCTCTTAGATGGTGTGGGTTGAGTTTGAGCTCAATCGAGTAGGGATCTTGCCCTAAGGGATGGACAGCCTCCGTATCCCATAGGCAAGCTTAGTGATGGATCATGAACCATCCATCCGTGCATTTTGGATGGACAGTCTTGATCAAGCCGCGTGGGATCCTCTAATTTATTCCTTAAGAACCGTGAGCTCGATCTCAACCATCCGATCCTTGATCGGACCATCCAGAGAGAAAGCACATAGCGCCACCACTGACATGGCATGGGGATGTGATAACTTTAGTGATGAATCCCATCGCGCCACATGGAAAGCACACATCGCATCAATGGTCCACATGGCGTCGATGGGATTAGTCATATAATTAGGAGTTTTAATTAATTCCTTAATCACATAATCTTCAAATATTTATAACAAAATGTAGAAAAATAAAAAAAACAAAATAAAATGCATTGTGAAGATAATTCAGTAAGAAATTCATTAAAATTATTTCTAATGGATTTTGAAAGTTCATTTTCCTTAATTATGGTTTTAATGAAAACTTAATAACCCTAATTACTCCCATATTACTTCATTAATTCAATTCAAATTTCTGAGATGCATTTAGTGGGATGACCTCTGCTTCCCCTAATTTTCTTGAGATTTATTGATTAGTTAATTCGGGAAATAAATTGATGAATCCTTAATCATTCTCTTAATGTAATTAAGGGTACTTAAGCATGTGAGCAGTGATTTAATCCCTTTATTAAGTTAATTAAGCTTTACTTAAGCGAACAAGAGGTTTATGGATTGGTTTTGGGATATTTTCCTTAAGCTATTCCTTAAACCCCCTTCCTTCCTTAATCTAAACTTAATTAAGGGCTAATCCACTAACCACCTACTTAATTAACTTGATAAAATTTTCATAACATTCCAGAACATAACTAATTCATCATGGGTAGGTGCTTAGGTGTTCAATAACCTAAGTAACTTAAAGAAATCGAAATCCAACCCATATGTGTTTGAAGGGTTATAAAATTACTTAAATTAAACTCTTTAGCTTAATTAATCACTAATTATGAGCCAATTATATTAGGCCCCTTTCTTTCCTAGGTGCATGGCTGATTTAAATTCCTTATGTAGTTTTATGTCATACATTGGCTCATAATTATTTGATTAAATATGTTAAAGTGGTGTAGGTAAGAGGTAATTAATGCATTTAATTCACAGCTTAACCTAAACAAAAATATAAAAATCATCTAAAGGTTCTAAAATTAAACTAAAATAACATACACTTGTGAGAAATGGTTTATGACTACAAAAAGTAAACCTAAACTGAAAAATAAACCTAAATGTAAACCTAAAAAATAAACTAAAATAAATAAACCTAAAATAAATAAGCTAAACTAAATAAAAATAAAAATAAACCTAAATAAAAATAAAATAAAATATAATAAATTAAAATAAATAAAAAATAAACTAAATAAACCTAAAACTACTTGTTTACTTAATTTATAAAAAATGAAAAAAATAATAAATAACAAAAACAAATAAAAAAAACCTAAACTCAAAACTTTAAAAAAATACAAAAAATAAACCCAAAACCAAAACCCTAAACCCTATAACTAAACCCTAACCCTGCTAAAATCTCACCCTAAACTAAACCCTAAACTGAACTACCTTACACAAACCTAAACCCAAACCTAAAACCTAAAAACTACATAAACTAAAAATAAATAAATAAAAACCTAAACTAAATAAAATAAACTAAAACTTAAACTAAACCTAAAATAAAGAAAAAATAAAATAAATAAAACCTAAAACAACTAAAAAAAAATAAACCTAAAATTAAAACCTAAATATAATAAAACTAAATGTAAAATAAAATAAAATAACATAAAATAAAATAAAATAAACATAAAAAGACAAATAAAAAAAATAAAATAAACTGGACCCTTAAAACTAAAAAATAATCAAGATAAAATAAACTACTAAAATAAAATAAATAAAATAAATAAACTAAAAAATAAACTAAACCTAAATCCTAAATAAATAAATAAATAAAAGTAAAACTAAACCTAAACTTAAAAAACATATAAACCTAAAATAAAATCAAACACCTAAATAAATAAATAAACCTAAACTAAACTAAAATAAATAAACCTAAAAATAAAATAAAATAAAACAAAATTAAAAATAAACATAAATAAATAAACCTAAAATAAATAAAATATAAGTGAAATAACATGGGTTTACTTAATGTTTTCTAAAATCCCAAACACTCTAATCCCATAAATCCTAAACCCTACCCTAACTAACCACAACCCTAAAAACCCAACTATTATAAACCCACCATAAACCATAAGCTAAACCCTAAACACTAAAACTAAAATAAAGCTAAATAAACCACTGACCTTGAACCACTGAACACAACTAAACTAAACCCTAACCCCAAACTGACTAAAATCTTAAACCTAAAAACCTAAATAAATAAACCTAAAAATGACAAAACCTAAAATAAAACCTAAAGCTTAAACCTAAACTATAAAAAAATAAATATAAAAAAATAATGAATAATTAAAGAAAACCTAAACTAAACTAAAAATAAAATAAACCTAAGAATAAACCTAATAAAATAATAACTAAACATAAATAAATAAAATAAACCTAAAATAAAATAAAATAACAAAAAAATAGTAACCTAACCCTCAAAAATAACTAAAAATAAAACCTAAAAATATATAAAAAATAAAACCCAAACCCTAAACTAAAAAGAAAAGACCTAAACTTAAAATAAAAATAAAATAATACAAAACCTAAACTAAAATAACTAAAACATAAACCCTAAACCCTAAACCTAAACCTAAAGTAACTAAATAAATTAAGAAATAAACTTAAACCTAAAAACCTAAACGCTAAGAATGGACAAAACCTTGTTGGCAGGAACATCACTATCAACCAGGCACAGTCTAGATCTTGCGGTGGAGGCGAAGGTGGAGGCGGCGTTTATTGCAATGGTGGTGGGGGATCTGGAGGTGCTGGTGGATATGGTGGTGGTGGTCGGAATAGTGGTGGTTATGGAGGCGGGAGGAGCGATAGTGGCTACATCCGTGGTGGTAGTGGAGGGAGAGATCATGGATATGATGGCAGATCCTGCTACACGAGAGGCTGGGGTGGTTTTGATGGGAACTAAAGAAACTTAAGAACAGCCAATCCGATCTGCTGCTTATGGAATTGTGTCTTTATAGTAGAGATGGTTCTAGTTATCTAGATTTTTTTGAATTGCTCTATGCGTGCTAATTTTTTTATCTATGTTGTTGCTTATGGCTTAGAAAACATGGTGTGTTACTTGGTTGATGAAATCGAATTGAATAAATGTTGAATTTGAATTTATTCTTTACTAAAAAAACCAAAAACCCTAAACCCTAAACTAAAACTTGAACCCCAAACCTGTAACCTAAACCCTAAACCATAAAACCCCTAAACCTTAAAAACCCTAAACACCAAACTCTAAATCCTAAACCCTAAACCCTAAAACCCTAAACCCTCAATTAATAAATCCACAAAATTTAAAAAATAAACTAAATGCAACCTAAAAATAAAATAAATAAAAAACTAAAATAAAATAAAATAAAATAAAAATAAAATAAAACCTTAAACCAAACCTAAAAAGAAAGAAATAAATAAAATAAACTAAACTAAATAAAATAAAATTAAAAAAAAGAAAACCTAATTTAAATAAAGCTAAAATAAAATAAAATAAACCTAAAATAAAATAAATTAAAACCAAATAAAAATCTAAACCTAAAAAAGACCAAAATAAAACCTAAAATAAACTAAAAAAACCTAATCCTAAATAAAAATAAAATTAACCTAAACTTAAAATAAATAAAACCTAAACCTAAACTAAAATAAATAAACATAAACCTAAACCCTAAAATAAAATAAAAAATAAACTAAACTAAACCTAAACTAAAAAAATAAAACCTAAAATAAACCTAAAGTAAAATCATAACCTAAACCTAAAATATAAAATAAAACCAAAACCTAAAAAATAAAGAAATAAAACTTAAATTAAAAAAATAAATTAAATAAAACTAAACTAAAAATAAACCTAAACCTAAATAATGAACTAAAATAAAATGCTTAAACTAAAATTAAACCTAAAAAATAATAAACTAAATAAAAAATAAAAATAAAATAAACTAAAATTCAAAATAAAAACTAAACTTGGTTTGCTTGTTTTTTAAAAAAATATCAAAAAAAAATAAAAAAATCCTAAACCCACCAAACCTTAAACTCTAATCTCTAAACCTAACTACACTAAAAACCTACCAACCCCAAATCTCTAAAGCTAAACCACAAAACCTAATCCTAAACTTAAGTGACCCACCAAACCTACTGAACCCATCCTACCCTAAACCCCAAATCTGAGCCACTAGCCTTAAATCATCCTAAAACCCACCTAAACCACTAAAACCTAAACCAAAATCTAAACATAAACAAAATAAAACCTAAAATAAAATAAAAAAAATAAAATAAAATAAAAAACTAAACTATAAACCTAAACCTAACTAAAACCAAAACCTAAACCTAAATGTAAAATAAATAATAAAATAAAATAAATAAACTTAAACTAAAATTAATAAATAAAATAATCCTAAAATAAAATCTAAATAAAATAAAAATTAAATGTCAAATAAAAATAAAATAAACCTTAAATAAAGAAAGTAAAACTAAATAAAACCTAAACTCATAAAAAAAAATAAAGAAAATAAATAAAACCTAAACCTAAAAATAAAATAAACTAAATTAAATAAAATAAACTAAAAAAGAAACCTAAACCTAAAGAAAATAAAACCTAAAATAATCCTAAAATAAAAACCAAAAACTTAAACTTAAAATAGTAAAATAAAAACTTAAACCTAAACTTAAAAATAAAAAGTAAAACCTAAACCTAAAAAATAAAATGAAAATAAAAGTAAACTAAAAAATAAGCATAAACCCAAACCTAAACCTAAAAAATAAACTAAAATAAAAAACCTAAACTAAAATAAGTAAACCTAAAATAAAAAACTAATCTCAATAAAAATAAAAAACAAATAAAATAAATAAAAAAAAATAAATAAATAAACCTAATGAGTTTACTTAATTTTTAAAATAAAACCCTAAACCCTAAAACCATAAAACTGACCATAAAATAAATAAACCCTAAACCTACCTAAACCTAAAACCCTAAAAAACCTTAAACCCTAAACCCTAAAGCCTAAACACTAAACCCTAAACCCTAAACCCTAAACCCTAACCCTAAACATTAAACCTTAAAGGCATAAACCCTAAAACCCTAAACCTTAAACCCTAGATCTTAAACCCTAAACCATAAACTCTAACCCTAAAGCCCAAACCCTAAACCTTAACCTAAACCTAAAGCAACTAAATAAATTAAAAAAACATAAATCCTAAACCCTAAACTAACCCTAAACCCTAAGAATGGGCATAACCTTGATGACAGGAACATCATCGTCAACTATGCTCAATCTAGATTTAGCACTGGAGGTTAAGGCGGTGGTGGCAATTATCGCACTGGTGGTGGGAGATCTTGAGGTGCTAGTGGATATGGTGGTGGTGGTCGGAGTAGTCGTGGTTGTTGTGGAGGCGGGAGGGCAGTAGGTTGATTGTGGTGGTGGCCAGACATCAGATATGATGGTGGATCTATGAGGCGGGGTTCATTAGATGGGGCGGAGAAATAGAAGAATGGCCGATCCGATCTACTGCTTTTTGGAACTATTTCTTTATAATAGAGACAATTCTAGTTATCTAGGGTTTCTGATTTATGCATGCTCATTTTTTATCTATATCATCCCTTGTATCATAGAAAACTTGGTATGTTACTTGGTTGATGAAATTAAAAAGAAGAAATGCTGAATTTGAATTTGTTCTCTGTTAAAAAAACTAAAAACTTTAAACCCTAAACTAAAACTTGAACCCTAGACCTAAAACTTAAACCCCAAACCTAAACCCTAAAACCCTAAACCTAAACCCTAACCCTAAAACCCTAAACCTTTAACCCTAAACCTAAACCCTAAACCCTCAACCTGACCCCAAACCTCAAAATCTTAAACCAAAACTAAAATCTAAACCATGAAAAGAAAACCTAAACTACTAAATAAAACCTAAAAATAAAGAAATTAAAAGCCTAACTAAAATAAAATAAAATAAACTAACTTAAACTAAACCTAAACCAAAATAATAATAATAAATGACAACCTAAACTAAAGTAAAAAAATAAAAAAACCTAAATAAAAAAAACTAAACCTAAAATAAAAAACAAAATAAACCTAAAATAAAATAAAATAAAAACTTAAACCTAAAAAAAGAAACATAAAAATAAAACTCAAAAATAAATTAAAAATAAAACCTAAACTATTTAAACGAAAACTAAACCTAAAATAAAAATAAATTTAAACCTAAACTATAAAACTAAACTAAAATAAATAAAACCTAAACTACCTAAAATAAAATAAAACCTAAACCTAAACCTAAACCCTAAATAAAATAAACTAAAATGAACCTAAACCTAAAATAAAAAAATAAAACTAAAATAAACCAAAATAAAACCTAAAACCTATATAAAAATAAAATAAAAACTAAAACTTAAAAAAAAATAAAATAAAGCCTAAACCTAAAATAGAATAAAAATAAAACTAAACTAAAAATAAACCAAACCTAAACCTAAAATAAAAACCTAAACTAAAATAAATAAATCCTAAAATAAATAAACTAAATAAAATAAAAGAAACCTTAATAAAATAAAAAATAAAATAAACAAAAATAAACAAAAAATAAACTGAAGAAACTAAATAAATGTAACCTTTCAAGTTTACTTAATTTTTAAAAATAAAACAAAAAAAAATAAAAAAAATCCACTAAATCCACAAACTAAAATAACCTAAACACAACTTTGGACCATAAATCTGACCCTAAAAAAGCTAAAACCCTAAACCTTAAAACCCTAGCTTCTAAATAAAAACATACAACTCTACCTAAATCTAACTCAAAATAAAAAACCCTAAACCTAAAACCTAAAACATACTTAAATTAAATAAAACCCAAAAATAAAAAATAAAAAAACCTATACCTAAATAAAATAATATAAATAAAATAAAATAAAAACCTAATCCTAAACCAAAACCAAAACCAAAACCTAAATATAAAAATAAAATAAAATAAAGAATAAAACTAAACTAAAATAAAATAAATAAAATCTAAAAACAAATTAAAATAAAATAAACCAAAATAAAATAAAATAAAACTAAATAAAAACCTAAACCTAAAAAAAAAACATAAAAATAAAACTTAAAAATAAAAAAAATAAAAAAAATAAAATTTAAACCCTAAACTAAAAAAAACCTAAACCTAAAATAAACAAAATAAAATAACATAAACTAAAATAAACTAAATTAAAATAAACTAAACTAACATAAACTAAACTAAAATAAATAAAACCTAAACCTAAACCTAAACCATAAACTAAATAAAATAAAATTAACCAAAAATAAATCTAATCCTAAAGTAAAAAATAAAACTTAAAAACAAATCTAAAATAAAAATCTAAAACTTAAACAAAAAAAAGAAACATAAACCTAAAAATAAAATAAAAATAAAACTAAACTAAAAATAAGCATAAACCTAAACCTAAACTTAAAAAATAAACTAAAATAAAAAACCTAAACTAAAATAAATAAAACTAAAATAAATAAAATAAATTAAATAAAAATTAAAAATAAACCTAAGTAAAAAAAATAAAATACACTAAAATAAATAAAAAATAAACTAAATAAACCTAAACCTTCTGGTTTACTTAATTAAAAAAAACCCCTAAACTCTAAACCCTAAATTGTAAATCCTAAATCCTAAACCATAAATCTTATACCCTAAATCCTAAACCAACAACCCTAAACCCTAAGCCCTAAACCCTAAATGTACAGCCCTAAACCCTAAACTCTAAACCCTAAAGCATAAACCCTAAACCCCAAACCCCAACCTAAAACCTAAACCAAACCCTAAACAAACTAACCCTAAACCAAACCATCCAACCCTAAGAATGGGCAGAACCTTGATGGCAGGAACATCACGGTCAACTAGGCTCAGTCCAGATCTGGCGGTTGAGGTAAAGGGAGAGGCGAAGGTGGATGTGGTGGCTATGCTTGTGGTGGGTGATCAGAGTCTTGGTGGTCAAGGTGGTGGTGGATGGTGGTTATGGAGGTGGGAGGAGCAATAGAGGTTACAACCATAGTGATGCCAATGATATGATGACGGATCTCACTACTTGAGGGGCGGGGGTTCTTCATAGGAGAAAGCGGAAGAAACGGGATCTTATACTTATATGGGTTGTCTTTCTAGGGTTTTGATTAGCTCTATGGGTGCTCATTTTTGATCTATGTAATCACTTCAGTCTTAGAAAACTTGGGGTGCAACTTGGTTGATGAAATCAAAAAGAAGAAATGTTGAATCTAAATTTGTTCCCTGTTAAAAAAAGCCTTAAACCTTAAACCCTAAACTAAAACTTAAACCATAACCTAAAACCAAACCCAAAACCTAAACCTAAAAAATCTAAACCCTAAACACCTAAACCCTAAATCCTAAACCTAAAACCTAAACAGACTAAACCCTAAACCCTAAACTATAAACCTTAAACCCTAAACCAAACCATAAACCTAAACCCACCTTTCCCCAAAATCTAAACCTAAACCTTTCCCCAAATCTAAACTAACCCTAAACCATAAACCCTAAATCTTGAATAAAGATGTTATTAGGAGTAGACTGAAAGAATGACCTAATCCTAAGATAGTTATGGTAGCTAAAGAAATTGTCTTCAGAGAGCTTCCCTTAACTATTAGAGATTTGAATACCCTAAACCCTAACCCTAAATCATATTATAATACCATATATCATAGTATAATGTTGCATCATATATTTGAGCATGTAGTAATGTATTTTTGGATGTTATAAGATGTTTTGAAATGCTTTAGTATATTATGGTATTATGCCTAATAGTCTATATTAATATAATTATAAAAATATTGATTTAATTAATCAGATGATGAAATTTGTTAAATTTGAAGTGCGAATTAGATTGTAGTACCAAAGGTGTGCTACACCACTTGTAGTCTAAAAATTAAGATTTTATGTTCAAAATAAATACTATATGTTTTTATGCATTTTAATATCTTTGGGTATTTTACAATCGTGCAGACGAGCCTACACTAGCTTTATTTATAAAAATTTTGATTTAGACTTTTAAAATGGTGGAAATTGTCCAAATTCATAATAGGTAGAGCATGGCATCATAATATATTGTTTCAATTTAAAATATGTAAGTAATATGACTAAAATATATAGTTTTTTATTGTTTAGACTAATATTATGATTTTTTATCCTAAGCAATCCCTTATGATGTGATATGCAATATCATATAATATAATATGTTATAGTGTGTTATAATATAGGATGTCATAACATAGTGTAGCATCATGCATTACAGCATACTATTATGTATTACTACTTGTTGTTTAGCATATTTTAGTTGATTATAGTATGATATAGTAGAATTTGTACTGGTATAATTCATAAAAATACTGATTTATAGACTGAGATGATGGGATTTGGCAAAAAATAAAGTAATCTTTAGGGAACATCATTGGGGGTGTGCTATGGTGTCATTTAATCAAAAGAATGGAATTTTGCATTCAAAATAAATGTTCATTTTTCAACCAAATTTTATAAACTTTTTCCTTAAAGTCATTCATTTTAAGGTGTAATGTAAGATAATTTGAAGGTTGAGATGGAAGAATTTTGCCAAATTCATAGCACATACCAAAAAGCAACACCAAAATTATGCTATTTTGTACCATTTCTAATAGAAAAATAACAATTTTATAACCAAAATGAGCATTATTCATATTTTGAAAAAATTCTATTATTTGTTCCTTTTAAGTGTTTCTAATGAGGTGTAATGCTAGACAATATACTATATTATAGAAAATTATAATATAACATCATTTATTATAATATAATATCATGTGTTAATTTGCACTATAATATGTTTAGCATGATATTATGTAGTTAGTTTAAGCCTGCACCATCACAAATCATATAATGTTGATTAGAATGTTAAGATGATGTAATTTGAATGAATACATTATTAGGCTTTTGGTTGAAGTATTAAAGGTGTGCATAAGAGAAGAAATAAGAATTGATGAGAATTCCATGTCAAGGACATGGAGGGAGATTTACTAGGGGATCACACATTCATTGGACATGACATGTGAAGGGTCTATGTCGAGGGCATAGAAGAAGAAAATCTGTTGGGGATAAGGTTTGAGTTTGATTTGATTTGTGGAGGAAGTTCTACTGGGGATAAAAATCTATAATCCATCAGAAATTAAGATCAAATCAACTTTAATTTATTTTATTTTAATTGATGTGGAGGAAAATCTGCTAGAGATATATACTCGAGTCTGCTGGGGATCGGGTATATGAACCTTCTAGTAGGGAAGCAGGTTCATGATATCCATTGGGGATTGAGATTTGAGCTTCATTTCATAGATTTATTTAGAGAAGTATTCATTGGGGATAAGAGTTTGGTTGGATTTTTTTGATTTAGACTCTACTAGAGGAGTTGGTTTAATTTGGCTCCACTGGGAAAGTTAGTTTTGAATTTGATTTGTTTGCTTGACTTGTTTATATATGATTAAGGGCTCCACTAGGGAAGGGTGTGATTTAACTCACAAGAGAAAATCGAATGGGTTTAATTTAATCGAGTTATTGTATAGACCTTGTAGGTGTGCATGGACCCATTGAGAAGTGGCTATTAGTCGACCTACCTGGGTTTACAAATCCAATGGGATAGTCTCTGATGCGGGGTTAAGCTAGCCAACCTAAGGGGTTGCCTTTTCAGCAGTTATGCTAGGAAGAAGTGTAGCACACCTACATCTTTGAAAGTGACCAGGGGTGATTAGATGCACAAATCAAACCTAACTAGGGAGACTATGAGTGAATGTCGCTAGGGACTTATGTCAACTCAAAAGTAGTCAAGACTAATTTTATCTTAATTTCATGTGATTTGATATGTTTTATTTGGTTTAGTTTGATTTCAAATTGAGGGCATATCTGCTAGGGATGTGAGCTCAGTTAAATTTAATATATTTAATTTATGGACCATGTCAGTGTGCGATGGACCCACTGAGAAGGGGCAATATTGAACTTGTCTAATCTCAGATTTACAAATCCAAAGGGATAGCCTATTGGATGTGTGGTAGAGCTAGCCATCCTAAGGGGTTGCCTTTCGGTGTGCAACGACTGTGCTAGTAAGAGGGCGTAGCAGTCTTACATCTTCTAAAGTAGGGATCAACCACTAGGGTGATCTGTTGGTAGCATAAAAAATCAAACTCGACATAGAGGCGACTACTGAGTGATTTCACTCAGGACTTATATCAACTCAAGAGTAGTCAGGAAATTCCTATAGGGGGTTTTGCTGACAACGCCCTAAAGATAGGATACTTACTTGGGAAAATGTACAACTAGGGGTGTCCTCCTAATCCACAAGTGAATATATATTTTATTTATATGTTTCATGGACCTGTTGGTGCGGGACCACCGAGAATATGTTGGCTTTGACCTATCTCAGACTTACTTGGACCAAGGAGAATCGCATCAGATGGATTCTCAACCATAGGGTGGTTACAGGAAAGAGCGTCAATTTGATAGTAAGTAGTGTCTAAATAAAAATGGTGATCCAAATATAGTGCCCACGAGGAGGTCCTAGGGTTATCACGAGCCATGGAAAATAAAGCTTATAGGTGTAATGTGGCCAACTCAAAGAGAAAGCATAGTAGACTTAAATATGTTATTAATGGTGTATCCGTTAGCATGAGTAGTGTATCCATTAGCATAGTGAGAACCAAGAAACCTAAGGTGCTAGTTGGTGTGCAATGATCAACCTTGAAATAAAGCATGTACGCTTACAACTTTCCAAGTGAAATTGATCATCAGAATAGTCTATCATCAATGGTACAGATACTATCTGACATAGAGTGACTACTTAGTGGGGAGCCCCAAGGAAGGACTGCACCCAGACTTGAAGCAGTCAGGAGGAAAGGAGTTACTTGAGACTTATCCTAAACCTCAAATATAATTGACCCAGTTAGTGCATGAAGGCTAATCCAAGAAGAAAGCATAGCAGACTCACATCCTCTTAAATGAAGCCAACATGAGGTAGCTTATCATCCAAACAAAAAAGCCTACCAAACTAATAAGATGCTCATCATTGTGCAGTGTCCAAGTAAGGAAGGAAAGTGTAGCAAACGTTCATCCTCCAAAGTAAGAAGACCACTAGCATGACACACTAGCAGGGTAGCATGTCAGCCTAACATAGAGCAACTATTGAGTGAGTGCCACTGGGGGAATTATATTAACTCAAAGTATTCTGAGACAAAAGATATGTGTCTATTTTATATGTTTGTGTGTAGTTTATGTTTGCATTGTGTCAACGAAGGATAGGATGTCGGGATCTTTACCCTAAACATATGTGGCGGTCAATAAGAATACTTTCAATAAGGAAGAGATTGAAGTTCAAAATGAAATTTTCATTAATGATAATTATTTTCAAACATGATTTATAATATTTTTTTAAGTAGAGCACGTTGATTAGAAGCATTGGGCACTCTCTATTTTGATTAATAAGCTGATAAGATCCTCCTTGGTAGGCCTTTCTCTATGGAAAAAGGGCCTTCCCAAGTGGGTTCAAACTTGCCTCCCATCTTATGACTATCAATAATTGGTCTCCTTCGATATAAAATAAGCTCTCCTACTTCAAAAGCTCTAGGTTGGACTAACTTGTTGTGAGCTTGAATCATTTTAGCTTCGTAAAACTCAAGGTTTTGGCATGCCCGCAGGCATCTCTCCTCCAAACATTTGAGCTCTTATAATAGCAAGTTGGCATTATGCTCTATTGTGATCTTGCTACCCACATCTATCCTTAGTGATGGGAGTTAGACTTTTAATGGTAGAATGCCTCCGAACCCACACATTAAGTAGAAAGGAGTATAATGAGTTGGAGTTCTATATGTGATGCGGTTGGCCCACATGGCTTCAACTAACTGCTCATGCCACTGTCACTTGTTGTTGTCGAGTGACTTCTTTAGTATTTGGATGACAGTTTTGTTGAAGACTTCTGCTAAGCCATTTTCCCTTGGGTAGTTGATGGTAGAATTTCTCCAATCTATGCTGTGTCCTTGGGCAAAGTTGTTGATCTCGGTGCTCTTGAATGCAGCACCATTATCAAATATAATTCATCAAGGAACTCCAAACCTATATATGATATGGTTCCTAAAAAATTAGAGCACATGCTAAGCTATGACCTCTCTAAGAGAAATCACCTTCGCCTAGTTGGAAAAGTAGTTAGTAGCAGCTAAGATGAACCGATGACCCTTGGAAGAAGGAGGATCAATCAGACACATTATGTCAGTACCCCAACACTTGATTGGACAAGAGGCCAATGTAGGATGTACAATGTTGGGTGGTAAGTTCAAGTGGGATGACAAGTGCCATCATGCTTTTGAAGACATAAAGCAGTATTTGGTGAACTTGCTAGTTCTAGAAGCCCCTATCTTGGGCAAGCCACTTATCCTCTACACTGCTACATTGGATGACTCCCTTGGCATGTTGTTCGCTCAAACCAATGATGAAGCGAAGGAGAATGCTCTTTACTACCTCAGCCATCATCGGATCCCTACTAAAGCAAACTATCCACCTATTGAGAAATATTGCCTAGCTTTATTCTTTGCATCCCAAAAGCTATCGCACTACTCATAAGGTGAACTTGATTTGAAGAATCAATACACTGTAGTATCTCATGACAATAAACCGACGTCCGGATGGTTGGCATGTTCGTCCATGATTCTCTCACAGTTTAATATTAAATTGATACCCCTCTGTGTAATGAAAGGACAGACACTAGCGAGTTTCTTAGCACAGCACTTCACGATTCTTTCTTAGTGATGATCTCCAAACAAATCATGAAATTAGGGAGGTTGACAATCACCATTGGGAGATGTATTTTGATGCGCCTTTCACAAATGAGAAGAACCATGATCTACTCTTCCAGGAAAGACAGGGGTAGAAGTATTTCTCTTAACTCCAAACCGCAATGTGATGAGATTCTCATACTATCTCTCCAATCCATGCACCAAAAATGAAGCCAAGTATGAGGCTTTGCTTGTTAGTCTGGAGTTAGCTATTACAGTGTGTGTCAAAAGCATCAACATCTACAGGGATTCTCAGCTAGTCATCAACCAGATTGCTGGGTCCTATAATGTTTTGAAACCTAAGCTTCATCATTACCATGAGTATACCATGAAGCTGTTGGTCCAAATCCCTGAGGTCACCATCTACAAGGTTCCTCGAGGAGAGAACACAATAGCATATGCTTTGGCCATACTTGCAAAGGAATTGGCATGCCCGGATGATGAGTCTATTCTAATAAGGGTCCAAAATAGACAAGTCATATCTCGTATTGATGTTGAACTTGTCGAGAGAATTTCTCTTGAAGGGGAGGTTGTCGTTGCCAATAAAGATGAGGAGTTGGATTGAAGACAACCGTCATAGATTATTTGAACATAGGCAAACTACCTCGAGAGAAATCACAAGCCTATTAGATTAAGCAGAAACCTCTCTCCTATGCTCTCATGGATGGAACCTTGTACCAACAGTCTTTTGATCAAATGTGGTTATGATGTTTAGACAAACACGGTCATAAGATCATGACCGAGATACGTTCAAGTATATATAGAGCACATCAATCCAGTCTGAAGATGAAAGCAAAGATCAAGAGACTAGAATACTACTCGCCTTTGATGATCAAAGATTGCATGGATGTAGTTGAAAGATGCCATCAGTGTTAGGTACACGGTGTGGTCCTACATCAACCACCCAACATTATATAGCCTACATTGGCCTCAGGGCCATTTGAGTGTTGGGGTACTGACATAGTGGGTCCTAATGATCCTCCTTCTTCTAAGGGTCATCGGTTCATCTTAACTGCCACCGACTACTTTTTCAAGTTGGTGGAGGCAATCCCACTTAGAGAGGTCACAGCTCAACATGTGTTCCAATTTTTCAAGAACCATATCATATATAGGTTTGGGGTGCCTCGATGAATTATATCTGATAATGGTACTACATTCAAAAGCACCATGATCAACAGCTTCACCAGGAGGCATAGCATAGATTAGTGATACTTCAACATCTACTATTCCAGGGCGAATGGCTTAGCGGAAGCATTTAACAAAACTATCATCCAGATATAAAAGAAGACACTCAATGACAACAAGAGATAATGACATGAGCAGTTGGTTGAAGCTTTGTGGGCATACCACACCACATATGAAACTCCATCTCAATTTACTTCGTTCTCCTTAGTTTACGGATCCAAAGTTGTTATACCATTAGAAGTTCAGCTCCCATCACTAAGTATAACAATTGGTAGTAAAATCACTATAAAAAAGAATACTAAGTTGTGATTAGAAGAGCTTGAAGGTTTGGAGGAGAGACGCTTACGGGCGTGCTAGAACCTCGAGTTATACAAAGCCAAGATGATTCAAGCTCATAACAAGCTGGTCCGCTCTAGAGCTTTTCAAGTAGGAGAACTTGTCTTAGTTCTAAGGAGACCAATTGTTACCCATCGAAAGATGGGAGGAAAGTTTGAACCCACTTGGGAAGGCCCTTTTATCATAGAGAAGGCCTACCAAGGAGGATCTTATCAGCTTATTGATTGTAGATGGGAACACCCGATGCTTCCAATTAATGGGCTCTATTTCAAGAAATATTACCCATAAAATCATGTTTGAAAATAATTATCTTCAAAATTCTATTCCAATTCATTAAAATACTCTTTTCTTTCGAAGCATTGTTTACTTATTTTCCAAATCTGCCATGACATGTTTAGGGTAGGTGTAAGAGAACCCAAGAGGCATCCTATCCCTCTTTCACAACATGAACACAAATCAAACACGATTCCCCAGAGCTATTAGAGTAGGTGTAAGAGAACTAAAGTGGCATCCTATTTCGACTAGTACAACTAAGTTAGGTGTGAGAGAACCCAAGCATCATCCTTTCTAAGTGGGATCACAACTGCCATTCCTGGCACCATTTCAACAACTTTTAAACATGTTTTAGGATAAGTATGAGAGAAGCCACGCAGCATCCTGTCCTCCTAAAACACAAAAAAAACATATATTTCATCTCGGGCTATTTTGATGTGGGAGCAAGCCACTTGTAGCACATACTCATTAGCTGCTCTAGGTTGGGCTAACATGCTACCTTGCTAGTATGTCACCCAGTGGTCATTTGTCTGGTGGATGTGAATCCCCATGCTTTCTTCCTGACTTGACCATTACTAACCAATGAGAGCCTTTTTAATTTGGTAGGCCTCACTGCCCAGCCAGTAAGCTACCTCATGTTTACTTTATTTTAGTGATGTAAGCCTACACACTTTCTTCTTGAACTAGCCATCATGCATTGACAAGGTTGAGTATATCGGAGGTTTAGGATAAGTCCCCTGGTGGCTCCTTTCCTCTCAACTACTCTTGAGTTGATAAAATCCCCTAGTGTCATTCACTTAGTAGTCGCCCTAGGTTGGATAGCACCTGTCGAGCCAAAGATAGACTGTCCTGACATACAGTTCTACTATAGGAAGATGTGAGTCCCCGATGCTTTCTTCCTAGGCTGATTGTTACAAACTAACAGGCACTTTAGGTTGGTTGATGTTCACCATGCTAACAGCGACTCACACGTTGGATACACCACTCTTGGTAGATGTGAGTCCCCACACTTTCTCCTTGAGTTGGCCATCGAATACTTATAAATATTATCTTCTCTAGGGTTTTGGATAAAGCCCTCAATGGACCCTCCCATACGGGCACTCTACTAGGATCATGTCCTTTGCGAGCCAATTTAGACACTACTCTGGTTACTCTTGGATGGCACAGTCCTCGTGGTTTGGCCAATCCTATCAAAACCTAAATAAAGCTATTAAAATTTCTTTGAATAAAGGTTTCCTCAACATCTGGAATGAAGCTGATGCTCTCTTGCTTCTTGACATGCTTAATTCCAATAATGATGAGAATGCTGAATTATTTTATCTTCATAATCATACTAAAAATCTTATTTCTCATTTTTATTTTATAATTTTTCACATCCTTCATAAAGGTAATGCTTGTGCTGATTACTTAGCTAAGTTTGGTTCCAACTTAACTGAGTTCACTTTGTTTGACAACCAAACATTGTCTAAACTATTAAGTGGTTTGGTTAATCTGGATAATACTAGATTTCTTTATCTTAGATTAAAAATTATTGGCTTGGTTTTCGTTGTTAATTTTTGATGATCTTTTGCTTTTGGTTTCCCTTTGTTAAACCCTCTTTGGGTTGGGGTTATCTACTTATTTTCTCTCTTTGGCTTGAGCTGGGTTATGTTTTTGATCTCTTACTTTTGAATTGGTATGCTTTTTGCTACCTGGTGGTTTTTGTAAGTGTTGCCTCAGTTATTTTAGGTTTTTCAGCTTAGTGGCTTCTGTCTATCTGGCTGGGTGTTTACCATAATTTTTCATTAGCTATTTTTTACATCCTCCTTTTGGGTTGTGGCTATTGCAGTTGTAGGTTTTTTCTAGTATGGGTTTTGCCAATTTTCTGGGTTGCTTGGTAACTTACCTTAGTTGGATCTAATGTTGTGGTGGTTGAGAAGGGTGTCTTTGTTGGTTGGCTAGGTTGGCTGGATGTTTTGACTTTTTTTTTTATTTTTTGTTGGTGATTGATCTGGGGGGCTATTGGTTGTTTATCTTTGGCTTGATTTTGGCATGGTAGAGGTTGTTGGTTGGTTGCTATTTTCTCTATTTTGTTGACTTGGGCTTGGTGGTTGGTTTTGCTGATTTTTTTTGTTTCTTTTTGTTATGGTTTTGACCTCCTCCTGTATTGGTCTTCCTTTCTTGGCTGTAGGGGCTTTGGGTTTGGGTATTATTCTTGATTGGCTGGTTGAAGGCTATTTTATGGTTGTTAGTTTATTTTCACATGCCTATGGTTTGGTTAGTGCCTTTATTATTATTGTTTATGTTGGTTGGCTTGTAGTCTGTCTTACTAGGCTTTGTACATTTTTGTCTTTGGATGGCTGTTCTACTTATTTGGATCAAATTTTCTTTTGCCTTGGTCGGGTTTGGTGGCTTTTGCCTGCTTCTATCTTTTCCCTAGCTATCTTGGGTTATTTTGGCTTGATGATTTCTATTGGTCTTTACACTGACTTGGGTCTTCTGGTGCTGTGGTGGTTGGCTAGGAGGATATGTTGGTTGGCTAGTTTGGTTGGTTGTATTGGGTGGCTGGGTTGGTTTGTGGGGTGGTTGTTTTGGCTAGTTTTTCCTACTCCTTTGGTGATTGTTCTGGGAACATAATAGTGTTCTTTCTATGACCTGTATTTCTGGTTTCCTCTTGCTTTGTGATATGAGAATCCTAGAAGATGTAGATGTTCTGGATGCTTAGAGTAACGACTAACTCGAGACCGGCAATCAAAGTCTCATATTCAACTTCATTATTGGTGCAAGAATTGGATAGATGATATGAGAATCTCATCACATCACAGTCCAGAGTTAAAAGAACTATTCCTACCTCTGCCTTTCCTGAAATTATAGATTGTGGTTCTTCTCCTCTTTGAAAGGAAGTCGCACCATTAAAGTATATTTCTTAATGATGAATGCTAGAATCCCCTAAGTTCATGATTTATTCATTGGGGAGTTCATCGCTAAGTGGAGAGTCAGCAAGAAGTGGGTATGCTGCTAACAAATCAGCCAATGCTTGTCCCTTCACTGCATGGAGGGGTACGAAGGTAATGTTAAACTATGATAGAATCATAGACCATCATGCCAACCATTCAGATAACGTCAACTGTGTCTTGAGATACTGTAGTAGATTGATCCTAGACATAAAGGTCACCTTATTAGAAAGCATGTAGTTTTGTAGCTTTTGGGATGCAAAGACTAAAGCTAGGAAATGCTTCTCAATGGGTGGATAATTAGCCTCGATGGGATGACAGGTAGTAGAGTGTGTTTTCCTTCCCTTCATCATTGGCTTGGGCCAACAAAGCTTCAAGGGAGTCGTCTAATGTAGTAGTGTAAACTATGAGAAGCTTGCCCTGGATAGGGGCTGCTAGAATAAGCGACATCATCAGGTAATGCTTGATGTCTTCGAAGGAATGCTCACACTTGTCATCCCACTTTAACTTGGCATATTTTCTAACAAGCACTGAGAATAGTTGACATCTTCTTGATAGGTTGGATATAAAGCATCTTAGATATACCAAATGCCCTTGGAATGATCTAAGTTGAGTTAAACTTTTAGTGGGTGGCATTTCAAATATCGCCTTAATTTTCTCTGAATCGATTTCGATTCCCTAGTGTTGGACAACAAACCCAAGGAATTTCCCTAAAACTACTATGAATGCATACTTCAAAGGATTCATTTTGAGGTTAAACTCTCTTAACTATTCAAAAACTACTCTCAAGTCAAAGTGATGGTCTTCTTTTTCTCTAGTTTTAACCATGAGATCATCGACATAGCACTCGACTTGATGATGAATGAGTTCATTGAAGATTCGAGTCATAGCTCGTTGGTATGTAGCACTAGCATTTTTAAGATTGAAAGGCATGACCTTATAATAGTAAATTTAGATCGAGGTTCTAAAAGCAATGTTTCTTTCATCTTCATGGGCCATCTTTATTTAGTTATATCCAGATGAGCTATCCATGAAAGAGAAGACTGCATGAGCTGAGGCAATGTCCGCCATCAGCTCCGGGATTGGTCGTGGAAATTCATCTTTTGGACATGCCTTATTTAAATCCCTAGAATCGATGCATATGTGAATTTGTCCATTCTATTTCTTAACTAGGATGTCACTGGCTAACAGGCATGATATTTTTCTTCTCAGATGAAGCCAACATCGATCAATTTCTTGACTTCATAAATGACCTAATGTTCTATGTCTAATCACATGCGTCTAGGAGCTTGCTTGATAGGGTTAGCAGTTGGCTCTATTGCTAGTTTATGGACTGCTATGTTAGGAGCCAATCTAGGCATCTCTTCATAACTCCATGCAAAGCAGTCCTTAAACTTAGTCAAAGCTTAACTAAGTCATTAGTTTCAATTTCATTCAACAAAGAATTGATGTACGTCGGGCATGGATCTTCTTTAGTTTCTAAGTTGATTTCCTTAAGTTCATCAATGGTTGACTTGATCTCTTCTTCAAACTCTGGTGGTGCATCTTTGACTTCAAAATCATCTAGATCATCTGAAGTTTCTAAGCACATCTCCTCATATGAGTTAATATGATTTGAAAATAACCTATCAGATTCCAAATGATTGGTGATGACTAAGTATTAATCACCATCATTGATTAGACCCATTGTACCAAATCCTAGTTTTGATCTTGATTGAGAGCATTTATATTTGTTCTTCCATATTCTTTTGAAGTAGTCTGACCTATGCTTTGACCAAGTATGTAGGATTAATGCTTTCTTTGCTAAATTATGAACACAAGGCAAGTTCCAATCAAAAGGTAATTCTATTAAATCCTTATATGAATCATCCTCAAGTTTTACATCAACTTCTTGACTTGAGGATTATGCTCCCAGAAAGAACCTCTGAGTCTTTACACTTGTGGATGACTTAGGGGCTTCCTTAGCTACCAAACCCTCAGCTTTTTTAGAGGAAAGTCAGGTTAGAGTTATGGTTCCCAACTGATGCCTAACTTTTTCACATATAGAATGGGATACACTTATACTTTTCTTTGCAGCCCGGTCTTCTTCGCTATCTGGTTCATGTGTCACCTACAATGGAATCTACTGTTGAGAAGAGAAAGTTGTTTTACTAACCATATAAGAATCATCCTATTAAATAGATTCTAAGTCTATATGGATAGTAGGTGTACTCCTAGTAGCTAAGACATATCTTTTATTGGGTGGCCAATAAAGAGGTTTTCCACCCCTGGGACTACCTCTGAATTGGTCACTTCCTTTGCTTGGTGGAGGTCAAGTCGTCATACCCATATGTTCGAATGGAGTAACAAACTATGGGTGGAATCTAATGTCAGGCTCCACTTCCTCCTCCAAGTCTATTTCCACTCCCTTTTATTTTCTTTTTTATTTTCTCTTTTTTTTTTCTTTTTTTTTCCCTTTCTTTTTTTATTTTTCTTTTTCTTTTATTTTTAAACTTTGGCCAAGTTTGTGAGAATAGACTTGTTTATTTTGAGGGAGGTAGTAAGCCTCATTCTCATATATGCGGACCTCATGAACTGTTAATGGCTTGATATCTCCTTTAACACAGTAGACAATCCCACCTCTCATGAACTATATACACTAATTTAGAGAGGATGAATCTATGTTGTTCTCATTTATCTGTGGTCTCTCAAGCAAAGCATTCAAAGATGTATCCGAGTCTATAATGTGAAACTTGGCTTCGGTCTTCCATTCATCTATTTCCAAGGCACTATGGATCTTAAGGCCTGCTGACCTCACTTTTGGAGTGTGAATTCAATCTTCCCATCTTAGACTTAGAAGTCTTCAAGACACTAAGACTTCTAGAAGACACTTCTCACAATTAGATAAAAACTTAACCTAAGCCTAAAGACTTAGAAAGGTTAACCATAGGATTAGGTTATGCCTTAGAGATTAGGAAAATCTACCTACTGTACAACCCAAATCCAATTTATGTTCACCTTCTCAAACCAAACCTCAAGTTCAATTCAAAGATCAAATTCAAATCCAAACCCAAATTCCAAAACCAAATGATTGAAGCCCATGATCAAATCCAAGCTTAAAATCCTTCCTAAACCATATGACCTATCCCATGGACTTAGCCAAATCTTAATCCAAATCAATCCAAAATTAATTGATTTTCTCTTAATTAATTTATATCGTCAGTCATCTTCCTAAATACAAATCAAATCTAAATTAAAATTATCAAAACTAAATCAAACTAAATCAAATTAAATCAAAACCCTACCTAAGCCATATGACCTATCCCATGGACTTAGCCAAATCTTAATCCAAATTAAGTCAAACTCAATTGATTTTCTCACAAATCAATCATATTTTCAATCTTCTTCACAAATTTAAATGAAATATAATATTAATTTCTCAAAACTAAATAAAACCAAATCAAAATGCAAACCTAAGCCACATGATTCAACTCCATGGGCTTAGCCAAATTCCTTCATTTCAAAACCCAAATTCAATTGATTTTCTCATGGATCAATCATACCTTCAATCATATTCATAAATATAAATGAAACCGAGAATCATCAAGCCAAACCAAAATCAACCCAAGTGAAACCCAACTTAACCCATTTGACTTGAAATGTTCAAATTAACCAAAACCCATTTAAACTCAAGCCAATTACAATTGAATGTATATATCAATCCCAAATTCATATATAAACTCAACTAAATTAAACTCAACCCAAAATTGAGCCAATTAAACCCAATTGGTCCACTTGACCCAAAGAGATCAATTTGACTTATTTGAGCCAAGTTCTAATCTTACCCAAATTGGATTGAACCAATCCCATCAAAACCTCCCATCATGATTATTGATCACCCTAGGTTGATAAATTGGCACAAATTAGGTCAAACCAAGTCAACTTGGTCATTTGACCAAGTCAAACCCTTCACCCATATGAACCCAAACTAGCCAAATTACAACATTAGCCAAATTCCTTGAAACTAATGATTCATTCCAAGTCAAATTCAATATAAATTCAATTGATTCAAACCAAACCGAATTGGCCCACTTGACCGAAGTTGACTTAAATTGACCTACAAGTCCAAATTGGGTCAAATCAAAATATAAACCAAATTGATTGCAGCCAATGGCTCAAGTTTTTTCCAAATTGATTGTTGAACATGACCAAAGCCATTATTGGACCCAATTGAACCCAATTAACCTATTTAGTCCAAATTGACCTAAAGGTTCAAGTTGGCCTAAATCAAAACCAAATCTAAATTATTTGAAACCAAAGCCTACAATCATTTTCAATTATTCAATTAAACCCAAACCAACACCCAACCTAACCTAATTTGGCCAATTTGGTCAAATTGGTCAACTTAACCCATTTGACCAAAATGAATTTAAATGAGCCAAAATCAAATCAAAGCCAAACTAAACCAAACCAATAGAATTAACCCAATGAGTCAAATTGAGCCAAACCTAACCAAATCAACTCTAATTAATTTTAAATTTGGGCTAACCCACTTTTGGCTCATTTTAAATCTGCCCAAATTAAATCCAATGCTAAATGACCATTCTACCCTGAGGTCAAGGGCATCACATGAGACAAATCACCAAAGTAAGTGGTCATTTCCATTCCTTGGAAATTTGGTGCTCTCCCAATGGTCCACCTAGGTAGCTAGGACACTGCCCAACCTGACCCAAGGGGTGGTTGGGTCGGCCTTGACCCATGGGAGGTGAAATCACCTCACCCTCTCCCTTGGAGCATTTGAAACCCATAAGATACCCATGATTCCTACTTGGCAGCTACCTCCACACCTTCAACCAACCAAGCTGAGCAAACTCACCTCCTCCATGCCACCCATGACTCCCTGAGATGGTCGGATAGCCACTAGAAGCCAAACTTGATCCCATCATTCAATCAAGATGAAGCGGGACACTCCCATTTCTAACCTAACTTACCCATTTATCCTTTAAACTCAAATTAACTTTTCACGCACTTTCCCTAGGCCTCATCGAGCAAGAATAAATCATTTCTTAAGCTTATCAAGCACTAGAGGTGTCACTTCAATCAATGTTGAGCTCCAAATCATTGGTTCATGGCCTTCCGAGTGAACGACGAGTAATTGATCCAATTACTGCTCTATAGGGCTTCATCTCCACTAGATGAAGCTTCTTCAATCGTTCGAGCTACCAGTCTTGAGCTTTAATGAGGTATTCTTCCAAAATTGGTCCTTAGGAAAAAATGGGTTGGAACCTTTTGAAGAAAACTTGCATCTCGTGTTATCTTGATCGTTGGATCCCTTTTGATCAATGTCATGAAGGTATGGGATCCTTTAAGAGTTGATCCAAGCTCGGGTAAGCTCGGATCAAGTGAGAACTGGTGGATGGACTCCATTCTCCCTCACTCACGTGACGTTAGATCATGCACTGTATGTTCCACGTGATCGGAACAGATGGTCGTGACTAGATCTACTAGATTAATCTGATTTAATTCTATTAAGCTGTGAGATTAATTGTAGGCATCTAATCTTAGATCAGATGGCAGATGAGAAAGCGTGTCTGCCACTGCAATGTAGGCGCTGAGTCAGATAAGTTTTAAGTAGCCAATCACACAACACCCCGTGGAAAGTGGGCAGCATCCGTGTGCCATTTGGCGACAACACGATTAGGCTTTAATTAGGCTCATGATTAATAGTTAATTAAATTAAGGACTTAATTAATTACTCTTATTATTTCCCACACATGTGGACTAGCTATAATTTCATTAAACTCTTTTAGGTTATTAAACACCTAAAGATCTACCCCATGATTTAATTAATTAAGGTCTAATGTGATTATGATTTTAATTTGATTAAGTGATTTAATTATTTAGTTAAATCTTAATTAATTTAATTTTAAAAAAGGGTGAAATGGACTTAGGGAAAGGGACCCTATTCCTTAGTTCACTTAATGTTGAACAATGATTAATAAACTTAATTAACCAATTTATTACTGTTCATGGGTTTAATTAATCATTAATTAACTTAAAAAGTAGTTAAGGTTTAGTTAGTCAATTTTCTTAATTAAGTGAACAATAAATCCGAGGAAAATCTTGGGAGGTATAGGTCATCCCATTAAACAAACCCACAAAATTTGGTATTAATTACTCAAGTAATTAAGGAGTAATTAAGCTAATTAATTTTGTGATTAAACTTTAATTAAACCTTAACTACTATTCAAAATTAGTTAAGATCATTTTTAATTAATTCTTCTCTATAATACTTTAAAATGAGTATATATTTGCATTTTTATTATTTTTCTATGATGTTTTATGATTTTTAGAAGTTTCAGCCATTAAAAATGATTAATTAAGCCTAATTAAAGACTAATCCTATTGGCGCCATGTGGTGCGTTGATGCAACGTGCTTTTCATGTGGCACCGTTGGATTGGCTACTTAAAACTTATCTAACGCGTGCGCAGCCGCTTTTCCTCCATCGTCGATCTAAGATCATGGCGATTAATCCCATAGCTTAATAGGATTAAATTTGATCGATCTAGCAGATCTAATCATGACTGCCCATTCTGATCACGCAGAATGGACGGTGTGTGATCTAACATCATGCGAGTGAGGGAGAATGGAGTACATCCTCAATTGCTTACTTGATCGGAGCTTACCTGAGCTCAGATCAACTCTAAAAGGATCTCACACCTTCATGACATCGATCGGAGGGGATCCAATGGTCAAGATTACATGAGATGCAAGTTTTCTTCAAAAAGCTCCAACCAATTTTTGCCTAAGGATCATTTTTGGAAGCATACCTTATCGGAGCTCATGACCGGTGGCTCAAACAATTGAAGAAGCTTCATCTAGTGGAAATGAAGCCTTGTTGAGCAGCAATTAGATCAATTCCTTGAAGTTCTCTTAGAAATCCATGAACTGATGATTTGGAGCTTAGCTTTGATTTAAGTCCCACCTCCGGTGCTTAGAAAACTTGGGAGATGATTCATTCTTGCTCGACGAGGCCTAGGGAAGGTGCATCCAAAGTTAATTTGAGTTTGACAAAGAAATAGGGAAGTTAGGTTATAAATGGGAGTGTCCTATTTTGGGACAGACTGGAATGGCATTTTCTCATTGAGGAATGAACTTAGGAGCTTAGGGAATGGCTGTAGTGGCTCGACTTGGTAGCTAGGGCTTTCAGGAATGATTTTTGTGTGTGTTTGAGTGGAAAGGAGTGGGTGTATACCCCCCTTCTTCTTGATCAGATGATGGGATCAAGTTTCCATTCTACTGGCCATCCGACCATCTCAGGGACTTGAGGGTTGCAGGGTGGGGGTGAGTTGGCTCGGCTTGGTTGGTTGAAGGTGTGGAGGTGGCTGCCAAGGAAGAATAATGGGTGTCATCGGGGTTTCAAATGCTCCAATGGGGAGGGTGAGATAATTTCCCCTCCCATGGGTCATGGTTGACCCAACCACCCCTTGAGTTAGGTTGGGTAGTGTCTTAGGTGCCTAAGTGGACCATAGGGAGAGTAGCAAGTGGCCAACGAATGGAAATGGCCACTTACTTGGGTTATTTGTCTCATGTGATGTCCTTGACCCAAGCGTAGAATGATCATTTGACATTGGATTTGATTTGGGCAGATTTAAAATGAGCTAAAACTTGGTTAGCCAAAATTTTAAGTCAATTGGAGTTGATTTGGTTAGGTTTGGCTCAATTGATACATTTAGGTCAAATTGGGTTAGGTTGGGTCAAGTTGACCAATTGGTCAAATTGGGACAAACCAAGGGTTGGGTTAAGTTCATATGATCATTTAGGATGTTTTTGTTTAATTGGTTTGGTATAGTTTGGCTTAGATTTGATTTTGTCTCATTTGAATTCATTTAGGTTAAGTTAACTAATTTGGCCAAATTGCCCAAATTGGATAGGTTGGGTGTTGGTTTGGGTTTGTTGAGCAATCGAAAATGATTGTAGGCTTTAGTTTCAATTAATTTATATTTTGTTTTGATTTAGGCCAACTTGAACCTTTAGGTTAATTTGGGCTAAGTAGGTCAATTGGGTTCAACCAACCATGATCAAGTTTAACAATAAATTTGGAATGAACTTGAGCCAATGGTTGCAATCAATTTGGTTTATATTTTGATTTGACCTAATTTGGTCTTTTAGGTTAATTTGGGTCAACTTGGGTCAAGAGGACCAATTGGGTTTGGTTTGACTCAATTGAAGGTCAAGTCATATTCAAATATTGATTTTGATTTGATATGAATCATTGGTTTCAAGGGATTTGGCTTAGGTTACAATTTGGGTAGTTTGGGTTCATATGGGTTAACTAGTTGACTTGGTTGAATGACCAAGTTGACTTGGCTTGATCTAATTTGTGACAATTGATCAACCTAGGGTGATCAACAATTATGATGGGAGATTTTGATGGGCTTCATTCAATCTAATTTGGGTAGGATTAGAACTTGGCTCAAATAGGTCAAATTGGCCACTTTGGGCAAGTAGACCAATTGGGTTATGTTGGCTTAAATTTGGGTTTATATATGGATTTGGGATTTATATATAATTTCAATTGCAAATGGCTTGGGTTCAAATGGGTTTTGGTTCATTTGAACATTTCAAGTCAAAAAGGTTAAGTTGTGTTTGACTTGGGTTGATTTTAGTTTGGCTTGATGATTGTACATTTTATTTATATTTGTGAATATGATTGAAGGTATGATTGATTCATGAGAAAATCAATTGAATTTGGGTTTCAGAATGAAGGAATTTGGCTAAGTCCATTGAGTTGAGTCATGTGGCTTAGGTTTGGATTTTGATATGGTTTTATTTAGTTTTGATGATTTAAATGTATATTTCATTTAAATTTTTGAAGATGATTGAAAATATGATTGATTTGTCAGAAAATCAATTGAGTTTGACTTCATTTGGATTAAGATTTCGTTAAGTCCATGGGATAGGTCATATGGCTTAGGAAGGGTTTTGATTTAATTTGATTTAGTTTTGATCATTTGAATGTAGATTTGATTTATATTTAAAAAAATTATTGAAGATATAAATTGATTATGAAAAAATCAATTGATTTTGGATTAAGATTTGGCTAAGTCAATGAGATAGGTCATATGGCTTAGGAAGGGTTTCAAGTTTGTATTTGATCATGGGCTTTAATCATTTGGTTTTGTAATTTGGGTTTGGATTTGGATTTAAATTTGATGTTTGATTGAACTTGAAGTATAGTTTGAAAGCTGATCATGATTTGGATTTGGGTTGTAGGGTAGGTAGATTATCATAATCCCTAAGGCATAACCTAATCCTATGGTTAACCCTTCTAAGTCTTTATGCTTAGGTTAAGTGTTTACCTAATTGCTAAAGTGTCTTATGACTAGGGAAGTCTTAGTGTCTAGAAGACTCTTAAGTCTAAGATGGGAAGATTGAATCTGCACTCCAAAAGTTAGGTCAACAGGCCTTAGGCTCCATAGTGTTGCCCTTGGAGATAGGTGATTAGAAGACCAAAGCCAAGTTTCATATTATAGACTCGAATACATCTTAGAACTCTTTCCTTGGGAGACCATGGATACATGAGAACAACATAGTTCCATCCTCTCTACATCAATGTATGAAGTTCGTGGGATGTGGGGTCATCTACTATGTTAAAGGAGATCTCAAGCAATTTATAGTTCATGAGGTAGGCATATATGAGGATGTGGCTTACTACCTCCCTCAAAATCAATAAGTCTATTCTTGCAAACCTTGCCAAAGTTTAATAATAAAATAAAAAGAAAAAGAAACAAAAGAAAGAAAAAAAGAAAAAGAAAAGAAAAGAGAAAATGAAAATGGAAAAAATAAAAGGTAGCGAAAATAGACGTGAAGGAGGAAGTGGAGCCTAACTTTAGATTCCACCCACAGTTTGTTACTCCATTTAAACATAAGGGTAGGATGGCTTGACCTCTGCCAAGCAGAGGAATAGGCCAGTTCAGAGGCAGTCATAGTGGTGGAAAACCACTTTATTGGCCACCCAATAGAAGATATGTCCCAGCTACCAGGAGTGCACCTATTATCCATATAGTCTTAGAATCTAGTTCATGGGATGAGTCTTATATAGTTAGCACTCCAGCCAACTCTTCTCAATAGCAATGAAGATACCCTTAGAGGTGACACTTGATCCAGATAGCGATGAAGGCTGGGCTCCAAAGCAAAGCATAAGTGTATCCAAGACTATATGTGAAATTGTTAGGCATTAGTTTGGAACCTTTGCTCTAACCCCACTATCCTCTCAAAAAGCTGAGCATTTGGTAATTAAGGAAGCCCCTAAGTCAACCACAGGTGTGAAGACTCAAAGGTTCATTTTGGGAGCATCATCCTCAAGATAAGAAGTTGATGTAGAACTTGAGGATGATTCGTATAAAGTTTAATATAATTACCTTTTGATTGGTACTTGTCTTGTGTTCATAATTTAGTAAAGAAAGGGTTAATCCCACATACTTGGTCAAAGCACAGGTCAGAATACTTCAAAAGAATATGGAAGAATAAATACAAAAGCTCTCAATCATGATTGGGACTAGGATTCAGTACAGTGGATCTAGTCGATGATAATGATTACTTCTTAGTCATCACCAATCATTTGGAATCTAATAGGCTCTTTCCAAATCATATTAACTCATATGAGGAGTTGTGCTTAGAAACTTTAGATGATCCAAATGATTTTGAAGTCAACGATGTACTACTAAAGTTCAAAGTAGAGGTCAAGCCAACCATCGACAAGCTCAAGGAAATCAAATTAGGAAATGAAGAAGATCCAAGCCTGACATACATCAATTTTTTGTTGAATGAAATTGAAACCAATGACTTAGTTAGGCTATTGATTGAGTTTAAGGACTACTTTGCATGGAGTTATGAAGAGATGCCTAGATTGGCTCTTGACGTAGCAGTCCATAAACTAGAAATAGAGCCTGCTGCTAACCTTATCAAGCAAGCTCTTCGATCAATGGGATTAGACATAGAACAATAGGTCATTTATGAAGTCAAGAAACTAATCAAGGTTCACTTCATTTGGGAAGAAAATACCTACACGGTTGCTTGATGTCATCCTAGTTAGGAAAAAGAATGGCCAAATTCACATATGCATCAATTTTAGGGATTTAAATAAGGCATGTCCAAAAGATGAATTTTCACTACCAATCCTGGAGCTCATGGTGGACATTGCCTGATCTCATGCAGTCTTCTCTTCCATGGATGGCCCATCTGGATATAACCAAATAAAGATGGCCCCTGAAGGTGAAAGAAATACTACTTTTAGAACCCCAATTGAAATTTATTACTATAGGTCATGCCTTTCATCCTTAAAAATGGCGATGCTACATACCAGTGAGCTATGACTCAAATCTTCAATGAACTCATTAATCATCAAGTCATGTGCTATGTCGATGATCTCATGCTCAAATGTAAAGATAAGGAAGATCATCTATTTAACTTGAGAGTAGTTTTTGAATAGTTAAGACAATTTAACCTTAAAATGAACCCTCTAAAATATGCATTCAGAGTAGCTTAAGGGAAATTCTTTGGGTTTTTTGTCTGATACCATGGAATTGAAATTTATCTAGAGAAGACCAAGGCGATATTAGAAATTCTACCCCCTAAAAGTTTAACTCAACTCAGATCATTCCAAGAGTGGTTAGCTTATATGAGATGCTTTATATCCAACCTATCAAGAAGATGTCAGCCGTTCTTAGTGCTTATTAAAAAGGATGCTAAGTTCAAGTGGGATGATAAGTGTGAGCATGCCTTCGAAGAAACTAAGCATTACCTGATGATGCCACCGGTTCTAGCAGCCCCTATCCGAGGCAAGCCGCTTATACTTTACACTGCAATATTAGATGACTCCCTCAGTACTTTGTTGCCCCAAGACAATGACAAAGGGAAGGAAAACACACTCTACTACCTCAGCCATTGTCTAATCCCTACTGAGGCTAATTATCCACCCAATGAGAAGTATTGCCTAGCTTTAATCTTTGCATCCTAAAAGCTACAACAATACATGCTTCCTAATATTGGGAACTTAATCTTTAGGATCAATACACTATAGTATCTCATGACATGGCTAATGCTATCTAGACAGTTGGCATAATGGTCCATGATCCTCTCACAGTTTAACATTAGCTTCTTACCCCTTTGTGCGATGAAAGAACAAGCACCAGCAGATTTCTTAGTAGCACACCCACTTCCTGCTGACTCTCTACTTAGTGATGATCTCCTCGCTAAATAAATCATGAACTTAGCTGATACTAGCATTAATCGCTGGGAGATATACTTTGATGGTGCCGCTTCTGCTCAAAGAGGAGAAGAACTATACTATATTATTCCAGGAAAGGTATTGGTAGGAATAGTTCTCTTAACTCTGGACTACGATGTGATGAGATTCTCATATCATCTGTCTAATTCTTGCACCAACAATGAAGCTGAATATGAGGCTCGAATTGCTACTCTGGAGTTAGCCATTACTCTAAGCATCAAGAACATCAACATCTTCAAGGATTCTCAGCTAGTTATCAACCAAATTTTTTGGTCCTATAAGGTTATTAAGCCCAAGCTCCATCACTACCACAAGTACACCATTGAGTTATTGGCCCAAATCTTAGAGGTTATCATTTATAAGATTTCTCGAGAAGAGAACATCATAACGTATGCTTTAGCTAAGCTTGTCAAGGAGTTTGCATGTCTAGAGGATGAGTCCATATCAATAAAGGTCCAAAATAAACAAGTCTTGTCCTTTATTAATATTGAACTCATTAAAAACTACTCTCTTGAAGGGTAGGTTGCCATTGCCAAGCAGGATGGGGAGTTAGATAGGAGGAAACCATTCATGGATTACCTAAATAAAGGCAAACTACCTTAAGAGAAGTCCCAAGCCCATCAGCTGAAGCAAAGAGCACTTTCCTATGCTCTTATGGATGGTGTCTTGTACCAGCAATGTTTCAATCATATGTGGTTACATTATTTCAATAAGCACAAATCCCATAAGATCATGACTGAGGTACAGTCAACATTATGTGGAGCCAACCAATCCAATCCAATGATGAAAGCCAAGATCAAGAGACTAGGATACTACTGGCCATCGATGTTCAAAGATTTCATGGATATGGCAAGACGATGCCAACAATGTCGAATACATGGTGTGGTCCTACACCAACCACCCAACATTCTATATCCTACATTGGCCTCATGGTCATTCGAGTGTTGAGGTACTGACATAGTGGGTCTGATTGATCCTCCTTCTTCCAAGGGTCATCAGTTCATCTTAGCTGCTACTGATTACTTTTCCAAATGGGAAAAGATGATTATGTTGAGAGAGGTCATAGCTTAGCATGTGCTCCAGTCTTTTAGGAACCATATCGTATATAGGTTAGGAGTGCCTTGATGAATTATATCTGATAATGGTATTGAATTTAAGAGCACTGAGATCAACAACTTTGCCCAGAGGTATAGCATAGATTGGAGATATTCTACCATCAACTACCCGAGGGAAAATAGCTTAGCAAAAAATTTCAACAAAACACTCAACCAAATACTAAAGAAGACACTCAACAATAACAAGCAATAGTGGCATGAGCATTTAGTTGAAGCCTTATGGGCTTACCTCACCACATATAGAAATCCAACTAAGTCTACTTCTTTCTCCTTAGTGTATGTGTTCGAAGCCGTTCTACCATTAGAAGTCCAACTCCCATCACTAAGGATAGCTATGGGTAGCAAGATTAAAATAGAGTAAAACACCATGTTGCGGTTAGAAGAGCTCGAAGGTTTGAAGGAGAGACGCCTGCTGGCATGCCAAAATCTCAAGTTGTATCAAGCTAAAATGATTCAAGCTCACAAAAAGGTGGTTCGTCCTAGAGCTTTTCAAGTAAGAAAGCATTATTTTAGTTCTAAGGAGACTGATTGTTCCCCATCATAAGATGGGAGGAAAGTTTGAACCCACTTGGGAATGCCCTTTAGCCATAGAGAAGGCCTACCAAGGAGGATCTTATCAACTAATTAATCATAAGGGAGAGCACCCAATGCTCCCAATCAATGGGCTCTACTTAAATAAATATTATAAATCATGTTTGAAAATAATTATCATCAATGAAAATTCCATCTTGAATTCAATCTCTTCCATGTTGAAAGTATTCTTATTTGTTAATTTGCCACGATGTGTTTAGGGTAGGTGTAAAGAACTAAAGTGGCATCCTATCCTTCATTGACACAACACAAACACAAACAACACACAAACATATAAAACAAACACATATCTTTTTTCTTCGGCTACTCTAAATTGAGATAACGCCCCTAGCGACACTCACTTAGTAGCTGCTCTAGGTCAGCCTGACGTGCGACCTTGCTAGTTTGTCACCCTAGTGATCTTCTTGCTTTGGAGGATGTAAGTTTGCTATGCTTTCCTTCCTTACTTGGCCACTATGCACTGATGAGCACCTTGTTAGATTGGCAGGCCTTACTGCTTGGCTGGTAAGCTACCTCATGTTGGCTTCATTTAAGAGGATGTGAGCCTGCTATGCTTTCTTCTTAGATTAGCCTTCATGCACTGACTGGGTCATGTATATTTGAGGTTTAGGATGCTATAATGTATGATGCTACATTATGTTTGGCATCCTATATTATAATACACTATATCATATTATACTATATTATACTGTATATCACATCACAAGGGATTGCTTAAGATAGAAAACTCAAAAAATTAGTCGAAATAATAAAAAACTATATATTTTAGTCATATCACTCACATATTTTAAATTGAAATAATATATTATTATGCCATGCTCTACCTATTATGACTTTGGCCAAATTTCACCATTTTAAAGTCTAAATCAACATTTTTATAAATAATGCTAGTGTAAGCTCGACTGCATGATTGTAAAATACTAAAGGAATTTAAAATGCACAGAATAATATATTATGATATAAGATACTATACTATGCTACAACATATAATATTTATTTTGAACATAAAATCTTACTTTTTAGACTACAAGTGGCGTAGCACAGCTTTGGTACAACAAACTAATTCCCACTTCAAATTTAAAGAATTTCATCATCAGATTTATTTAATCAATATTTTTATGATTTATATAGATATAGACTATAGGAAATAATACCATAACATACTAAAACATTTAAAAACATCTTATAACATCCAAAAACACATCCATACATGCTCAAATATATGATGCTACATTATACTATAATATATGGTCTTAAAATATGAATTATGGTTAGGGTTTAGGGTATTAAAATCTCTAATAGTCAAGGGAAAGTCTCTTGAAGACATTTTATTTAGCTATCATAACTATGTTAGGATTAGGTCATTCTTTAGATCTACTCCTAAAGACATCTTTATTTAAGGTTTAGGGTTTAGGGTTTAGGGTTAGGGTTTAGGGTTAGTTTAGGGTTTAGGTTTAGGGTTTAGAGTTTATGTTTAGTTTAGGGTTTAAGTTTAGGAATTTTGATTTAGGGTTTAGATTTAGGTTTAGGGTTTAGTTAATAATTAGGGTTAGGTTTAATTAATTAAATTAGTTAAATTGGTTTTTAAATTAGGGGCTTAGGGTATAAGTTTTAGGTTTAGGGTTTAAGTTTTAGTTTAAGATTTAGGGTTTATGTTTTTTTTAATAGAGAACACATTTAGATTCAACATTTACTCTTTTTGTATTCATCAACCAAGTAGTACCATAAGTTTTTGTAGACACAAGCGATGATATAGATCAAAAATGAGCACCCATAGAGTAAATCAAAAACCCTAGATAAGTAGAGCTGTCTCTATTATAAAGGCATAGTTTTATCGGTAGCAGATCAGATTGGTCATTCTTTTGTTTATCCAATTCCCATCAGAACAACCCCCACCGCTTGAGTAGTGAGATCCGCCATCATATCCCCAATCCCTCCCTCTGCCACCACCATTATTGTAACCTCCATCGCTCCTCCCCTCTCCATAACCACCACTGCTCTGACCACCACCTCCATATCCACCAGCACCTCTAGGTGCCCCACCACCACTATAATCACCGTCGCCTCTACCTCTACCTCCACCGTTAGATCTAGACTGAGCCTACCTGACAGTGATATTCCTGTCATCTAAGTTCTGCCCATTCTTAGGGTTTAGGGTTAGCTCAGATTTTAGGGTTTAAAGTTTAGGGTTTAGGGTTTAGGGTTTGGGGTTTAGGATTTAAGGTTTATGGTTTAAAGTTTAGGGTTTAACGTTTATGGTTTAGGATTTACAGTTTACGGTTTAGGGTTTAAGGTTTTAAGGTTTAGGGTTTAGGGTTTAGGTTTAGGGTTGTAGGTTTAAAATTGTTGGTATAGGGTTTAAGGTTAGTTTTAGGGTTTAAGGTCTTTTTAATTAAGTACATAGGTAGCATTAGGTTTATTTAGTTTATTTTTTATTAATTTGAGTTTATTTTATTTTTTTTATTTAGGTTTATTTTTTTATTTATATTTAGTTTAGTTAATTACTTTAGGTTAATTTTTTTATTTATTGGTCTTTTATTTTAATTTATTTTTTAGGTTTAGGTTTATATTTAGTTGAGTTTTATTTTTTTTTATTTTTTCAAGTTTAGCTTTTATTTATTTTTAGTTTATTTTATTTAGTTTAGCTTTGGGTTTAGATTTAGGTTTAGTTTATTTTAGGTGTAGGCTTAGGTTTTATTTATTTTAGTTTAGGTTTATTTTATTTTATTTATTTCATTTTTTATTTTATGTTTAGGTTTTCTTTTAGTTTAGGGTTTAGGTTTTATTTTTTAGTTATTTTAGGTTTATTTTTTAGGTTTAGGTTTTTATTTATTTTTTATTTTATTTTAAGTTTATTTTATTTTTATTTTAGGTTTATTTTTTATTTTATTTATGTTTTTTATTTTTTAGTTTAGTTTAGGTTTTTATTTCATTTATTTTAGTTTAAATTTTATTTTTTTATTTTATTTTCTTTTCTTTTTCAGGTTTAGGATTTAGTTTTAGTTTATGTTTATGTTTTATTTTATTTTTTTATTTTATTTTGGTTTTGGTTTTATTTATATATTTTATTTTTAGGTTTTATTTAGTTTAGGTTTAGGTTTCTAGCTTTTTTGGGTTTAGGGTTTATGGTTTAGGGTTAGTTTAATGTTTAGGGTTTAGGGTTTAGGGTTTGGGGTTAAAGGTTTAGGGATTAGGGTTTAGGTTTTACGTTTAGGGTTTAAGTTTTAGTTTAAGTTTTAGGGTTTTGGGGTTTAGGCTTTAGGATTTACATTTTTTTTTAATAGAGAACAAATTTAGATTCAACATTTTTTCTTTTAGATTTCTTCAACAAAGTCACACCCGAACTTTTCTAAGACATAAACGATGACATAAATAAAAAATGTGCACCCATAGAGCAAATCAAAAACACTAGATAAGTAGAATTGTCTCTATTATAAAGACATAGTTCCATAAGCGGTCATTGGTTGTTCTTTTCTTGATTTCCATCAGAACCACCCTCTCGTGGGTTCATCATATCCCTCTCTCCCGCCACCACCATGGTTGTAACCTCATCTCCTCCCACCTCAATAACCACTACTTCGACCACTCCATATCCTCCAGATCCTCACCACCACTGTGATAATCACTGCTCTGCCTTTGTCTCCACTGCTAGATCTAGATTGAGCCTAGTTGAAGGTGATGTTCCTGCTGTCAAGGTTCTGCACATTCTCAGGGTTTAGGGTTAGTTTAAGGTTGAGGGTTAGTTTAGGGTTTATTTAGGGTTTAAAGTTTATGGTTAGTTTAGGGTTTATGGTTTGGGATTTAGGATTTAGGGTTGTAAGTTTTAGGGTTTTGGGTTTTGGGTTTAGGGTTATAAGGTTTAAGATTTAGGGTTTAGGGTTTAGGGTTTTAGGGTTTAGGGTTGTAGGTTTAAGGTTTAGTGTTAGTTTTAGGGTTTAGGGTTTAGAATTTATGATTTAGGACTTAGGGGTTTTTTTTTAAATTAAGTAAACTGGTAGGTTTAGGTTTACTTATTTTATTTTTTATTTATTTGAGTTTATTTTATTTTTTTATTCTTATTTAGGTTTATTTCTTAGTTTTATTTAGATTAGTTTATTTATTTTAGGTTTATTTATTTAATTTAGGTTTTTTATTTTAGTTCATTTTATAGGTTTAAGTTTCTTTTTAGTTGAGTTTTATTTTTATTTTCTTTTTAAGGTTTATGTTTTATTTTTTATTTTTAAGTTTAAGTTTAGCTTTTTATTTTAATTTTTTAGGTTTAATTTTTAGGTTTTTATTTTAAGTTTATTTTTAGGTTTTATTTTTTAGTTTAGGTTTATTTTTAGTTTAGTTTATTTTATTTAGTTTAGGTTTAGGTTTAGTTTATTTTAGGTTTAGGTTTAGGTTTTATTTATTTTAGTTTTGGTGCAAATTTATTTTATTTTGTTTATTTTTTTTAGTTTAGGTTTAAGTTTTTTTTAGTTTAGGGTTTAAGTTTTATTTTTTGTTTATTTTTAGGTTTTTTAAGTTTAGGGTTTAAGTTTTATTTTTTGTTTATTTTTAGGTTTATTTTTTAGGTTTATGTTTTTATTTAGTTCTTATTTTATTTTATTTTAGGTTTATTTTATTTTTATTTTATGTTTAGATTTTATTTTATTTAGGTTTTTTATTCTTAGATTTATTTTATTTTTTTTAGTTTAGTTTAGGTTTATTTATTTATTTTTAGTTTATGTTAGTTTATTATTTTATTTTAGGAATAGGTTTAGGTTTTAATTTAGCTTTTTATTTTATTATATTTAGGTTTATTTTTTTAATTTTTTTATTATTATGATTTATTTAGTTTAGGTTTAGGTTTTTTGGGTTTAGGGTTTAGGGTTTAGGGTTTAGGGTTTAGGGTTAAGGGTTTTAGGGTTTTGGGTTTTAGGGTTTATAATTTAGGGTTAGAGTTTAGGGTTGAGGGTTTAGGGTTTAGTGTTTAGTATTTAGGGTTTAAGGTTTTAAGGGTTTAAGGTTTAGGGTTTATGGTTTATGGGTTAGAGTTTAGGATTTATATTTTAGGTTTTGGGGTTGTAGGTTTAGTGTTGTATGTTTAGGGTTTAGGGTATATGGTTAATTTAGGGTTTATGGTTTTGGGTTTAGTGTTTAGGATTTAGGGTTTACGGTTTAGGGTTTAGGGTTTAGGGTTTAGGGTTAGTTTTAGGGATTATGGTTTATGGTTTAGGATTTAGGGTTTAGGGTTTTTTTTATATTAAATAAATTGGTAGGTTTAGGTTTATTTAGTTTTTTAGTGTATTTTTTATTTATTTTAGTTTATTTTATTTTTTATTTTTATTTAGTTTGGTTTATTTATTTTAGGTTTATTTATTTTAGTTTTTGTTTTTTATTTTAGTTTATTTTATAGGTTTTGGTTTAGGTTTATGCTTATTTATTAGTTTAGCTTTATTTTTATTAAATTTTTTATGTTTTGGTTTTTATTTTTTATTTTTAGTTTTAGGTTTAGGTTTTTACTTTATTTTTTATGTTTAAGTTTTTGGTTTTCCTTTTAGGTTTATTTTTAAGTTTTATTTTTTAGTTTAGGTTTAGATTTTAGGTTTTTATTTTAGGTTTATTTGTAGGTTTAATTTTTTAGTTTAAGTTTGGGTTTATTTTTAGTTTATTTTATTTTATTTAGTTTTTGGTTTAGGTTTTTTTTTGGTTATTTTAGGTTTAGGATAAGGTTTTACTTATTTTAGATTAGTTAATTTTAGTTTAGGTTTAGGTTTATTTTTTATTTTGTTTATTTTAAGTTTAGGTTTTTTTAGTTTAGGGTTTAGGTTTTAGGTTTTATTTTTAGGTTTATTTTTTTTTAAGTTTAGGTTTTTTATTTGTATTATTTTATTTTATTTTACGTTTAGTTTTATTTTATTTAAGGTTTTTATTTTTAGGTTTTTTTTTTATTTTTTTAGTTTAGTTTAAGTTTGTATTTAATTTATTTTGGTTTATATTTTACTTTTTATTTTAATTTATTTTTACATTTAATTTTAGGTTTAGGTTTAGGTTTTAGTTTTGGTTTTTACTTCACTTTATTTTCTTTATTTTATTTAGGTTTAGGTTTTTTATTTATTTTATTTTTTGACATTATTTAGTTTAGGTTTAGATTTTTATGTTTTAGGGTTTACAATTTAGGGTTTGGGGTTTAGGGTGCTTAGGGTTTAGGGTTTAAGGTTTAGGATTTTAAAGTCTAGGGTTTGGGGTTTAGAGTTGTAGGTTTAGGGTTCATGGTTTAGGTTTAGGGTTAGCTTCCAGGTTTAAGGTTTAGGGTTGGGTTTTTTTCTTACTTTTTTTATTTTTATTTAAGTTTATTATATTTATTTTAGGTTTACTTATTTTAGCTTATGTTTTTTAGTTTATTTTATTTTTTAGATTTAAGTTTAGATTTAGGTTTATGTTTTAGGTTAGGTTTATTTTAATTTTACTTTTTAGGCTTATGTTTAGATTTTTCTTTTATTTTATTAGGTTTATGTTTTAGGTTTTTATTTAAAGTTTATTTTTAGGTTTTATTTTTAGTTTAGGTTTAGGTTAATTTTAATTTTATTTTATTTTATTTTGGGTTTAGTTTTAGGTTTACAAATAATTTATTTTAGGTTTAGGTTTTATTTATTTTAGTTTAGTTTATTTTAGTTTAGGTTTTGATTTATTTTACTTTTATTTTAAGTTTAGTTTTTTTTTAGTTTAGGGTGTAGGTTTTATTTTTTTTTTTATTTTTAGGTTTATTTTTTAGGTATAGGTTTTTATTTAGCTTTTATTTTATTTTATTTTATTTAAGGTTTATTTTATTTTTATTTTAGGTTAAGTTTTTATTTTATTTAGGTTTTCTATTTTTTAGTGTAGTTTAGGTTTTTATTTATTTTATTTTTTATTTTATTTTTTTTTTAGGTTTAGGTTTAGGTTTTAATTTAAGTTTTTATTTTATTTTATTCTTTTATTTTATTTTGGTTTAGGTTTATTTATTTATTTCTATTTTTTGGTTTTATTTAGTTTTGGTTTTGGGTTTTAACTTTTTAGGATTTAAGGTTTAGGGTTTACGGTTTAGGGTTAGTTGAGGGTTTGGGGTTTAGGGTTTAGGGTTTAGCGATTAGGGTTTAATGTTTAGGGTATAGGGTTTAGGGTTTTATATTTAGGGTTTTGGGCTTAGGCTTTTAAGGTTTAAGGTTTAGAATTTAGGGTTTTTACGGTTTTGGTTTAGGGTTTAGGGTTTAGTTTTAGGTCTAAGGTTCACATTTTAGTTTATGGTTTAAGTTTTAGGTTTTAAGTTTAGGGTTCAAGTTTTAGTTTACGATTTAGGGTTTTCAGTTATTTTTTAATAGAGAACAAATTTAGATTCAACATTTCTTCTTTTCGGTTTCATCAACTAAGTAACACTCCAAGTTTTCTAAGACATAAGCGATGACATAGATAAAAAATGAGCATGCATAGAGCAAATCAAAAACCCTAGATAATTAAAACCGTCTCTACTGTAAAGACACAGTTCCATAAATAGCAGATCGGATCGGTCATCCTTCAGTTTCTCCAGTTCCCATCAAGACCACTCCTATCTCTCATGTAGAGGGATCCACCATCATATCCCCTATCATAGAGCAAATCAATAACTGCCACCTCCCTCTTTGCCTCCACCTCCAAACTAGACTAAGTATAGCTCATGGTGTTATTCCTATCGTCAAGGTTTTGCCCATTTTTATGGTTTAGGTTTATTAAGTTATAGAGTTTAAGTTTATTTTTTTTAATTTTTTTAGGTTTAGGTTTAGGTTTGGGGTTTAGGGTTAGGGTTTAGGGTTTAGGGTTTAAGATTTAGTGTTTTGGGTTTTAAGGTTTACGCTTTTAAAGTTTAGGGTTTAGGGTTAGGGTTTAGGGCTTAAGGTTTTAGGGTTTAGGGTTTTAGGGTTTAGGGTTTAGGGTTAGGGTTTAGGGTTTAGTGTTTAGGCTTTAGGGTTTAGGGTTTTGAGGGTTTAAGGTTTAGAGTTAGCTTAGGCTTTAGGGATTAGGCTTTAAGGTTTAAACTTTATAGGGTTTAAGATTTCGGCTTTAGGGTTTAAGGTTTTAGGGTTTAGGATTTAGGGTTTTACGGTTTAGGGTTTAGGGTTTAAGGTTACGGTTAGGGTTTAGTGTTTAAGATTTAGGGTTTAGGGTTTAGGGTTTAGGGTTAGTTTAGGGTGTAGGGTTTAGGGTTTCGGGTTTTTAGGGTTAAAGGTTTAGGGTTTAGGGTTAGTTTTAGGGTTTAGGGTTTAGGTTTTAAAAAAAAAATTAGTATCAGTTTAGGTTTATTTACTATATTTTTTTAATTTTGGTTTAGTTTTTTTTTTAGTTTAGGGTTTTGTTTTTATTTTAAGGTTTAGCTTTTAGGTTTAGGTTTTTATTTAGTTTTTATTTTATATTATTTTAGGTTTATTTTATTTTTATTTTACGTTTAGTTTTTATTTTATTTAAGTTTTTTATTCTTAGGTTTATTTTATTTTTAATTTTAGTTTAGGTTTATTTGTTTATTCTATTATATTTTTAAGTTTAGGTTAGGTTTTAGTTTATGTTTTTATTTTATTTTATTTTCTTATTTTATTTAGGTTTAGGTTATTTTTTATTTAGTTTAGGTTTAGGTTTTTAAGTTTTTAGGGTTTAGGGTTTAGGTTTAGGGTTTAGGGTTTAGGGTTTAAGGTTTTAGGTTTAGGGTTTTAGGGTTTAGGGTTTAAGGTTTAGCGTTTAGTCTTTAGGCTTTATGGTTTAGGGATTTTAGGGTTTAGGGCTTAGGTTTTAGGTTTTAGGGTTTAGGGTTTAGGGTTCAGGGTATAGGGTTTAGGGTTTAGGGTTTTAAGGTGTATGGTTTAGGGTTTAGGGCGTTAGGTATAAGGTTAAGGTTTATGATTTTTTTATTTTTTATTTTTATTTTATTTATTTATTTTTAAATTAAGTAAACTAGAATGTTTAGGTTTATTTAGTTTATTTTTTATTTTATTTTATTTTATTTTATTTTTATTTAGGTTTATTTTTATTTTTATTTAGTTTAGTTTATTTATTTTAAGTTTATTTATTATAGTTTAAGTTTTCTATTTTAGTTTATTTTTTAGGTTTAGGTTTAGGTTTATTTTTTTTTAAGTTTAATTTTATTTTATTATTTAGTTTAAGTTTTATTTTTTATTTTTATGTTTAAGTTTAGGTTTTTATTTTATTTTTTAGTTTAGGTTTAGGTTTTTTTTAGTTTGTTTCATTTTATTTAGTTTAGGTCTAGGTTTAGTTTATTTTAGGTTTAGGTGTAAGTTTTATTTATTTTAGTTTAGGTTAAGGTTTATTTTATTTTTTTTATTTTAGGTTTAGGTTTTTTTTTTAATTTAGGGTATAGGTTTATATTTTATTTATTTTTTAGGTTTTATTTTTGTGTTTATTTATTAGGTTTAGTTTTTCTTTAATTTTGATTTAATTTAAATATTTATTTTATGTTTAGTTTTTATTTTATTTAGGTTTTTTATTTTTAGGTTTATTTTGTTTTAGTTTAGTTTAGGTTTTTATTTATTTTATTTTAGTATAGTTTTTACTTTTTATATTATTTTATTTTCACTTTTAGGTTTAGGTTTAGGTTTATGTTTTAGTTTAGCTTTTTCTTTTTATTTTATTTTTGTTTTAGTTAGTTTAAGTTTAAGTTTTTAGGTTTTTAGGTATTTAGGCATTAGGGTTTGGGGTTTAAGGTTTAGGATTTAGGGTTGTAGATTTTAGGGTTTAGGGTTTAGGGTTTAGGGTTTAGGGTTTTAAGATTTAGGGTTTAGGGTTTAGGGTTTAGGGTTGGAGGTTTAAGCTTCAGGGTTTACGGTTTAGCTTTAGTTTCAAGGTTTATTGATTTAGGGTTATGGTTTTTTTTTTAAATTAAGTAAACTTGTAGGTTTAGGTTTATTTAGTTTATTTTTTTATTTATTTTAGTTTTTTTATTTTACATTTTCTTTTAGGTTTATTTTTTATTTAGTTTAGTTTATTTATTTTAGGTTTATTTATTTTAGTTTAGGTTTTTTATTTTAGTTTATTTTTTAGGTTTAGGTTTATTTTTAAGTTAGTTTTTTTTCTTATTTTTTAAGTATAGGTTTATTTTAGGCTTAGGATTTTTTTTAGTTTAGGGTTTAGGTTTTATTTTATATTTATTTTTTGGTTTATTTTTTAGGTTTAGGTTTTTATTTTATTATATTTTAGGTTTATTTTATTTTTATTTTAGGTTTAGTTTTTATTTTATTTAGGTTTTTTTTTTGTTTAATTAAGGTTTTTATCTATTTTATTTAAGTTTTATTTTTATTTTTTGTTATATTTTCTTTTTGGTTTAAGTTTAATTTTAGGATTTAGTTTAGGTTTTTATTTTATTCTTTTATTTTATCTTGGTTAATGTTTTTTAATTTATTTTCTTTTTATGTTTTATTTAGTTTAGGTTTAGGTTTTTAGCTTTTTAAGGTTTAGGGTTAGTTGAGGGTTTAGGGTTTAGGGTTTACGGTTTGGGGTTTAGGGTTTAGGGTTTAGGGAGTCAGGTTTAGGGGTTAGGGTTTAGGGATAAGGGTTTAGGGTTTAGGGTTTAGGTTTTAGGGTTTAGGGTTTAAAGTTTAGGGTTTAGGGTTTTCAGGGTTTACGGTTTAGGGTTTAGGGTTTAGGTTTTAGGTATAGGGATCAGGTTTTAGTTTAGGGTTTATGGTTTATGATTTTTTTAACAAAGAACAATTTCAAATTCAACATTTATTCTTTTCTATTTCATCAACCAAGTAACACTCCAAATTTTTTAAGACACAAGCGATGACATGGATAAAAAATAAGTACACATAGAGCAAATCAAAATCCTAGATAACTAGAACTGTCTCTACTGTAAAGACACAATTCAATAAGCAGCCGATTGGATCGTCCGTTCTTCAACTTCTCCAGTTTCCATCAAAACCACCCCGACATCTCCAGTAGCGGGATCCACCATCATATCCCCGATCTCTCCCTCCGCCACCACGACGGTTGTAACCTCCATTGCTCCTCCCGCCTCCATAATCACCATTACCCTGACCACCACCTCCATATCCACCAATACCTCCAGATCCCCCACCACTACTACAATAACCGCCCTTGCCTTTTCCTCCAGAAGATCTAGACTGCTAGTTAAGTGATGTTTCATCATTAAGGATTCTAGGGTTTAAGTTAATTAGTTTTAAGGTTTAAACTTATTTTTTATTTATTTAATTACTTTAAGTTTAGGTTTAGGGTTTGGGGTTTAGGGTTACGGTTTAGTGTTTAGGTTTAGGGGTTTAGGGTTTAGGGTTTTAGGTTAATGCTTAGAGTCTAGGTTTAGGTTTAGGTTTAATGTTTAGGTTTAGGTTTAGGGAGTTTAGGGTTTAAGTTAAGTTTAGGTTTAGGATTAGTTTAGTGTTGAGTTTAGGGTTTTGAGGTTTAGCTTAGGGTTTAGGTTTAGGGTTCAGGTTTTAGGTTTAGCAGGTTAGCAGTTTTAGGTTTCTTTAGGGTTTAAGGTTCTTAGGGTTTAGGGTTTCGGGTTTAGGGTTATTTCAGGATTTAGGGTTTAGGGTTTAGGGTTTAGGGTTTTAGTGTTTAGGCTTTAAGATTAGGTTTTAGTGTTTAAGGTTTAGTGTTTAGTGTTTAGCTTTAAGGTTTAGGGTTTTTTTTATAAATTAAGTAAAACGGTTGGTTTAGGTGTATTTAGTTTATTTTTTATTTATTTTAGTTTATTTTACAATTTATATTTTATTTAGGTTTATTTTTATTTTTATTTTGATTTTTTATTTATTTTAGTTTAGGTTTTTTATTTTTATTTATATTTGAGGTTTAGGTTTTATTTTTTATTTTTAATTTAGGTTTAGGTTTTTATTTTAATTTTTTTAAATTCGATTTTAAGTTTTTTTTAGGTTTTATTTTTAGTTTAGATTATATTTTTAGTTTATTTTATTTTATTTAGTTTAGGTTTATTAAGTTTATTTAATTTTTTTTATTTTGGTTTATTTTATATTTTATTTTTATTTATGTTTATTTTTTATTTTATTTAGTTTAGTTTATTTATTTTAAGTTTATTTATTTTAAGTTTATTTATTTTAATTTATTTTTTTAATTGAGTTATATTTTTATTTTATTTTTTAGGTTTAGGTTTTATTTTTTATTTTTAGGTTTAGGTTTAGGTTTATTTATTTTTTTAGGTTCATATTTTAGGTTATTATTTTAGGTTTTATTTTTTAGTTTAGGTTTCGATTAGTTTTTAATTTATTTTATTTTATTTAGTTTATATTTAGGCTTAGGTTTAGTGTACTTTTGGTTTAGTTTTAGGATTTATTTATTTTAGTTTAGTTTCTTTTATTTTAGGTTTACGTTTATTTTATTTTGTTTATTTTATTTTCATTTTAGGTTTAGGATTTTTTAGTTTAGGTTTTCTTTTTTATTTATTTTTTGGTTTTATTTTATTTTAGGTTTATTTTATTTTTATTTTAAGTCTAGTTTTTATTTTATTTAATTTTTTATTCTTAAGTTTAATTTATTTTTTAGTTTAGGTTAGGTTATTATGTATTTTATTTTACTTTATTTTCATTAGTTTAGTTTATTTTATTTTTAAGTTTAAGCTTAGGTTTTATTTTTTTGTTTTTATTTTATTTTATTTAGGTTTATATTTAGGTTTATTTATTTATTTTATTTTTAGGTTTTATTTAGTCTAGGTTTAGGTTTTTAGGTTTTTAGGGTTTAAGGTTTAGGGTTTAGGGTTAAGGTTTAAGGTTTAGGGTTTAGGATTTAGCATTTAAGGTTTAGGGTTTAGGGTTTGGGGTTTAGGGTTTAAGGTTAGCTTAGGGTTTAGGGATAGTTTATGGTTTAGGGTTTAAGGTTTAGGTTTAGGTTTAGGGTTTAGGGTTTTTAGGGTATAGGGTTTAGGGTTTAGGGATTAGGGTTTTAGGGTTTAGGGTTTAGGTTTTAGGTTTAAGGTTTTAGATTTATGGTTTTAGTTTTAAGTTTAGGGTTTTAAAATTTGGGGTTTAGGTTTAGGAGTTTAGGGTTTAGGGTTTAGGGTTTAGGATTTAGGGATTAGTGTTTAGGGTTTATGATTTTTAGCATTTTGAGTTTAGGGTTTAGGTTTTAGGTTTAGGGTTTAGGTTTTAGTTTAGGGTTTAGGGTTCAGGTTTTAGTTTAGGGTTTAGGGTTTTTTGTTTTTTTTAATAGAGAATAAATTCAGATTCAACATTTTTTCTTTTTGATTTCATCAACCAAGTAACACACCAAGTTTTCTAAGACACAAGCTATGACATAGATAAAAAATGGGCATGCATAAAGGAAATTAAAAACCTTAGATAACTAGAATTGTCTCTACTTTAAAGACAGTTCCATATCAGTTAGTGGTGACTTCTCTAGTTTATCGAACCATTCCTCTCAGTAGGATCCACCATCATATCTCTCCCTCCCAATTTGTAACCTCCATCGCTCATCCCGTCCATAACCACCCACTGCTTTTCCTCCATATCCACCATTTTAGATCCCCAACCACTATGATAAATGTCGCTTGCCTTTCCTAGGATCTAGATTGAGCTGGTTGATGGTGATGTTCTTATTGTCAAGCTTTCATTCTAAGCGTTTAGGTTTAGGTTTAGGTTTATTAGGTTTTAGGGTTTAGGTTTATTTTTAAGTTTCTTTAGTTACTTTAAATTTAGGTTTAGAATTTGGGGTTTAGGGTTTAGGGTTTATGGTTTAAGGTTTAGGGTTAGGGTTTAGGATATAGGGTTTAGGGTTTAAGGTTTAGGATTTAGGGTTTTAGGTTATATGCTTTTAGGGTTTAGGGTTTAGGGTTTAAGGTATAGGGTTTAGGGTTTAGGGTATTTAGTTTAGTGTTGTAGGTTTATGGTTTAGGGTTAGTTTTGAGGTTCAGGGTTTAGTGTTTAGGATTTAGGGATTTGGATTTTTTTTTAAAATTATGTAAACCGGTAGGTTTAAGTTTATTTAGTTTGCTTAGTTTATTTTTTATTTATTTTAGCTTATTTTATTTTATTTTATCTATGTCTTTATATATTATTTAGTTTAGTTTATTTATTTTAGGTTTATTTATTTTAGTTTAGGTTTTTTATTTTAGTTTATTTTTTAGGTTTAAGTTTAGGTTTAGGTTTATTTTTTAGTTGAGTTTTATTTTTATTTTATTTTTTAGGTTTACCTTTTTTAGGTTTTAGGGTTTAGGGTTTTGGGTATAGGGTTTATGGTTTTAGGGTTTAAGGTTTTAGTGTTTAGGGTTTACGGTTTAGGGTTTAGTGTTTAGGGTTTTTAAGGTTTATGGTTTAAGTAAGGTTTAGGGTTTATGGTTTAGGGTGTAGGGTTTAGTGTTTAGGGTTTTGGGTTTAGGATTTAGGGTTTAGGGTTTTGGGTTTTGGGTTTGAGGTTTTAGGGTTTAGGGTTTAGGGTTTAGGGTTTTTTAAGGTTTAGGGTTTATGGTTTAGTTAGTTTTAGGGTTTAGGGGTTTAGGTTAGGTTTTCTTTTAAATTTTTTATTTTATTTATTTATTTAATTTATTAGGGTTTTAGGTTTTAGTTTAGGGTTTAGGGTTTTAGGTTAGGGTTTAGGGTTTAGGTTTAGGTTTAGATTTAGCTTAGTTTATGCTTTTAGGGTTTATGGTTTAGGGTTAGGGTTTAGGGTTTAGGGTTTAGGATTGTAGGTTTAGGGTTTAGGATTTAGGGTTTTTTGTAAAATTAAGTAAATTGATGGGTTTAGGTTTATTTAGTTTATTTTTTATTTATTTTATTTTATTTTATTTTTTATTTTTATTTAAGTTTATTTGTTAAGTTTTATTTAGTTTAATTTATTTATTTTAGTTTATGTTTTTATTTTATTTTACTTTATTATTTCATTTTGGTTTAGTTTTCTTTATTTATTTTATTTTTAGGTTTTATTTAGTTCAGGGTTATGCTTTTAGCTTTTTAAGGTTTAGGGTTTAGGGTTCACCCTTGAGATTGACTTTGAGTCAAGTGACTGAGGATCCCATGGAAGTTGTCTATGTGCTGAGAACATAGAACTTTCCCAAAGCTCATCATTCCAAGTCTTAAGTCAAATGTAGTGACGTTCTATCTCCTAGGAGCAAGTCATTGGTTTGGTGAGATATATCCCTCCATGGGATGCTCCACCCATGGATATGCTTGTCAAGGACAGAGTTGATTACAATGTCCTAGATCACCTTAGAATGTTTCCTGTTAAGCATATCTGATGCCCTTGTCTTATCCAAAGAGATGAGGGAATCTCTAATCAAGGCCATAATTATCTAGAGATATGCTTAGCTCATGATAAGGAGGCATGTCACTTGAAGGACATCTTAGGAGTTACATTCAACAATGAAGACTTACTCCTAGGGACGACCGAGCACAACCCCCTCTTTACATTATATGTTTTAAGTTTAAATTTAATAAGATTACTAGGGCTTATAATCCACCAACACAAGGTTGTGGGAATGTCTAAGAGGTAAGGATTTATGCTCATAGCCCGACGGAAATAGCTACCTCAAATCCATAATCTAGGGAGCTTTAGTACGAGCTAAAGCATGACCTAAATCTCTGCGACCGGTGGACATAAGGGTTAACCTCCACAAGAGAGAATAAATTGTCTGACTTCGTGACTCATAACCGTCTGAAGTGGCTGCAAACTAACTTCTCCTACAATTTTAAAATAATGTATTTTGGCCTTATGAATTGTAAGATAGTTAGGGTAGTTATTTAATTAAAAAGAGACTAAAGTCCTAAACACACTCCCTAAGAGACTAGAGCATGAGTGGTATGAGCATATGACTTAATCTATTGATGCAAAATCTTTTTAAATTTTATTTCATTTTAGAAACATTATTTTGATAGAGGCTTTAAGATTTCTTATGCCTAAATGCATGATGAAATAGGTTATGGGTCAAATCATCTATAAGAAGGTGTTCTCCACCACAAGGGATGCCCTCATAGGTCAAGCACTCCTTTATCGTGCAAGGATGTAGATCCTTCATGTTCAAGGGAGAAAGAATATGCATGCATGATATGAAACATACAATAAAGGGTTGCTATATCTTTTCATTATTATATTTATGTCTTAGGCTTTATGGAGGTTATGAGTTGTTTAAAATTTAGTTATGAGTTGGTTTGGTAGAAAAGTTAATTTTATCCTAAGAGTTGAATCGTATCCATGCAACACATTAAAGCATCAATCATTTAAGAAACTATGAAAAGCATGTCGTCTTAATGCACAATGTAAACATAACATCAAACAATTATATAAACTATCATAAAATAATAAAAGGTCTTATTAGTATGGTATAATCGAGAGAAAAGATGGGTAGGAGCTACACCTAGAATATGAAAGAATAATTATAATTGCATTGAATGCTATGGGAGTCTTCTTTCTTCATATCTTCATTTCTGACTTGGCTTTTTCTTTGATTTGGATGGCGCTTGCATTAAAGGCATCACAGGGCACCCCAGGACTAAGCCTTTTGGCCACTGCTCATCCTAATCTCCCATAGCACTAATCCTAATTCCTATTGCCAAAAATTACATTTATGTGGGAAAAGTAAATGTAACTACACCTACAAAATAGAGGTTAGCTAAATAAACATATATCCCAAGTAGTTTTCTTTATAATTTGTACTTAGCACCGTACACTTCTAACTTGGATTATGCTTAAGGATTTAAGGAACCAGCAAAAAACATTCACATTTATTTTAAGCATTCTCTATAGCATAATCCCCTACAAAAAATATGATTATGCTAATATTGGCCTATCATCAGTCTAGATCTAACATCAATCTAAATAATACATTATTATATCATCAGTTTATGAAGCATACACCTAACATCAATCTAAAATAATACATCATAAAACAAAACATACATCATCATACACCATCCTAACTTAGAGCTAGAAGTGGTGACTTAATTCTAATGTGTATTAAGGCTTTTGGTAAGTCTTGCTAGGCATTAGTGTTGTATTTTCTAAGTGCAAAAGGATTCAATTTAACATGAATGATTGATTTCACTTGAAGTAGTTTAATTGAGTTGAGAATTTTAATTTATTTTTCTTTTGTTTCATTTGATTACACTTAGCAACTAAGTGTTATAAGGAGAGGAAAAAGATTTCCTCTTTCATTACCTTAAGTCACTTTCTAAAATATTTTAATTTGATTTAGTTCTCTTTAGTGAATGGCTTATTAAATGATTTAATTAATCTAAGTTTAGGTTCACTTTAAATATTTCTATTCAAAATGAAAGGCATCTTAAGATTACTTTAATTGAATTACTACGACATGACATATATCAAATCATTGCTTTCCATCATATGATTTAATCATAATTGTACCAATACAAACAACATATTTAAGCACACTTAAATGATTAATGTATATGTATGATTATAATTTATATTTTATCTTATTGAATTATTTAAACATATTAATTTTAAACTTTATCCAAATTCTTATACAAAAAGGACATAAGAAATAAATTAAATATGCATGTTCCATTGTTAAATCAATGAAGCGAGGTAATCAAATAACCTCCTTGGCTAAAGCCCTTATTCTGGATGCCTAGGTATATACCTATTTGCATTCAAACATATGTAAATTTACATGAACCTAGGAAGTAAGTTCCAAATCATATGGCTAATTAATTCAACCACTTAATCAATTATGAATGCATGCCATTTTAATGTAAAATGGGATTTTCATTTACTAATCACATATACATATACATGTATATAGATATAGGCAAGTACATGTCATTGTTAAATCAGGGAAGTGAGGTAATCAAATGGCCACTTTGGGGCTAACTAAAGCCTCGTATTTCCAGGATGCCCAGACTATATACTTGCTTTTCTTGGACACACATGGATGTATACATAAATGAGAGAAATCAAATAATGCAAAGATTGTATATTTTGTTTGATTGAATCATTTATATATATGAATTAAAGCTCTATCCAAATTCTAATGTTGAAATACATAAGAAAAAAATCAATTGGGTATGTGTCGTTGTTAAACCAGGGATGTGAGGTAATCAAATGACCACCTTGGGGCTAGCTAAAGCCTCGTGTTCCCTGGATGTCCAAACTATACACCCATTACCATTCATTCTTATATAAATCAATAATGAATAGAGAAAAGAGAACTCAACATTCATACACTTATACTATAAGCACATGCATATCTTATGTATTTATAACAATTATTATAACACATATCATTATTCATTTATATGCTTTTGAAAAATACATTTGAATTTAATAATGATAATAGCCACACATATATTAAATTAAATCAACACATGTAAGCTTACATAAAGGAAATCCAATTCATTTTACTTGATCTTGAAAAGATGGATGCATTAATTCAAATGACATACCAAATTTAACATGAATGGAAAGAGGACAATCAAATATAAGCATGTGATACATTCAACCAACTAGTTCTTAAGAACAACCAAATCAAATAAGATTATTTAAAGCAAACAAAAGCTTCTTTGGTTTAGGATTTATGGTTTAGGTTATAGGGTTTCAGGTTTAGGGTTTTTTTAAAATAAAATTAAAGATAGGTTTATGTTTTTTTTTGTTTATTTAGTTTATTTATTATTTATTATAGTTTATTTTATTTTTTATTTATTTTTAGGTTTATTTTTTATTTTCATGAAGTTTATTTCATTTATTTTAGGATTATTTATTTTAGTTTAGGTTTTGTTTTTAGTTTAGTTATATTTTTATTTTATTTTTTAGGTTTAGGTTTTATTTTTTATTTTTATGTTTAGGTTTTATTTTAGGATTATTTTTAAGTTTTATATTTTAGTTTAGGCTTATTATTAATTTATTTTATTTTATTTAGTTTAGGGTTTAGGTCACTTTATTTTAGATTTACTTTAGGTTTTTTCTATTTTAGTTTAATTTATTTTAGTTTAGGTTTTGGTTAATTTTATTTTATCTATTTTAGGTTTAGGTTTTTTTTAGTTTAAAGTTTAGGTTTTATTTTTTATTTATTTTTAGGTTTATATTTTAGGTTTAGGTTTTATTTAGTTTTTATTTTATTTTATTTTAGGTTTATTTTTATTTTATTTTTCGTTTAGTTTTTTTTTTAGGTTTATTTTTTATGTTTATTTTTTTAGTTTAGTTTAGGTTTTATTTATTTTATTTTAGTTAAGTTTTATTTTTATTTTATTTTATTTTTTAGGTTTAAGTTTATGTATTTGTTTAGATTATTTTTCATTTTATTTATTTTATTTTGTTTAGGTTTAGGATTTTTGTTTATTTTATTTTTAAGTTTTATTTCATTTAATTTTAGGTTTTATTTTAGGGTTTAGGATTAGGGTTTTATTTAGGGGTTTGGGGTTGAGTTTAGTTTAGGGTTTAGGGTCAGGGTTTAGCTTTAGGGTTTAAGGTTTAGGGTTTTAGTGTTTAGGGTTAGGGTTTAGGGGTTCGGGTTAGGTTTAGGGTTAAGGGTTTAGGGTTTGGGTTTTTTTTATTTTTTATTTTTAGGGTTTAGAGTTTAGGGTTTATGATTTAGGGTTTCGGGTTTAGGGTTTAGGGTTTAGGTTTAGTTGAAATTTTAGTTTAGGGTTTAAAGTTTTTCTTTTTTTTTAAAAGAGAACAAATTCAGATTCAACATTTCTTCTTTTTGATTTCAACTACCAAGTAAGACACCAAGTTTTCTGACATAAGCAACGACATAAATAAAAAATGAGCACGCATAGAATAAATGAAAAACCCTAGATAACAAGAACCGTATCTTTTGTAAAGACAAGGTTCCATAAACAATTAGATCGACCATTCTTGATTCTAGTTGTCATCAATGACCTCTCAGTAGCGTGATCCACCATCATATCCGATCTCTCCACCACCATTTCTTTATTGCCATCATAATGACCTTGCTTCAACCACCACCTCCATATCCTGACACCTCAGATCCCCGGCATTTGCGATAATAGCCACCTCCGCCTTCGCCTCCATCGCCATATCTAGACTAAGCCTTGTTGAGGTTCTGTCCATTCTTAGGGTTTAGGTTTCTTTTTTAATTTATTTAGTTACTTTAGGTTTATATTTAGGGTTTGTGGTTTAGGGTTTAGGCATAGGTTTAGGGTTTAGGGTTAGGGTTTATGGTTTTATGGATTATGCTTTTAGGGTTTAAGGTTTAAGGTTAGGGTTTAGAATTTAAGGTTTAAGGTTTAGTGTTTAGGGTTTAGGGTTTTAAGGCTTAGGGCTTAGGGTTAGTTTAAGGTTTACGGTTTAGGGTTTAGGATTTAGGGTTCAGGGTTTAAAGTTTAGGGGTTTAGGGTTTAGGGATTTAGGCTTTCGGGTTTAGGGTCATGGGGTTAGGGTTTTTTTTTATTTTCTATTTTTTTATTTTATTTAAATTAAGTCAACTAATAGGTTTAGGTTTATTTCATTTTATTTTTTATTTATTTTAGTATATTTTATTTTATTTATTTTGATTTAGGTTTATTTTTATTTTTATTTAGTTTAGTTTATTTAGTTTAGGTTTATTTATTTTAGTTTAGGTTTTTTATTTTAGTTTATTTTTTAGGTTTTGGTTTAGGTTTAGGTTTATTTTTTAGTTTAGTCATATTTTTATTTTATTTCATAGGTTAATGTTTTATTTTAATTTTTAGGTTTAGGTTTAGGTTTTTATTTTATTTTTTAGGTTTAGGTTTTAGGTTTTTCTTTTAGGTTTATTTTTAGGCTTTATTTTTTAGTTTAGGTTTAGGTTTATTTTAGTTTCTGTTATTTTATCTAGTTTAGGTTTAGGTTTAGGTTTTATTTATTTTAGTTTAGGTTTAGGTTTATTTATTTTATTTTAGGTTTTGTTTTTTCTTAGTTTAAGGTTTATGTTTGATTTTTTATTTATTTTTAGATTTATAGTTTAGGTTTAGGTTTCTATTTTACTTTTATTTTAGGTTTAGTTTTTATTTTATTTAGTTTTGTTTAGTTTAGTTTATGTTTTTTTTTATATTTTAGTTTAGATTTAAATTTTTATTTTATTTTCATTTTAGGTTTAGGTTTAGGTTTAGGTTTAGGTTTTGGTTTTAGTTTATGTTTTTATTTTATTTTATTTTTTATTTTATTTTGGTTTAAGATTTATTATTTATTTTGTTTTTAGGTTTTATTTAGTTTAGGTTTTAGTTTTAGCTTTTTTAGGTTTAGTTTAGGGTTAGTTTAGGGTTTTTTTTTTTATTTTTTTATTTTTGTATTTTATTTATTTTTATTTTATTTTTATTTATTTTTATTTTTTTTATTTTTTTTAGTTTGGTTTAGTTTATGTTTAAGTTTAGGTTTAGTTTAGGTTTAGGGTTTATAATTTAGGGTTTAGGGTTAGGGTTTAGGGTTTTTAGGGTTAAGAGCTTAGGGTTTAGGTTTTAGGTTTAGGGTTCATTTTTAGTTTGGGTTTAGTATTTTTGGTTTTTATAGAGAATAAATTCTTATGAACATTTCTTCTTTTCATTTCATCAACCAATAACATAGGTAAGAATAAAAGAAATGAATTATTCTTTATTTCTGATTTCAATTAGTATTAGATCCACCATCATATCTCAATCTCTCCCACACCACAGCTGTAAACTCCATGGCTCCTCCAGCCTCCATCCATTTACTTGACCACCACATCCATATCCACCAACACCTAGATCCCCAGATAACCACCATCTACATGTTGTACCATTAGATCTAGAGAGCTTGATTGTTAGTCAAGCTTTGCCATTCTTATGGTTTAGGTTTTGGTTTAGGTTTATTTTTAATTTATTTTTTAGTTTAGGTTTAGGTTTAGGGTTTGTATAATTTGGTTACGATTTAGGGATTAGGGTGTAGGGTTTAGGGTTTAGGGTTAGGGTTTTAGGGTTTATGGTTTTAGTGTTTAGGGTTTAGGGTTTAGGGTTTAGGGTTTTTTAGGGTTTAGTGTTTAGGATTTAGGGTTTATGGCTTTTTTTAAAAAATTAACTAAACTAGTAGGTTTAGGTTTATTTTGTTTATTTTTTATTTATTTTAGTTTATTTTATTTTTTTATTTAGATTTATTTTTTATTTTTATTTAGTTTAGTTTATATATTTTATGTTTTTATTTTAATTTAGGTTTTTTATTTTAGTTTACTTTTTTGTTTAGGTTTCTTTTTTAGTTGAGTTTTATTATTATTTTATTAGGTTTAGGTTTTATTTTTATTTTTAGGTTTAGGTTTTATTTTATTTTTTTGAAGTTTAGGTTTAGGTTTTATTTTATGTTCATTTTAGGTTTATTTTTTAGTTTATGTGAGACACTATAGCACCAAGAGGGTGTGTAATATTAAAATTTTCAAAACTTAAATTTTAATTTTAAATAGAAAATTAGATTTTGATTTTATAATGATAAGATATAATTCTAAATGCGCAAATATAAAAATACAATAAAACAAATAGAGACAAAGAGGATTTTTTACGTGGTTACAAACCCAAAACCGGCTAGTCCGCATACCCTAGAATCCACTAAATGAAAAATGGTTTACAAAAGTACTCTATATTGAGTACAACCCTACAACAATATGTACTCTCCTACAAAGGTACAACCCCAAAATAAATTTTACAACACAAAAATACAAAATAATAAATTTTGATAAATTAAATCTCTCACAAATATACCAAGAAATCAAATTCAAAAAGTGATCTCACAACTTATAAATGATCACTTTACAACTCAAAAATTTGGCAAACAAAATGCTCACTTAATAAAATAAATATCTTAAAGTGATCTTACTAGGATGTTTAAGTTATTATAATTTGTAGAATAATACAAAATGATTTCAAAATAAATTCACAATATTCTTTTCATGATAAGATAAATTTCAGCAAGGAGTAATTTTTTTTTTAACCAAAAGATTCTTTGAATTAATGCTAATGATCACAAAATAAAAAAATAAGTATATGATAGATCTAAGTTGGCTAGTAAGCTTTCAATTAAAAAAAGATCTAGAAAATATGAAAATAATTTCAGCACAATAATTTATTTTAAAATGCTTAAAATAGATCTAAGAATAAATGATCTTTCAAAATAAGACCAAAGAAGAAATATTTCAAGAAACCAAAAGAAATTTGTAGGAAGCTAAAATTTCAGCAAGTTGAAATAGATCCTACAAATTATCACAAGAGTTTTCACCAAAAAAATGATTGAGAAGCTTTGATGTGAAAACCAATGTTCAAAGACTAATCCACCAAAAGTATAAATTAGAAAGAAGAAATAGATGGTGAAAATAGCATGAACAACTAAGAAGTATTAAGATCAAGAAAACAAACTCAAGTAATTTAAAAGGCTTGCTTAGTTGAAGATGTTGGAAACAACCAATTTGATCTTGCAATATTTGGAGAACACTTGGAAGAACATTTAAGAGATTTTCTCTTAGATTTGCTGGGAGATTTTGAATTTTGAATGAGGGATGCTTTCATGAAGAGAATGAGGGGCTATTTATAGGCAAGAAGGTCATTTAAAATTATTTCAAAGAAATATATTATACAACCTCATGCTATCATGTGATAATTTAATATTCAATAAAAATATAATTTATATTAAACAAATATTAAATTTAGCAGCAAAATTCGGCTATTCACATGGGAAAGTCAAAAGTAATCACATGTAGCTCTTAATATATTCAAAGCATGTAGCATGCATCCATTATTAAAATCAAGTAATGTTTAAAAAATCATAATAAATTCAATTTTAATGCAAAGTGGGTCATGTAACCACTTATTTTAAAACAATCCAAGGAATCCGATGGAGATAAAATCAGATATGAATTCTTTGATTAAACAATGACTTTGGCTAAAATACAAAATTTTATATATTTTTGTTAATTTTGACATGTGATATTTAAAAATTATAATATAATTTAGATATAATTATAAATATGTTAGTTATCATATAACCAGCAAATTAAATTAAAATACCTAATTATATTAAGTAAATAAAATAATTATACTTAATAGTTATGATCATTTATTACTTTGACAATTTTATTGCTATGTAGAAAAAACATATAATTGAATGTTAATTAAATAAAGATTTATACAAATTAACCTCATTAAAATAGTATGTTAGGTTGTGAGCAAATTGATTCATGCCAAAGAACTCATATGAATAGTCATATAACCTAAAATCATGAGCTTCACATTATCCCTTTCATTCTTTTATTCTTGCAATTTCTTCTAACAATTTGTGAGATGTATTGGATATGTAATTAGCAATTGATATATCTGAAACACATAAAATATTCATTAGAACATCCAAGCATTTGTTTGTTATCATCAAAATTAATCAAATTGAACATGAGGCTAATTAAGCCAACAATCTCCCCTTTTGATGATGACAAACTAATGTTGGGTATTGATTTTGATGAAGGTGCAAATTGACCTTTCATCATAGTTTTGAAAGAAATTCTATTAAAAAAATTATGCATATGAGATGAATAATGTTGCTCCCCTAAATGTATGCATTAAATAGACTTAATATTAACCAACATTTTACTCTTCTCCCCTTTTGACAACATCAAAAGTGAGAACAAACTACATACAATTTTAAATATTAGGATCTAACATTCCAAGCATGTCTTAAAGTACAAAAGCGTTCTTACGGTAAGGGTTTTGTAAAAATATCTGCAATTTGTAAATCGGTGCTAATAAAATTAATATTAACATCACCTTTCAAAACATGATCCCTAATAAAATGATGTCTAATTTCTATATGCTTGGTTCAGAGTCTTTGGATAGGATTTTTAGTCAAACTAATAGCACTAGTATTGTCATTGAACTAGAATGTGATCTTGCTTAATACCAAAATCTTCTAATTGTTGCTTTAACCAAAGGACACGAGCAGCAACTAACTATGTACTCATTCTGAGTGGATAAAACTAATTTTGTTTCTAGATGACCAAGACACAAGTGATGATCCTAAAAAATGACATATGCCTATGTGCTTTTCTATCTACTTTGCATCTGCAAAATCAGCATCAGAATAAGCAATCAAATCACATGATAAAGAATTTTTAGGATACCATAAACTAACCTAGTAGTGCCTATCAAATACCGAAGATAAACATTTTATTAAATGAGATTCTTTTGGGTTGGCACGAAAACACACAAACAAATAGCAAACATAATATCCCTACTAGCAAGGTATAAAAGTGAACCTATCATACTCTATAAAGTTTTTGATCAAAGATTTTCCTAATTCATCTAAATCCAATTTTATAGATGGGCTCATAGGAGTTTTACTAGATTTAAATCTTTTCATGTCAAACCTCTCAAGCAATTCATTTATATACTTAGTTTGAGATGAATGTGCCATTTTCTTGTTGCTTCACTTGAAGACCTAAGAAAAATTAAGTTCTCCCATCATACTCATTTCAAACTCTTTAGACATCAAAGATGAGAACTCATGGCATAAAATTCATTTGTACTTCCAAATAATATATCATCTACATACACTTGTACCACAATCAAATCATCATCTATGCTCTTAAGGAATAAAGTGGTATCTACTACGCCTTTCTAAATCCATGATCTATCAAAAGTTACTTAACCTATCATACCAACGAGGAGCCTGTTTTAAACCATATAAGGCTTTCTTTAATTTATACACATGATTTGGAAAATCAAGGCTCTCAAATCAGGTGGTTGCTCTACAAATACATTTTGGTCAATAAATCCATTCAAAATGCACTTTTGACATCCATTTGAAAAAGTTTAAAATTTCTAAAACAAGCATAAGCAAGGAGTAACCGATAGCTTCTAGTCTTGCTCTGGTGCAAAAGATTCTTCAAAATCTATACCTTCAACTTGTGTACCCTTGTGCAACTAACCTAGCTTTATTTCTAATAATACGAATCATCTAGCTTATTCCTAAAGATCCATTTTGTTCCAATGACATTTTGATCTTGGGGTCTTGGGACTAATTCCCAAACATCATTTCTTACAAATTGATTTAACTCCTCTTCCATAGCAATAATCCAAAATTATCATTTAATGCTTCTTCTAAATTTTTAGGTTCAACCTCGGATAAAATGTTGAATGATCTACAACTTCTCTACTATGCCTTAGTCATAACTCCTTTTGAAGGATCTCTATAATTAGTTCCTTTGGATGATTTTTATTATATTTCCATTCTTTAGGCAATGAATCATCCATATTATCTTCTAAAGATATTTTCTTAAAGTTATCAATCTCTTCATCAATCACTTCATTTCTAATAGGATCAATCAAATTTTCATCAAAAATAACATGTATTGATTCTTCTACAATCATTTTCTTTTATTGTAAACTCTATAAGCTCTACTAGAAAGAGAGTATCTAAGAAAATACCATCATCGATTTGCAATCAAACTTACCTAAATGATCTTTTCCATTATTCAAAATAAAGCATTTACATCCAAATACATGAAAGTGTTCAATCTTAGGCTTCTTTCCAAAAAAACAATTCATAGGGTGTCTTCTTCAAAATTGGTCTAAAATAGATCCTATTCATTACATAACATGCATATTCTTACGCTTAAAAATATTTTGGCAATTTATACTCATCAAGCATAGATCTACTTAATTCAATTAATATTCTATTTTTCTCTCTACTACTCCATTTTGTTGGGGAGTTCTAGGTGCAGAAAAATTATGTCTAATCCCATGTTCATCACAAAATCCTCAAATAATTTATTTTCAAATTGCCACCATGATCGTTTGAACCCTATTAATCAAAAGGCCTTGTTCTCTTTGAATATATTTAGAAAACTTTCTAAACTCACCAAAAACATCATCCTTGTAAGTTACAAATAAAACCCAAGTATATCTAGAGAAATCATCAACAATCACAAAACCATAATTTTTCCACCTAAGCTAGTGGTGCTAATAGGACCAAATAAATCCATGTGCAATAATTCTAGAGGTCTAGAAGTAGAAACAATATTTTTACTTTTAAATGAGCTTCTAGAATGTTTACCATGAATACATGCATCACAAACATAGTTTGAATGAAAATTTAATTTAGGCAAAACCAACTACTAAATCAAGTTTAGCAATTTTATTAAGTGTGTGCATGTTAATATGACATAGTCTCCTATGCCATAACCATATATCATCATGAGTGCTTTTAAAACAAAGTAAGTTTAAATTTACATCATGAAAGCTATCTAAATCAATGACATAAATATTTTTTGTATCTTTTCCCTACTAGCAAAACATTTTCATTATTTTTTATAATGCAATATGATGCATGGAATACTACATTCAAACCTTTATCACATAATTGACTAATAGAAATTAAATTATGTTTTAATCCTTCTACTAGAAAAACTTTATCTAAAGTGATAGAATTCTTACAAATAGAACCAATGCCAATGATCTTTCCCTTGCATTATCTCCATATGTAACAAATCCTCCATCACTTGATTCTAAAGTTGTGAATTTATCTTTATCTCCGTCATATGTCTTGAACATCCACTGTCCAAGTACCACATGCCTTCTTTGATTTTGCTTTGAAGGCATTCCTACAAAATAAACTCACATGTTAACTTTTGGAACCCAAACATGTTTGGGTCCACATTCTAAATTTGAAGTAAGATATTTAGCATGCATGGTTTGTGTAGTGTTTGTACCTTTGGTACATACATAAGATGATTGCTTAGTATTTTGTATTTTTTTAGCAATCAAATGAAATATGCCCTTTTTTATTAATAGTTGCACCAAACATTAGTGTTTGCATATGATTTAGAATGATAATTATAAGATATAGATGATGTATGATGCAAATAATTTTATTAAATGTTTTTCTTTGATGAAATATTATAATGAACTTGTGATTTTAAATAATTCTAATCTTGCTTTTAATAAGATATTCTCTCTTTCAAGTTTACCTACAACTAAGGAACAATTTAATAAAGAAGTATTTTACTTTTAAATTATCATTCATTTTTTAAATCACAAAAGGCATATCTAAATTTTTATGTTCTTTTCTAAGGTTTTGTATTTTCTTTTTAATTTTTATATTCAATAACTAAATCATTAAAAGCATCATCTAATTCATCATAAGATATATCATTACATACTTTTGAGAATCTAAGTCAAATTCTCCATTTGCCATAAGACATATGTTGACCTCTTCATCGATGAGCTACTGATTCATTTGAATATTTATAAAGCATTTCTTCTTCTTATGGTAATTTTTCTCCTTCATATTTTTTTCGTTTACATCAATTTCTTTTTCTTATAGACCATTCCTCAAAAGGTTTTTCTACTTTAATGCCATTTACTCAGGTGTATGATATTGATGTGTTAACATATACCACATGCGTGCATCTTGACCTCTTAAGAATGTACTAATTCTATTTTTCCAATAATCAAATGGTACACTATCTAAAAGTGGAGGTCTATGAGTGGATTGTCCTCCTTAATGAACCCTTTGAAACTTTGTGCCATAGTGAAAAGATCTACTCTGGATGTTAAGCCAATAAAAGAGCCTAGCTCGATACCAATTGAGACACTATAGCACCCAAGAGGTGAATTGGGTAATATTAAAATTTTCAAAACTTAAATTTTAATTTTAAATAGAAAATTAGATTTTGATTTTATAATGATAAGATATAATTCTAAATGCAAAGAAATATAAATATACAATAAAGTAAATAGAGACAAGAGGCACAATTTTACATGCCAAACCCCAAAACCGCCCACGTCCACTTAGCCACCGCTAGGAATCCACTAAATGAAAAATGGTTTACAAAAGTACTCTATATAAGTACAACCCTACAACAATAATATGTACTCTCCTAAAGGGGCAGTACAACCCCAAAATAAATTTTACAACAAAAAAAAAATACAAAATAATAAATTTTGATAAATTAAATCTCTCACAAATATACCAAGAAATCAAATTCAAAAGTGATCTCACAACTTATAAATGATCACTTTACAACTCAAAAAATTTGGCAAAATGCTCACTTAATAAAATAAATATCTTAAAGTGATCTTACTAGATGTTTAAGTTATTATAATTTGTAGAATAATACAAAATGATTTCAAAATAAATTCACAATATTCTTTTTCATGATAAGATAAATTTCAGCAAGGAGTAATTTTTTTTTTTTAACCAAAAAAGATTCTTTGAATTAATGCTAATGATCACAAAATAAAAAAAATAAGTATATGATAGATCTAAGTTGGCTAGTAAGCTTTCAATTAAAAAAAGAGAGATCTAGAAAATATGAAAATAATTTCAGCACAATAATTTATTTTAAAATGCTTAAAATAGATCTAAGAATAAATGATCTTTCAAAATAAGACCAAAGAAGAAATATTTCAAGAAACCAAAAGAAATTTGTAGGAAGCTAAAAAATTTCAGCAAGTTGAAATAGATCCTACAAATTATCACAAGAGTTTTCACCAAAAAATGATTGAGAAACTTTGATGTGAAAACCAATGTTCAAAGACTAATCCACCAAAAGTATAAATTAGAAAGAAGAAATAGATGGTGAAAATAGCATGAACAACTAAGAAGTATTAAGATCAAGAAAACAAACTCAAGTAATTTAAAAGGCTTGCTTGTTGAAGATGTTGAAGCTTCCAAACCAAGGATTTGATCTTGCAATATTTGGAGAACACTTGGAAAGAACATTTAAGAGATTTTCTCTTAGATTTGCGAGAGATTTTGAATTTTGAATGAGGGATGCTTTCATGAAGAGAATGAGGGCTATTTATAAAAGAAGGTCATTTAAAAATTATTTCAAAGAAATATATTATACAACCTCATGTTATCATGTGATAATTTAATATTCAAAAAAATATAATTTATATTAAACAAATATTAAATTTAGCAGCAAAAATTCGGCTATTCACATGGGAAAGTCAAAAGTAATCACATGTAGCTCTTAATATATTCAAAGCATGTAGCATGCATCCATTATTAAAATCAAGTAATGTTTAAAAAATCATAATAAATTCAATTTTAATGTAAAGTGGGTCATGTAACCACTTATTTTAAAGGAAAACATCCAAGGAATATGGAGATAAAATCAGATATGAATTCTTTGATTAAATAATGACTTTGGCTAAAATACAAAATTTTATATATTTTTGTTAATTTTGACATGTGATATTTAAAAATTATAATATAATTTATATATAATTATAAATATATTAGTTATCATATAACCAGCAAATTAAATTAAAATACCTAATTATATTAAGTAAATAAAATAATTATACTTAATAGTTATGATCATTTATTACTTTGACAATTTGCTATGTAGAAAAACATATAATTGAATGTTAATTAAATAAAGATTTATACAAATTAACCTCATTAAAATAGTATGTTAGGTTGTGAGCAAATTGATTCATGCCAAAGAACTCATATGAATAGTCATATAACCAAAAATCATGAGCTTCACATTATCCCTTTCATTCTTTTTTATTCTTGCAATTTCTTCTAACAATTTGTGATGTATTGGATATGTAATTAGCAATTGATATATCTGAAACACATAAAATATTCATTAGAACATCCAAGCATTTGTTTGTTATCATCAAAATTAATCAAATTGAACATGAGGCTAATTAAGCCAACAGTTTAGGTTTAGGTTTATTTCTAGTTTATTTTATTTTATTTAGTTTAGGTTTAGGTTTAGGTTTAGGTTTAGTTTTTTTTATAAGATTAGCTTTAGGTTTAATTTATTTTAGTTTAGTTTATTTAGTTTGGTTTAGGTTTATTTTATTTTATTTTTATTTTAGTTTTTTTTAGTTTAGGGTTTAGTTTTTATTTTATTTATTTTAGGTTTTATTTTAAGGTTTTTTTTAGGTTTAGGTTTTTATTTATTTTTATTTTATTTTGAATTTTTATTTTCTTTAGGTTTTTTATTCTTAGGTTTATTTTATTGTTTAACTTAGTTTGGGTTTTTATTTATTTTATTTTAGTTTATTTTTATTAGTTTATTTTAATTTATTTTTATGTTTAGGTTTAGGTTTAGGTTTTAATTTAGGTTTTAATTTTATTTTATTTAGGTTTTAAGTTTTATTTATTTATTATATTTTTAGGTTTTATTTAGTTTAGGTTTAGGTTTTAAGGGTTTAGGGTTTAAGGTTTAAGGTTTAGTATTTAGGCTTTAGGGTTTATGTTTTTTAGGGTTTACAGTTTAAGGTTTAGGGTTAGCTTAATGTTTAGGATTAGGGTTTAGGGTAGGTGACCAATTGAAGATGATTGTATGCTTTGGTTTCAAATATTTTGCATTTGGTTTTATTTAGGCCAACTTGAATCTTTAGGTTAATTTGGGCTAAGTAGGTCAAGGTAATTGGGGTCCAATCATGACTTTGGTCAAGTTCAAATCAATTTGTAATGAACTTGAGCCATTGGTTGCAATAAATTTGGTTTATATTTTGATTTGACTCAATTTAGTCTTTTAAGTCAATTTAGGTCAACTTCAGTCAAGAGGGCTAATTGGATTTGGTTAGACTCAATTGAAGGTCAAGTCATATTCAAATATTGATTTTGGTTTGGTATGAATCATTGGTTTTAAGGGATTTGAATTTTAATATAATCTTCAAATGGGGGGTTGACTTGGTCAAATGACCAAGTTGACTTGGTTTCAATTTGTGACAATTGATCAACCTATGGTGATCAATAATCATGATGTGGTTTTGATCTTGGTTCAATCCAATTTGGGTAGGATTAGAACTTGACTCAAATAGGTCAAATTGGACACTTTGGGTCAAGTGGACTAATAGTTGGTTTGATTTTGGGTTGAGTTTAATTTAGTTGATTTTATATATGGATTTAGGATTGATATATAAATTTAATTGCAATCGGCTTGTGTTCAAATGGATTTTGGTTCATTTGAACATTTCAAGTCAAAAGGGTTGAATTGGGTTTGATTTTGGTTTGGCTTGATGATTAATTTATATTTGTGAATATGATTGAAGGTATGATTGATTCATGAGAATATCAATTGAATTTGGGTTTTGGAATGAAGGAATTTGGCTAAGACCATGGAGTTGGGTCATGGGGCTTAAGTTTGGATTTTAATTTGGTTTGATTTAGTTTTGTTGATTTTAATATATATTTATTTAAATTTATGAAGATGATTGAAAATATGATTGATTTGTGAGAAAATCAATTCAGTTTGACTTGATTTGGATTAAGATTTGGCTAAGTCCATGGGATAGGTCATATGGCATAGGAAGGGTGGGGAGTTTTTATTTAATTTGATTTAGTTTGATTTAGTTTTGATCATCTGAATGTAGATTTGATTTATATTTAGGAAGATGATTAAAGATATAAATTTATTATGAGAAAATCAATTAATTTTGGGTTGAATTGGATTAAGATTTGGATAAGTCTATGGGATAGGTCATATGGCTTAGGAAGGGTTCCAAGTTTGGATTTGATCATGGGCTTCAATCATTTGGTTTTGGATTTTAGGTTTAGATTTGGATTTGAATTTTATGTTTGAACTGAACTTGAGGTTTGGTTTGAGAAGGTGAACATGGATTGGGTTTGGGTTGTAGGGTAGGATTGTAAATCCATAAGGCATAACCTAATCTATGATTAACCCTTCTAAGTCTTTAGCTTAGCAAATGTTTACCTAATTGTTAGAAGTATCTTACACTAGAGAAGTCTTAGTGTCAGAGAACTCTAAGTCTAAGATGGGAAGATTGAATCACCGCAAAAGTGAGGTCAATAGCCTTAGCTCTATAGTATTTTCCTTGAGATAGATGATTGGAAGACCGGCCAAGTTTCACATTATAGACACATCTTTCAACGCTTTTGGGAGACCATGGATACATGAGAACAAAAGTTTCATCCCCTACATCAATGTATGAAGTTTGTGAGAGTTGGGATACCTACAATGTCAAAGGAGATCTCAAGTCATTTACAAATTCAGGGTCAACATATATGAGGATGCTTACTATCTCCTCAAAATTAATAAGTTTAAAGAACTTGGCCAAAGTTTAAAAATAAAAGAAAATGAAAAAGAAAAAAGAAAAAGAAAAAGAAATTGAAAAGAAAAGAGAAAATAATAAATAAAATAAAAGAGATTGAAAATAGACTTGGAGGAGGAAGTGGAGCCTGACATTCGATTCCACGGTCATTACTCCATTCAACATATGGGTAAGATGACTGACCTCCACTTAGAGAACATTGAGGCCCCAAGGGTGGAAAAGCTCCTTATTGACCACATAATAGAAGATATGTCCCAACAACCATGAGTACATATGCTATCCATATAGACTTTGAATCTAGTTCATAGGATGAGTGTTATATAATTAGCACACCAGCCAACTCTTCTTAATAGTAGATTTTCTTAGAGGTGATAGTTGAGCCAGATAGCAATGAAGACCAGGCTCCAAAACAAAGCATAAGTGAATCTAAATATATATGTGAAACCATTAGGTATCAGTTGGGAACCTTAGCTCTAACCCCACTTTCCTCTCAAAAAGCTGAGGGTTTGATAGTTAAGAAAGCCCAAGTCATCCACATGTGTGAAGACTCAGAGGTTTTTTTTGGGAGCATCATCCTCAAGTCAAGAAGTTGATATAGAACTTGAGGATGATTCATATAAAGATTTAATAGAATTACCATGAAGTGATGAAATAGTTCTCTTAACTCCAGACCACGATGTGATGAAATTCTCATATCCTCTGTCTAATCCTTGCACCAACAATAATATGAAGCTCGATTGTAGAGTTAGCCATTACTCTGAGCATCCAGAACATTAACATCTTTGGGGATTCTCAGCTAGTTATTAACCAAATCATTAGGTCCTATAAGGTTATAAAGCCTAAGCTCCATCACTAACATAACTACACCATCAAGTTTTTGGCCCAAATCCTAGAGGTTACCTTTTATAAGATTCCTCATGGAAAGAACATCGTAATGTATGTTTTAGTCAAGCGTGCCATGTAGTTGGCATGTATGGAGGATGAGTCCATATCAATAAAGGTTCAAAATAGACAATTCTTATCCCTTATTGATATTGAACTCATCAAAAAGTATTATTTTGAAGAGGAGGTTGCCATTTCTAAGAAGGATGAGGAGTTAGATTGGAGGCAACCATTCATGGATTACCTAAGTAAAGGAAAGCTAGCTCAAGAGAAGTCTCAAGCCTATCAGATGAAGCTGAGGGTACTTTCCTACAATCTTGTGGATGGTGTCTTGTACAAGTGGTCTTTCGATCATATGTGGTTACATTATTTAGACAAGGACAAAGCTCGTAAGATCATGACCGAGGTACATTAACGATTAATTGGAGCCAACCAATCCAGTCCAAAGATGAATGCCAAGATCAAGAGACAAGGATACCACTGGCTGTTGATGATCAAAGATTGCATGGATATGGCTAGGTGATGCCACCAATGTCAAATACACGGTGTGATCCTATGCCAACAACCCAACATTCTACATCCTACATTGGCATCGATCATTTGAGTGTTGTAAAATAAAATCTAATTGATCCTCCTTCTAAGGGCCATCAGTTCATCTTAACTGCTTCTGACTACTTTTCCAAATGGGCGAAAGTGATTCTCGATAGTAACAAAAGGCTTGCTCCAATTTTAGGAACCATATCATATATAGGTTCAGAGTGCTTCGATGAATTATATCTGATAATGGTACTGCATTCAGGAGCACCAAGATCAACAACTTGCCCAGAGGCACAACATAGATTTGAGATATTCTACCAACAACTACTCGAGGGCAAACGGCTTAGCAGAAGCTATCAACAAAACTCTCATCCAAATACTAAAGAAGACACTCAACGATAATAAGTGATAGTGGTATGAGAAGTTAGTTGAAGCCTTATGGGCCTACCACACCACATGTAGAACTCCAACTCAGTCTACTCCTTTCTCCTTAGTGTATGGGTCCAAAGGAATTCTATCATTATAAGTCCAGCTCCCATCACTAAGGATAGCTATGCGTAGAAAGATCACAACAGAGCAGAACACCAAGTTACAGTTAGAAGAGATCAAAGGTTTGGAGGAGAGATGCTTGTGAGCATGCCAAAACCTTGAGTTGTATAAAGTTAAAATGATTTAAGCTCACAATAAGTTGGACTATCCTAAAGATTTGCATGTAGGAGAGCTTAGTTTAGTTCTGAGGAGACCGATCATTGCCCATCGTAAGATGGGAGGCAAGTTTGAATCTAGATGGGAAGGCCTTTTTTCCATAGAGAAGGGCTACCTAGGAGGATCTTATCAGCTTATTAATCATAAGAGAGAGTGCCCAATGCTTCCAATCAAGTGGCTCTACTTACAAAAATATTATAAATCATGTTAAAAAATAATTATGATCAATGAAAATTCTATTTCAAATTCAATCTCTTCCAAGTTGAATGTATTCTTATTTGCGAATCTACCATGATGTGTTTAGGGTTGGTAAGAACGACATGTCTATCCTTCATCGACACAACACAAACACAAACTACACACAAACATATAAAATAAACACATATGTTTTATCTTGGGCTACTCTGAGTTCTAATAACGCCCCCAGTGGCACTCACTCCCGCTTCTAGGTCATGACGTTTACCCTACTAGTGTGTCACCATTGGTCTTCTTACTTGAGGATGTAACTTTTCTTTCCTTATTTGGCAACACACCGACAGCACCTTGTTAATAGGCCCATCTGTATTGCAGTACCTACCATGTTTTTATTTAAGAGGATGTGAGTTTGCTACATTTTCTTCTTAGATTAGCCTTCATGCATTGATTTGGTTGAGTATATTTGAGATTTAGGATAAGTCCCCTAGCAGCTCCTTCCCTCTTGAGTGCTTCAAATCTATGTCCAGTCCTTCCTAGTGGCTCCCCTAGTAGTCCCTGATAGAGCATCTATCCTTCTGATGAAAGACTATTCTGATGACCAGTTCTACTTAGAAAGTTGCAAGCCTGTGCACTTTATTTCCTAATTGATCATTGCACACAAACAGGAACCTCATGTTGGCTGGTTCTCAATATGCTGACGGATACAGCACTCATGCTGGTGGATACACCTTAGGTTGGTTGGTTCTCACACCTTAGGATACACCACTCATGATGTAAGTCGCTACACTTTCTCCTTGAGTTGGACACGCATACACCTATAAGCTTTCTTTTCGTGGCTCAAGATAATGCCCCTAGAAGCACCTCCCCTATGGACTCTATATTTGGATCACATGCTTTGCAGCTCCATTTAGACTATACCAGGGTTACTATCATATTGGATAGTTCCCCTTTCTTAGTAACCACCCCTATGGTTGGAGAATCCATCCTATGGATATGCAGATTCTCCATTGGTCTAGTAAATATGAGATAGGTCAAGGCTGACATAGCCCCTTCTTAGTGTGGTCCTTGCAACAACTAAACATATAAACAAAATATATAATCATTTAGATTAGGAGGACTCCTTAACGATCAGATCCCAAGAAGTATCCTATAAGCAAAGTCGAAAACTCAGATAGAATTTCACTACTCTTGAGTTGATATAAGTGGCATTCACTCAATAATCGCCCCTAAGTTGGGTTCAATTTGTTGTGCTACCAACATGTCACCCCAACAGTTGTTCCCTGCTTTAGAATATGTAAGTATACTATGCCTTCTTCCTAGCACAACCAATGCACACTGAAAGGCAACCCCTTAGGTTGGCTAGCTCTACCCCATGACCAGTAGTCTATCCCTTTGGATTTGTAAATCTAAGATAGGACAAGTCTGATATTGCCCCTTCTCAATAGATCCATAGCACACCGACATGGTCCATAAATTAAATCTATCAAATTAGACCCTGGTCACATCCCTAGTGGATATGCCCAAAATTCAAAATCAAATAAAACCGAACAAACCATATCAAATCACATGAAATTAAGATAAAATTAATTTTGACTACTTTTAAGTTTACATAAGTCCCCACCGACATTCACTCAGTAGTCGCCCTAGATTAGGTTCAATTTATTGTGCATCTAACAGGTCACCCCAGCGGTTGTTCCTCACTTTGGAAGATGTAAGTCTGCTACGCCTTCTTCCTAGCATAGCCATTGTACACTGAAAGATAATCCCTTAGGTTGGCTAGCTTTACCCTACAGTCGATAGACTATCCCTTTGGATTTGTAAACTTAAGGTAGGTCAAGGTCGATATAGCCTTCTCTGAGTCCATCAACCATAGGTCCATACATTAACTCAAATTAAATTAAACCTAATCAAATTTTTCCCAGTGGAGTTAAATCACACCCTTCTCCTTAGTTGAGCCCCAAATCATATATAAACAAGTCAATCAAACAAATCAAATTCATAACCAACCTCCCTAGTGGAGGCAAATTAAACCAACTTCCCCAGTAGAGTCTAAATTAAATAAATCCAACCAAACTCTTATCCCCATTAGATACATCCCCAAACAAATCTATGAAATCAAATTCAAATCCCAATCCCTACTCTGATTTAATTCCTAGTGGAAGGTTCATATACTCAATCCCAGACTTGAGCCCATATCTCTAGATATATGCCTCCTCATCAATTAAAAAAAAAAATTAAAGTTGATTGATCTTAATCGTGGATTATAGATTCTTATCCCCGCAGATCTTCTTTCCACAAATAATATAATCAAATCAAATTTAAACCTTATCCTCAATAGATTTTCTTCTATTCCCCACATAGACCCCTCACATGTCATATCCAATGCATGTGTGATCCCATAGCGATCTCCTCCATGTCCTATGGAAGTCTTATCAAATCTTATTTATTCTCTTGCATTTTTAATACTTCAACCAAAAGCCTAACAATGTATTCATTCAAATTACATCATCTTAATAATGTAATCAACATTTTATGATTTGTGATGGTGCAAGCTCAAACTAACTATACAATATCATGATAAACATGTTATAGTGTGAATAAACACACTATATTATATTATAATATATGATGTTATATTATAATTTGCTATAATATAATATATTGTCTAACATTACAACTCATTAGAATCACTTAAAAGGAACAAAAAAACTTTCTCGAAATATGAATAATGTTTTTTTATATATAAAATTGTTATTTTTCTATTAGAAATAGTACAAAATAGCATAATGTTGGTGTTTTCTGCTAATTGGCCAAATTCTTCCATCTCAACCTTTAAATTAACATTTTTGTGAGTTTTGACCCAATGTATTATAACAAAAGTAAAACATACTAAAATGTGCAATAACATTTAGTAACACACCACCACATTCATATATATGTATGTAAAGTTATATTGTTATGTACATTATATTTCAATATGCTTTCATATAATATATTATCTTACATTACACCTTAAAATGAATCACTTTAAGCAAAAAATTTATCAAATTTGGTTGAAAATGAACATTTATTTTGGATGCAAAATTCCATTCTTTTGATTAAATGACACAGCACAACCCCAATGATGTTCCCTAAAGCTTACCTTAAATTTGGCCAAATCCCATCATCTTAGCCTATAATGTAGTATTTTTATGAATTATACTGGTAGAAACTCTACCACATCATGCTATAACAAACTAAAATATGCTAAATAATAAGTAGTAATACATAATAGTTTGCTATAATGCATGATGATCCACTATGTTATGGCATCTTATATTATAATACACTATAACATATTATATTATATTATAATGCATACCACATCACAAGGGATTACTTAGTATAAAAAAATCATAAAATTAGTCTAAACAATAAAATACTATATATTTTAGTGTTATCACTTACATATTTTAAATATAAACAATATATTATGATGTCATGCTTTTTATGAATTTGACCAAATTCTACCATTTTAAAGTCTAATCAACTTTTTTATAAATATATTGCTAGTGTAGGCTCTTGCATGATTGTATACTAAAGAATTTAAAATGTGTAAATTAATATATTATGATATATGATGTTATACTATGCTACAACATATAATATTTATATTGAACATAAAATATTACTTTCTAGACTATAGCTGGCATAGTACACCTTTGGTACTACAACCTAATTCAAACTTTAAATTAAACAAATTTCATCATCTAATTTATTAAATCAATATGTTTATGATTTATATTAATATAGACTATAAGGCACAATACCATAATATACTAAATCATTTCAAAACATCTTATAACATCCAAAAACATCACTGCTCAAATATATGCTGCTACATTATACTATAATATATGATATTATAATATGATTTAGGGTTAGGGTTTAGGTATTAAAATATCTCATTTTCAAGGGAAAGTCTCTGGAAGTCATTTTCTTTAGCTACCATAATTATGTTAGGATTACGTCATTCTTTAGATCTACTCCTAATGACATCATTCTTCAAGGTTTAGCATTTAGAGTTTAGGGTTAGGGTTTATGGTTAGTTTAGGGTTTAGGGTTTATGATTAGTTTAGGGTTTAGGGTTAGTTTAGGGTTTAGGGTTTAGGGTTTACAGTTTGGGGTTTAAGGTTTAAGGTTTAGGGTTGCAGGTTTTAGGGTTTAGGGTTTATGGTTTTAGGGTTTATTGTTTAGGGTTTAAGGTTTAGGGTTTAGGATTTAGTGTTTAAGGTTTATGGTATAAGGCTTAGGATTTAGTGTTTAGATTTAGGGTTTTTATGGTTTAGGATTTAGGGTTTAGGGTTTAGGGTATAGGGTTTTAGTTGTAGGTTTAGGGTTTAAGTTTTAGTTTAGGGTAGGTTTAGGGATGTTTGTTTAGGGATAAGAATTTAGGGTTTAAGGTTTGTTTTAATAGAGAAAAATTCATATTCAATATTTCTTCTTTGATTTCATCAGAAGCAAGTTTTTTCCAAGACACAAGCGATAAAATAGATAAAAAAATGAGAACCATAGAGAAAATAAAAAACCCTAGATATGTAGAAAAATATCTACTGTAAAGACACAGTTCCATAACCAATAGATCGGATCAGCCATTCTTCAATTTCTCCAGTTTCTCCAGTTCCCATTAGAACCACTCTTGCCTCTTAAGTAGCGGGATCTTCCATCATATCCCCGATCTCTCTCTCTATCACCACCATGGTGTAACCTCTATCGCTCCTCCCACCTCCATAACCAACACTACTCTGATCACCCCATCCTTATCCACCATCACCTTCAGATCCTCCACCATCGCTATGATAACCATCACCTCTGCCTTCACCTCCACCACCAGATCTAACCTACTCTTAGTTGACAGTGATGTTTCTATTATCAAGGTTTTATCCATTCTTAGGGTTTAGGGTTATGTTAGTGTTTAGGGTTTAGGGTCTAGAGTTGTAGGTTTTAGCGCTTAGGGTTTAAGTTTTACAATTTAGGGTTTTGAGTTTTATGGTTTAGGATTTAAGGGTTTAGGGATTAGGGTTTAGGGTTTAGAGGTTTAGGGTTTAGGGATTAGGGTTTAGGGTTTAGGGTTTAAGGTTGTAGGTTTAGGGTTGTAGGTTTAGGGAATGGGGTTTAGCATTAGTTTTAGGGTTTAGGGGTTTTTTTTAAAAAAAATTAAGTAAACTAGGAGTTTAGGTTTATTTAGTTTATTTTTCTTTATTTTAGTTTATTTTATTTTATTTATTTATTTTTATTTTTATTTAGTTTATTTTTTTATTTATTAATTTTAGTTTAGTTTTATCATTTTAGTTTATTTTATAACTTTAGATTTATTTTTTAGTTGAGTTTTATTTTTATTTTATTTTTTAGGTTTTGGTTTAATTTTTTTAGGTTTAGGTTTAGGTTTTTATTTATTTTCTTAAGTTTAGGTTTTATGTTTTTTATTTTAGGTTTATTTTTAGTTTTATTTTTAGTTTGGTTTAGGTTTATTTTAGTTTATTTTATTATATTTAGTTTAGGTTTAGGTTTAGTTTATTTTAGGTTTAGGTTTTTTATTTGTTTAATTTAGTTTATTTTAATTTAGGTTTAGGTTTAGGTTTATAATATTTTGTTTTATTTTTTATTTTTTAGTTTATGTTTTCTTAGTTTAGGGTTTAAGTCATATTTGATATTTATTTTTTTAGTTTTATTTTTTAAATTTAGTTTTAGGTTTAGGTTTTTATTTAGTTTTAATTTTATTTTATTTTAGGTTTATTTTATTTTTTATTTTTTTGTTTTATTTTTTTGGTTTTTTTTAGTTTAGTTTAGGTTTTTTATTTATTTTATTATACTTTATTTTTTATTTTTTATTTTATTTTAATTTTATGTTTAGCTTTTTGTTTCGATTTAGGTTTTGGTTTATGTTTTTTTTTAGGTTTTTTTATTTATTTTAGTTTTCAGTTTAATTTTGTTTAGGTTTAGGTTTTTAGCTTTTTAGGGTTTAGGGTTTAGGGTTAGTTTAGGGTTTAGGGTTAATGGTTAGTTTAGGATTTAGGGTTTAGGGTTTGGGGTTTATGTTTTAGGGTTTAGGGTTTAGGGTTTAGGTTTTAGGTTTAGGGTTTAAGTTGAGTTTAGGGTTTAAGAGTTTTTTTTAATAGAGAACAAATTCAGATAAACATTTCTACTTTTTGATTTGATCAACGAAGTAGCACCCCAAGTTTTTTAAGACACAAGCAATGACATATATAAAAAATGAGCATCCATAGAGCAAATGAAAATCCCTAGATAAGTAGAACCATCTCTACTGTAAAGATATAGTCCCATAAGCATCAGATCAGATGAATCATTCTTTAGTTTCTACATTTCCCATCAGGAGAGGGATCCGCCATCATATCCCTGATCTTTCCCTCCACTACCACCACGGTTGAAACATCCATCGCTCCTCCCGCCTCCTTAGCCACCACTACTCAGACCAACACCTCCATATCCACCAGAACCTCCAGATCCCCCACCACCACTGTGATAATCGCAACTCTGCCTTCACCTCCACTGCCAAATCTAGACTAAGCCTAGTTGACGGTGATGTTCCTTCCATCAAGGATCTGCCCATTCTTAGGGTTTAGGGTTTAGGGTTAGTTCAGGGTTTAGGGCTTAGGGTTTGGGGTTTAAGGTTTCGGGTAGTAAGTATTAGTGTTTTGGGTTTTATGGTTTAGTGTTTTGGGTTTAGGGTTTAGGGTTTACGGTTTTAGGGTTTAATGTTTAGGGTTCAGGGTTTAGGGTTTTAGGGTTTAGAGTTTAGGGTTTAAGGTTGTAGGTTTAGGGTTGTAGGCTTAGGGTTTAAGGTTAGTTTTAGGTTTTATGGTTTAGATTTTTTTTTAAAATTAGGTAGACTGATAGGTTTATGTTTATTTTGTTTATTTAGTTTATTTTTTATGTATATGGCTTTATTTTATTTTTTATTTATATTTAGGTTTATTTTTTAATTTTATTTTGTTAGTTTATTTATTTTAGGTTTATTTATTTTAGTTTAAGTTTTTATTTTAGTTTATTTTTTAGGTTTAGGTATATTTTTTAGTTGAGTTTTATTTTATTTTATCTTTTAGGTTCAGGTTTTATTTTTTATTTTTAGGTTTAGGTTTAGGTTTTTATTTCACTTTTTTAATTTTAAGTTTTTGGTTTTTATTTTAGGTTTATTTTTAGGTTTTATTTTTTAGCTTATGTTTAGGTTTATTTTTAGTTTATTTTATTTTATTTAGTTTTTTTTTAGGTTTGGGTATATTTTATTTTAGGTTTAAGTTTTTTTTTGTTTAGGATTAAAGTTTTATTTTTATATTTATTTTTAGATTTTATTTTTAGGGTTATTTTTTAGGTTTTTATTTAGTTTTATTTTATTTTAGGTTTATTATTTTTATTATTTTACATTTAGTTTTTATTTTATTTAGATTTTTTATTCTAATGTTTATTTTATTGTTTAGTTTAGTTTAGGTTTTTATTTATTTTACTTTAGTTTATCTTTATTTATTATTTTATTTTATTTTTTGGTTTGGGTTTAAGTTTTAATTTAGGTTTTCAATTTATTTTATTCTTTTTATTTTATTTAGGTTTCAATCTTTTTATTTATTTTATAATTTGGTTTTACTTAATTTAGGTTCAAGTTTTTTTTTTTAGGGTTTAGTGTTTAGAGTTTACAGTTTAGGGTTAGGATTTAAGGTTTAGGGTTTAAGGTTTAGTGTTTAGGCTTTAGGGTTTAGGGTTTTGAGGGTATAGGGTTTAGGGTTAGCTTAGGATTTCTGATTAATTTATGGTTTAGGGTTTAGGCTTTAGGGTTTTTAGAGTTTTTAGGGATTAGGGTTTATTTTGGGTTAGTTTAGGGTTTATGATTTTAAGGTTTAAGGTTTAAGGTTTAGGGTTTAGGGTTTAGCGACAGGGTTATGGTTTAGGGTTTAGGGTTTAGGGTTTAGCATTTAGGTTTAGCGTTTAATGGTTTAGGGTTTAAGGTTAGTTTAGGGTTTAAAGTTTAGGGTTTAGGGTTTAGTTTTTTTCCTTGATTTATTTTATTTATTTTAGTTTATTTTTTATTTTTTTAGGTCATTTCTTATTTTTTATTTAGTTTAATTTATTTATTTTAGTTTTATTTATTTTAGTTTAGGTTTTTTATCTGAGTTTATTTTTTAGGTTAATGTTTATGCATATTTTCTTGTTTTGTTTTATTTTTATATTATTTTTTAGGGTTAGGTTTTATTTATTATTTTTAGGTTTAGGTTTATTTTTTTGTATCAGTTTTTTAGTTTTAGGTTTTTGGTTTTCATTTTAGGTTTTATTTTTAAGTTTAGGGTTTAAGGTTTAAGGTTTAGGGTTTTAAGGTTTAAAGTTATAGGTTGTTGTAAGTTTGGGGTTCAAGGTTTAGGGTTTAGGGTTAGTTTTAGGGTTTAGTGTTTAGGGTTAAGGTTTTTGTTATTTATATATATATTTTTTTAATTAAGTAAACTCATAGGTTTAAGTTTATTTAGTTTATCTTTTAATTAATTAATTAATTTTTTATTTTTTTTATTCTTATTTAACTTTATTTTTATTTTTATTTAGTTTAGTTTATTTATTTTAGTTTAGGTTTTTTATTTTAGTTTATTTTTTTAGGTTTAGGTTTAGGTTTAGGTTTATTTTTTTTAGTTTAGTTTTATTTTTATTTTATTTTTTAGGTTTAGATTTTATATTTTATTTTTAGGTTTTGATTTAGGTTTTACATGTTTTAAGGTTTTATTTTTTTTAGGTTTAGGTTTATTTTTAGTTTATTTTATTTTATTTAGGGTTTAAGTTTAGTTTATTTCATGTTTAGGTTTAGTTTATTTTAGTTTACATTTATTTAATTTTTATTTTAGGTTTAGTTTTTTTTTTTGTTTAGTGATTAGTTTTTAATTTTTTATTTTATTTTTAGGATTATGTTTTAGGTTTAGGTTTTTATTTACTTTTTATTTTATTTTATTTTAGGTTTAGTTTATTTTTTTTTATTTTAGGATTAGTTTTATTTTATTTAGGTTTTATTTTAGGTTTATTTTATTTTTTAGTTTAGTTTAGGTTTTCTTTATTAATTTAGTTTTTTTTAGTTTTATTTTATTTATTTATTAGGTTTAGGTTTTATTTTAAGTTTTTTTATTTTATTTTGATATTTAGGTTTAAGGTTTTTTATTTATTTTATTTTTAATTCTTATTTAGTTTATGTTTAGGTTTTTAGGATTTTAAGGTTTAGGGTTTAGGGTTTAGGGTTTTAGGGTTTAAGGTTTAGGGTTAGGGTTTAGAGTTTAGGGTTTAGGGTTTAGCATTTTTAGGGCTTAGGGTTTAGGGTTTAGGGTTTAGGTTTAGGGTTTAAGCTTTAGGGTTTAGGGTTTTTAGGGATTAGGGTTTAGAGTTTAGGGTTTTATGGTTAGGGATATGGTTTAGCGTTTAGAATTTAGGGTTTATTGTTTAGGGTTTAGGGTTTTTTAGGGTTGTAAGTTTAGGGTTTAGGGTTTAAGGTTAGTTTTAGGGTTTAGGGTTTAGGGTTTAGGTTTTAGGATTTAGAGTTTAGGGATTTTTTTTTTTAAAATAAAGTAATCCCATAGGTTTGGGTTTATTTAGTTTATTTGTTATTTAATTTGGGTTTATTTATTTTATTTTTATTTTTTATTTTTTTAGTTTATTTTAAGTTTACATTTAAGTTTAAGTTTATGTTTATTTTCATTTAGTTTTATTTTTTATTTTCTTTTTTTAGGTTTAGGATTTATTTTTTACTTTTTTTGGTTTAGGTTTAGGTTTTATTTTATTTTTTATGTTTAGGTTTTGGTTTTATTTTAGGTTTAGGTTTAAATTTTAGTTTAGGTTTAGGTTTATTTTAATTCATTTTATTTTATAGAGTTTACGATTTAGGTTTAGGTTTAGGTTTTATTTATTTTAGTTTATGTTTAGGTTTATTTTATTTTTTTTATTTTAGGTTTATTTTTTTTAATGATTAGGATTTATTTTTTAATTTGTTTTAGGTTTATTTTTCAGGGTTAGGTTTTTATTAAGCTTTTATTTTATTTTAGATTTATTTTATTTTTATATTATGTTCAGTTTTTATTTTATTTAAGTTTTTTTTTATTTTTGGGTTTTTTTTATTTCTTAATTTAGTTTAGGTTTTTATTTATTTTATTTTAGTTTTAAGTTTTTATATTTTATTTATTTTAATGTTTAGGTTTAGGTTTAGGTTTAGGATTTAGTATAGGTTTTTATTTTACTTTATTTTTTATTTTATTTAGGTTTGGGTTTTTTATTTATTTTATTTTTAGGTTTTATTTAGTTTAAGTTTAGGTTTTTAGGTTTATAGGGCTTAGGGCTTAGGGTTTAGGGTTTAGAGTTAAGGGTTTGGGGTCTAGGATTTAGGGTTTAAGGTTTAGGGTTGTAGATTTTAAGGATTGGGCTCTAGGGTTTAGGGTTTTATGGTTTAGGGTTTAGGGTTGTAGGTTTAGGGTTATTTTTTTATTTGTCTTTTTATATTTTTATGTTTTCCTTTTTTTACAATTAATTATACTGGTAGGTTTAGGTTTATTTAGTTAATTTAGTTTATTTTTGATTTATTTTAGTTTATTTTTATTTTATTTTTACTTTTATTTAGGTTTATTTTTATTTTTATTTAGTTTAGTTTATTTATTTTAGGTTTATTTATTTTAGTTTGTTTTTTTAGGTTTCAGTTTAGGTTTAGGTTAATTTTTTAGTTTAATTTTATTTTTATTATATTTTTTATGTTTAGTTTTTAAATTTTATTTTTAGGATTAGGTTTAGGTTTTTGTTTTATTCTTTTAGGTTGAGGTTTTCAGTTTGTATTTTAGGTTTATTTTTAGGTATTATTTTTTACGTTAGGTTTATGTTTATTTTTAGTTTATTTTATTTTATTTAGGTTTGGTTTAGGTTTAGGTTTAGGTTTAGTTTAGTTTAGGTTTTATTTATTTTAGTTTGGTTTATCTTAGTTTTGGTTTATGTTTATTTTTTTTTATTTTAGGTTTAGGTTTTTTTTTAGTTTATGGTTTAGATTTTTTTTATATTTATTTTTAGCTTTTATTTTCTGTTTTATTTTTTAGGTTTTGGATTATTTAATAATTATTTTAGGTTTAATTGTTATTTTATTTCAGTTTATTTATTTTTAGTTTTGTTAGATTTTTATTTATTTATTTTTAGTTTAGTTTTTTATTTTATATTTTATTTTGTTTTAGGTTTAGGTTTAGGTTTAGGTTTTAGTTTTTGTTTTTCTTTTATTTTAATTTTTCATTTTATTCTGGTTTAGGTTTATTTATTTATTTTATTTTAAGGTTTTATTTAGTATAGGTTTAGGTTTGTAGCATTTTAGAGTTTATGGTTTAGGGTTTAGGATTTCGGTTTTTATTTTAGGTTTATTTTTATGTTTTATTTTTTCGTTTAGGTTTAGGTTTATTTTTAGTTTTCTTTATTTTATTTAGAGTAGGGTTTAGGTTTAGCTTTAATTTATTTTAGTTTAGTTTATTTTATGTTTATTTTGTTTATTTTATTTTTATTTTAGGGTTAGTTTTTATTTTTCATTTAGGGTTTTGGTTTTTTTTATTTATTTATGGGTTAGTTTTTATGGGTTTTAGGTTCATTTTTTAAGTTTATGTTTTTTATTTAGTTATTATTTTATTTTATTTTAAGTTTATTTTTTATTTTATGTTTAAGTTTATTTGATTTAGTTTTTATTTTATTTAGTTTTTTTTATTCTTAGGTTTATTTAATTTTGTTTTGTTTAGTTTAGGTTTTTATTTATTTTATTTAGTTTATTGTTTGAAGTTTATTTTATTTTATTTTTAGGTTTAGGTTTAGGTTTTAGTTTAGGATTTTATTTTATTTTATTTTTATTTTATTTAGGTTTAAGTTTTATTTATTTTCTTTTTAGGTTTTATTTAGTTTAAGTTTAGATTTTTAGGTTTTTATGTTTTAGGGCTTAGGGTTTAGAGTTTAGGGTCTGGGATTTAGGATTTAGGGTTCAGGATTGTAAATTTTAGGGATTAGGGTTTATGGTTTAGGGTTTAGTGTTTAGGGTTTTATGGTTTAGGGTTAGGGTTTAAGGTTTAGGGTTTTTTATTTGTTATTTTATTTTTTATTTTTTCCATTTTTTTAATTTAGTATACTAGTAGGTTTAGGTTTATTTAGTTTATTTTTTATTTAATTTAGATTATTTTATTATTTTATTTTTATTTTGGTTTATTTTTATTTTTATTTAGTTTAGTTTATTTATTTTAGGTTTATTTATTTTAGTTTATTTTTTAGGTTTTGGTTTAGGCTTAGGTTTATCTTTTAGTTTAGTTTTATTTTATTTTATTTTTTAGGTTTAGGTTTTATATTTTATTTTTAGGTTTAGGTTTAGGTTTTTATTTTATTTTTTTAGGTTTAGGTTTTAGATTTTTATTTTACGTTTATTTTTAGGTATTATTTTTTGTTTAGGTTTAGGTTTATTTTTAGCTTATTTTATTTTATTTAGTTTTAGTTTAGGTTTAGGTTTAGTTCATTTTAGGTTTAGGTTTAGGTTTGATTTATTTTAGTTTATTTTTCTTAGTTTAGGTTTCGGTTTATTTTAATTTGGTTTTAGGTTTAGTTTTTTTTTTACTTTAAGGTTTAGGATTTATTTTTTTATTTCTTTTTAGGTTTAATTTTTAGGTTTAGGTTTTTATTTTATTTAATTTTAGGTTTATTTTGAGTTTATTTTAGGTTTAGTTTTTATTTATACAGTTTTTGAGTTTAGTTTAGGATTTTATTTATTTTATTTTAGTTTAGTTTTTATTTTTAAATTTTTTTTACGGTTTCGATTTAGGTTTGAATTTTAGTTTATATTTTTATTTTGTTTTAATTTTTCATTTTATTTTGGTTTAGGTTTTTTATTTATTTTATTTTAAGTTTTATTTAGTTTAGGTTTATGTTTTTAGCTTTTTAGGGTTTAGGGTTTTGGATTTAGAGTTTAGGTTTTAAGTTTTTATTTTAGGTTTTTGTTTGTTTTGTTTTTTAGATTAGGTTTACGTTTAGTTTTTGTTTATCTTATTTTATTTAGTTTCGGGTTTAGGTTTAGTTTATTTTAAGTTTAGGTTTTGGTTTTATTTATTTTAATTTAATTTATTTTATTATAAGTTTATGTTTATTTTGTTTATTTTAATTTTTAATTCAGGTTTAGTTTTTATTTTTATTTTAGGGTTTGGGTTTTATTTTTTATTTATTTTTAGGTTTATTTTTTAGGTTTAGGATTTTATTTAGTTTTTATTTTGTTTTATTTTAGGTTTATTTTATTTTTGTTGTATTCAAGTTTTTTATTCTTATGTTTATTTTATTTTTTTAGTTTAGTTTAGGTTTTTATTTAATTTATTTAGTTTATTTTTATTAGTTTATTTTATTTTATTTTTGGGTTTAGGTTTAGGTTTTTATTTTAATTTATTTTTTATTTCTTTTATTTTTTAGTTTTTTTTAGTTTAGGTTTAGGTTTTTAAGTTTTTAAGGATTAGGTTTTGGGTTTAGGGTTTTAGGGTTTAGGGTTTTAGGGTTTAGGGTATAGGGTTAGGATTTAGGGTTTATGTTTATGGTTTAGTGTTTAGGCTTTAGGGTTTAGGGTTTAGGGTTACCATAGGGTATAAGCGTTCTTTAGGTTTAGGTTTAGGTTTGATTACTTTAGGTTTAGGGTTTTAGGGTTTAGGTTTAGGTTGAGATTTTAGTTTAGGATTTAGTTAAAATAGAGGTTTAGTTTAGGTTTGATTTATTTTAGTTTAGTTTTATTTTATTTTAGTTTTATTTATTTTTTTTTTATTTTGGGTTTTTTTTATTTTATTTTATATATTTAGATTTTATTTTATTTTAGTTTAGTTTTTTTTTATTTAGGTTTAGGTTTATTTATTTTTTAGGTTTAGGTTTATTTTTATTTATTTTATTTTATTTTATTTTAGGTTTATTTTAGTTTATTTTATTTTTTATTTTAGGGAGTTTTTTTTAGGTTTATAATTTAGGTTTTTTATTTTATTTTTTATTTTTATTTTTAGATTTATTTTTAGGTTTAAGTTTTATTTAGTTTTATTTAGGGTTTTGTTTGTCCTTCATGATCTTTGATGGGTGGGATTATACCCATTGCACACTTTAGGGTTTGTGACATGACGATGTCCTCTTTCGCAGTTCATCTATCGTGTTGCATTTGATTGGTATCGAATTGTAGTTGGGTGAAAACTTTGGAGCACCTCTTCATCAAGAGGTTCATGGAGCTAGAGGTTTTAGCTCATAAATAGTTTCCCATTTTTAACAAATCATCTAGGCCCAAACCACGAAGGTGTTTGAGAAAGTCGAGAGATATTGTTGTTAGAGGGAAGCGACCACCCGAGTTGATGTGAGACTAGAGCTTCGAGAACCTCCTTGCCACCTCTTCCACCACCTCATTACATTTTTACACAATGACCATTTCCATCACTTGACCTATCTTAGCGATATTCATATCCATGCCGGTTGCTACTTTTCACCTACTCTTGTTAGATGATTGAATAAGCCATATTCATTGAGGTAGTTAGGAAAATCTTTAAGAATCTCTTAAAGAAAGGACTTTCGTTAGCCTAAAGGCCGGAGGAAGTGTGCAAGGGTGATGATCATAGCTATTTCCCCAACCATCACATGTTAGGCCATGTCTTGGAGGGATATCACTTTTAAGGTGGCAGCACTATAAGTTGAGAGCCATAGTTATCCCTAAGGAATACTTATTAGAACAACCATCCAGGTTATTGGGTAATCCTTGGGGATACTAGGATCCTATTAAGACCAAAGTAGGTTATTATATCTCCCTATCTGGAACATCTAAGAAGATCATTTATAAGATCAAGAAGCTTTCCTTACAGGTGCCTAAAGTAGCTCAAACCTCCAACACCAAGGAACGTTTGCTAGTTGCAAAGGATAACTCGAGGAAGGTGACAGTCGAACAATAGCAGCAGCTCACCATACTTGCCCGGGATAGTCCAGTAGCATAGCCCCTCCATAGAATGCTTCACCCATGGATATGCTTGTGGAGAACCAAGCCAAAGTTGACTATAATGTCCTAGCTCATCTTAGAAAGTTTTCAGCTAAATTAATCATATACAATGCCCTTATCTTATCCAAAGACATGAGGGAATCTCTAATCAAGACTTACTTGATCTAGAGATATGCTTAGCTTAGCTGACTGCTACTAAAGAGGAGGCATGCCACTCGAAGGACACCTTAGGATTTTATTATGATGAAGAATTACTCCAGGGCGATCGAGCAATGCCTCTTTACATTACAATGGATGTTGGCGATACGCTATCCAGAGTTCTAGTTGACCTAGGTGTATTAGTCAATATTATGAGTCTAAGAACCCTTGCCTACTTGAGGATCGACATCTATAAACTCCAAAAAGAAAGGATGATATTGAGATTCAATGAACAAGGTGAGAGGGCTTTGTGGTGTTTATTTTGGATGTAGGCTGGTGGGGTGGGGGTACTTTTTGAGGTGATCGAGTATAACATTGAGATATGACGTATTATCTCAAAATATAGAGGCATCACCCTATAATGGACCTGATCACATAATAAGGACTCCAAAGATATGATGGGCCAATGAATAAAGTAGGTTTTATATTAAACCAGGTTCTTAAGTTCCCTAAGGAGGCAAGCCTCCGTACTTAATTACATCTTAAGAAATGAAATTTCCTAAGAATACTCTAAATTATAGTAGATAATTATCATCTACAAAGATTTCAAGGTTAGACTATCAAAGGATTTGTTGTATTTGGAAAATCAATTGGAAAAATTCAATAAGAAGACATGTTTTTGGAATCCAAATGAAATAAGTAGGAAATGCTCATGATACTAGCAAGCCTAGTGAGCATTCCAATCTATCCTATGGTTGGGCTTTATAATTTTGAAGTTGTAGAGACTTATATGCTTTGAGTTGAAATTTACTTAGATTATTAGTGCTTATAATTCAAGAAAATAAGGTTGTGGGAATGCATAAGAGGTGAGGATTTATGTAGCGAAGAAATAGCTACCTCGGATCTAAATCTAAGGAGATTTAGTACAGCATGCACAAAATCTGGCGAGGTGGACATAAGGGTTTACCTCCACAAGAGAGAATAAATTTTCGACTTACGGACTTATAACCACAGGTGGCCGCTAACTCCTCCTATGATTTAAAAACCATGTAGTTCTGTATTATGAATTGCAAGATAGCTAGGCTAGTTTTTTATTTAGAAAGATTCTAAAGTCCTGAGTGGTAAGCATTTGATTTAATCTATAGATGAATTTTTTAAAAATTTTATTTCATTTTAGACACATCATTTTGATAGAGGCTTTAGGATTTCTTATGCTTAAATGCATGATGAAATAGGTTATGGGTCAAATCAGTAGAAAAGGTGTACTACACCACGAGATGCCCTCCGTCAAGCATTCCTTTATCATGCAGGGATGGAGATCCTTCATGTTCAAGAGAGAAAGAATATGCATGCATGTTGTGAAACATATAACCATACATCTAAGCAGTTTCTAAATATTTTGATTATCTTATTTATGTCTTAGGCTTTATGATGAGGTTATGAGTTATTTAAAATTTAGTTATGAGTGATTAGTTGGGTAAAAAAGTTATTTTTATCCTAAGAGATTAATCATATCCAAGCCACACATTAAAGCATCAATCATTTAAGAAACTATGAAAAGCATGTCATCCTAATGCACAATGTAAACATAACATCGAACAATTATATGGACTATCATAAAATAATAAAAGGGGGTGCGATCAGGTATTGCCGTAGAACCTGGAGGTAGATAAGATGGGTAGCTGAGCTCATCCTTATACAACCTGCAATATGAAAAAATAATTATACTTGTATTAAATGCTATGGGGGTCTTCTTTCTTCATATCTCCATGTTTGATTTGGTTCCTTCTTTGATTTGGATGGTGCTTGCTTCAAAGGCATCATAGGGCACCCCACGACGAAGCCTTCTGGCCACTTCTCATCTTAATCCCTCATAGCACTAATCCTAATTCCTATTACAAAAATTACATCTATGTGGGAAATGTAAATCTAACTACACCTACAAAATAGAGGTTATCTAAATATACATATAATCCCAAGTAGTTGTATTTATAATTTGGACTTAGCACCCTACACATGGGTAACTAAGCCCACCTATCCTAACTTCGATTATGCTTAAGGATTTAAGCAACTTGCAAAAAGAGCATTCATATTTATTTTTAAGCATCCCTTAAGCATAATACCCTATAGAAAATATGACTAGGATAATATTGGTCTATCATCAAGTATACGAAGCATACACCCTAACATCCAATCAAAAATAATACATCATAAAATAAAACATACATCACATTATACGCCATCCTAACATAGAGTTAGAAGTGGTGACTTAATTCTAATGTGTGTATTAAGGCTTGTGTGGTAAGTCTTGTTAGGCATTAGTGTTGTATTTTCTAAGTGTAGAAGGATTCAATTTAACTTGAAATGTTGATTTCACTTGAAGTAGTTTAATTGATTTGAGAGTTTTAATTTGTGTTTTCTTTTTCTTCATTTGATTAGAAGCTACTAAGTGTTATAAAGAGAGGAAAATAGAATTTTCCTCATTCATCTATAGATTAAGTTACTTTTTAAAGTATATTAATTTGATTTAGTTCTCTTTAGTGAATGGCTTATTAAATGTATTAATTAATCCTAAGTTTAGGTTCACTTTAAATAGTCCTTTTCAAAATGAAAGGTATCTTAAGATTAATTTAATTGAATTACTACCACATGACATATATTAAATCATTCCTTTCCATCACATGTAACATGCATATGATTTAATCCTAAGTGTATCTATACATGCAACATATTTTTGCACACTTAAATGATGAATGTATGTGTATATTTAGAATTTATATTTTATTTGATTGAATTATTTAAACATATTAATTTAAAACTTTATACAAATTCCTATACAAAAAATACATAAGAATATTATTAAATAGGCATGTGTTGTTATTAAACCAGGGAAGCGAGGTAATTAAATGACCTCCATGGTTCTAGCTAAAGCATCATATTCTCGTGATGTCCAGACTATATACCCTTTTGAATTCAAACATATGTAAATTCGTATACATGAACATAAGAAGTAAGCTCCAAATCATATGGATAATTAGTTCAACCCCTTAGTTAATTATGAATGCCTACAATTTTAATGTAAAATGGGATTTCCATTCACTAATCGCATATACATATACATGCACAAAGATATAGGCAAGTACATGTCATTATTAAATAAGGAAAGTGAGGTAATCAAATAGCCGCATTGGGGCTAACTATGGCCTCATATTCTTGGGATGTCCAGACTATAAACTTAGTTTTCTTGGACACACATGGATGTATACATAAATGAGGGAAAGAAAACCATGCAAAGATTGTATATTTTTTTGATTGAATAGTTTACATATATATATATATATATATATATATATATATATGAATTAAAGCTCTATCTAGATTAAACATCTCTTCTTTTCAATTTCATCAACTAAGTAGCACCCCAAGTTTTCTAAGACACAAGCGATGACATGGATAAAAAATTAGCACCCATAGACCAAATCAAAAAATATAGATAAGTAGAATGGTCTTTACTATAAAGACATAGTTCCATAAGCAACATATCAAATCAATCATTCTTCAATTTCTTAAGTTCTCAGCCACCTCTCGGTAGTGGGATGCCATCATATCCTGATCTCTCCCTCGCCACCACCATGATAGTAACCTCCATCCCCTCCATAACCACTGTTGCTCGAACCACCTTCACATCCACCAGCACCTCCAAATCCCCCACCACCACTACAATAACCGCTGCCTCCACCTTCGCCTCCACCACTAGATGTAGACTAAGCCTAGTTAACGGTGATGTTCCTGCCATCAAGGTTCTGCACATTCTTAAGGTTTAGGGTTTAGGGTTAGTTTAGGGTATAGGGTTTAGGTTTGTAAGTTTTAGGGTTTAGGGTTTAGGGTTTAGGATTTAGGGTTTTAGGGTTTAGGGCATTGGGTTTACTGTTTAGGATTTCATGGTTTAAGGTTTAGGGTATAAGGTTTAGGGTTTAGTGTTTATTATTTAAGGTTTTAGGGTTTAGGGTTTAGGGTTTAGTGTTGTAGATTTAGGGTTTAAGGTTTTTTTAAAATTAAGTAAATCAGTTGGTTTAAGTTTTTTTAGTTTAGTTAGTTTATTTTTTATTTATTTGAGTTTATTTAATTTTTTTTATTGTTATTTAAGTTTATTTTTTAGGTTTAGGCTTATTTTTTAGTTGAGTTTTCTTTTTACTTTATTTTTTAGGTTTAGGTTTAGGTTTCAATTTTATTTTGTTAGGTTCAAGTTTTAGACTTTTATTTTAGGTTTATTTTTAAGTTTAGGTTTAATTTTGGTTTATTTTTTTTATTTAGTTTAGGTTCTGGTTTTGGTTTAGTTTATTTTAGGTTTAGGTTTAGATTTTACTTATTTTAGTTTAGTTTATCTTAATTTAGGTTTAGGTTTATTTTATTTTGGTTTTTTGATTTTAGGTTTAGGGTTTAGGTTTTATTTTCTATTTATTTTTGGGTTTTATTTTGTTTATTTTTAGGTTTAGGTTATTATTTAGTTTTTATTATAGATTATTTTAGGTTTATTTTATTTTTATTTTACGTTTAACTTTTATTTTATTTAAATTTTTTATTCTTAGGTTAATTTTATTTTTAGTTTAGTTTAGGTTTTCATTTATTTTATTTTAGTTTATTCTTATTTTTTATTTTATTTTATTTTTAATTTTGGGTTTAAGTTTTAGTTTAGGTTTTTATTTTATTTTATGTTATTTATTATTTGGTTTTATTTAGTTTAGGTTTAAGTTTTTAGGTTTTTAGGGTTTAGGGTTTAGGGTTTAGGGTTTAACATTTTGGGGTTTATGGTTTAAGATTTTAGGGTTTAGGGTTTAGGGATTAGGGTTAGAATTTAGTGTTTAGGATTTAGAGTTTAGTGTTTAGGCTTTAGGGAGGAGGGTTTGAGGTTGAGGTTAGTAGTTTAGGTTAGTTTAGTTTTTTAGGTTAGTGTTTAGAGTTTAGTTTAGGTTTATTTAGGTTTAGGGTTTTAGTTTAGGTTTATAGTTAGGTTAGTTTAGGGTTTAGGGTTTAGGATTTAGGGTTTAAGCTTTAGGGTTGTAGGTTTAGGGTTTAGGGTTTAGGATTAGTGTTAGGGTTTAGGGTTTAGGGATTTGTATTTAGGGTTTAAGGTTTAGGGTGTTTTTTTAAATTAAGTAAACCAGTAGGTTTAGGTTTATTTAGTTTATTTTTTATTTATTTTAATTTATTTTATTTTTTAATTTTGTTTAGGTTTATTTTTTTTTTAGTTTAGTTTATTTATTTTTGTTTTATTTATTTTAGTTTAGGATTTTTATTTTTGTTTATTTTTTTAAGTTTAGCTTTTGGTTAAGGTTTACTTTTTAGTTTAGTTTTATTTTTTTTATATTTTTTAGGTTTAGGTTTAGGTTTTATTTTTTTATTTTTTTAAGTTTAGGTTTAGGTTTGTATTTTATTTTTTTAGGTTTAGGTTTTAGATTTTTATTTTAGGTTTATTTTTAGGTTTTAATTTTTAGTTTAGGTTTATTTTTTGTTAATTTTATTTAATTTAGTTTAGGTTTAGGTTTAGGTTTAGTTTATTTTATTTTTATTTTAGGTTTAAGTTTTTTTTTAAGTTTACGGTTTAGGTTTTATTTTTTATTTATTTTTAGTTTTAATTTTTAGGTTTAGGTTTTTATTTAGTTTTTATTTTATTTTATTTTAGGTTTATTTTATTTTTAATTTACATTTAATTTTTATTTAATTTAGTATTTATATTCTTAGGTTTATTTTATTTTTTTAGTTTAATTTATCTTTTTATTTATTTTATTTTAGTTTATTTATATTTATATTTTATTTTATTTTTACGTTTACATTTAAGTTTAAGTTTAGGTTTAGAATTTAGTTTAGGTTTTTATTATATTTTATTTTATTTAGGTTTAGGTTTTTTTATTTATTTTATTTATAGATTTTATTTAGTTTAGGTTTATCTTTTAGGTTTTTAGGGTTTAGGGTTTAGGGTTTGGGGTTTAGGGTTTAGGGTTGTAGGTTTTAGGGTTTATGGTTTAGGGTTTTTTATTTATTTTTTCTATTTTTTATTTAAGTTTATTATTATTTTATTTAGTTTAGTTGATTTCTTTTAGGTTTATTCATTTTGGTTTATGTTTTTACTTTAGTTTATTTTTTAAGTATAAGTTTAAGTTTAGGGTTATTTTTTAGTTTACTCTATTTTTATTTAATTTTTTAGGTTTATGTTTTATTTTTAATTTTTAGGTTTATGTTTTTATTTTAGGTTTATTTTTAGGTTTTATTTTTTAGTTTAGGTTTAGATTTAATTTTAGTTTATTTCATTTTATTTATGGTTTAGGTTTCGGTTTAGGTTTGCTTTATTTTAGGTATAGGTTTATGTTTTATTTATTTTAGTTTAGTTTATTTTAGTTTCAGTTTAGGTTTATTTTATTTTTATTTTAGGTTTAGATTTCTTTTTTAGTTTAGGGTTTAGGCTTCATTTTTTATTTATTTTTTGGTTTTATTTTTAGGTTTATTTTTTAGGTTTGGTTTTTATTTAGTTTTTATTTTTATTTATTTTTAAATTTATATTATTTTTATTTTAGGTTTAGTTTTTATTTTATTTTGGTTTTTTCTTGTTTGTTTCGTTTAGGTTTTTATTTATTTTATTTTAGTTTAGTTTTTATTTTTATTTTATTTTCTTTTTAGGTTTAGGTTTATGTGTAGGTTTAGAATTACATTTTAGTTTAGGTTTTTATTTTATTTTATTATTTTATTTTATTTTGGTTCATGTTTTATATTTATTATATTTTTAGTTTTATTTAATTTAGGTTTAGGTTTTTAGCTTTTTATGGTTTACAGTTTAGGGTTAGTTCAAGATTTAGGGTTTAGGGTTTAGGGTTTGGGGTTTAGGGTTTAGGGTTTAGGATTTAGGTTTAGAGTTTAGGTTTTAGGGTTTAGGGTTTAGGGTTTAGGGTTTTAGGGATTGGGGTTTAGGGTTTAGGGTTTTAGGGTTTAGGGTTAAGGGTTTATGTTTTGGGTTTTAGTTTAAGGTTTAAGGTTTTTTTAGGAGAGAACAAATTTAGATTCAACATTTCTTTTTTTTAATTTCATCAACCAAGTAACACACCAAGTTTTCTAAGACATAAGTGATGACATAGATAAAAAATGAGCACGCATAGAGAAAATAAAAATCCCTAGTTAACTAGAACTATCTCTACTGTAAAGACACATTTCCATAAGCAGTAGATCGGATCGGTCATTCTTCAATTTATAAAGTTCCAACCATAATCACCCTAGCCTCTCGAGTAGTGGGATCCACCATCATATCCCCGATCTCTCCCTCCGCCACCACCACAACTGTAACCTCCATCTCTCCTCCAGCTTCAATAATAACCACTACCCTGAAAACCACCTCCATATCCACCATCACCTCTAGATTCCCCACCATTGTGATGTGCCTCCTTTGCCTCCATGCCAAATCTAGCATTGATGTTTATCAAGGTTCTACTCATTCTTAGGGTTTTGGTTTATTTTTTAATTTATTTAGTTACTTTAGGTTTAGGTTTAGGTTTAGGTTTAGGGTTTGGGGTTTAGGGCTTTGGGTTTAAGGTTTGGGTTTAGGGTTTAGGGTTAGGGTTTATAGTTTAGAGTTTTTCAGGATTTAGGGTTTAGGGTTGTACATTTATGGTTTAGGGTTTAGGGTTTAGGGTTTGGGTTTAGGGTTTAGGATTTAGGGTTTATAGTTTTTCAAAATTAAGAAAACTTTAGGTTTATGCATATTTATTTATTTAGTTTACTTTTTATTTATTTCATTTTATTTTATTTTTTATTTATATTTAGTTTAGTTCATTTTTTGGTTTAATTATTTTAGTTTAGGCTTTTTTATTTTAGTTTATTTTTTAGGTTTAGGTTTATTTTTTAGTTTAGTTTTATTTTTATTATATTTTTTAGGTTTAGTTTTTATTTTTATTTTTAGGTTTAGGTATATGTTTTTATTTTACTTTTTTATGTTTAGGTTTTAGGTTTTTATTTTAGGTTTATTTTTAGGTTTTATTTTTTTAGTTTAGGTTTAGGTTTATTTTTAGTTTATTTTATTTTATTTAGTTTAGGTTTAGGTTTAGGTTTACTTTATTTTAGGTTTAAGTTAAGGTTTTATTTATTTTAGTTTTGTTTAATTTAGTTTAGGTTTATGTCTATTTTATTTTGTATATTTTATTTTTATTTTAGGTTTAGGTTTTTTTTTTTGCTTAGGTTTTAAGTTTTATTTATTTATTTATTTTTATGATTATTTTCTAGGTTTAGGTTTTTATATAGTTTATTTTATATTATTTTTATTTTACGTTTAGTTTTCATTTTATTTTTTAGTTTAATTTATGTTTTTATTTATTTTATTATTTATTTATTTTTATTAGTTTTATTTATTTTATTTTTAGGTTTGGGTTTTAGTTTAGGTTTATTTTAATTTATTTTTTAATATATTTAAGCTTAGGTTTTTATTTATAAATTTTATTTTTTAGGTTTTCTTTTGCTTAGGTTTAGGATTTTAGGTTTTTAGGGTTTAGAGTTTAGGGTTTAGGGTTTATGGTTTAGGGTTTTAGGGTTTAGGGATTTAGGGTTTAGGGTTAGGGTTTTGGGTTTAGGGTTTAGGGTTTAGTGTTTAGGCTTTAGGGTTTATGGTTTTTTTGGGTTTAGGGTTTAGGGTTTAACGTTTAGGGTTTAGAGTTAGTTTAGAGTTTAAGGGTTTTTTTTCTTTTAAATTAAGTAAATCAGTAGGTTTAAGTTTATATTTATTTTGTTTAGTTTATTTTATTTTTTATTTATATTTATGCTTATTTTTATTTTTATTTAGTTTAGTTTATTTATTTTAGGTTTATTTATTTTAATTTATTTTTTAGGTTTAGGTTTATTTTTTAGTTGAGTTTTATTTTTATTTTAGTTTTTAGGTTTAGGTTTTATTTTTTAATTTTAGGTTTAGGTTTATGTTTTCATTTTATATTTTTAGGTTTAGGTTTTAAGTTTTTATTTTAGGTTTATTTTTAGGTTTTATTTTTTTAGTTTAAGTTTAGGTTTAGGTTTAATTTATTTTTGGTTTAAGTTTAGGTTTTATTTATTTTAATTTAGTTTATTTTAGTTTTGGATTAAGTTTATTTTATTTTTTTTATTTTATTTTTATTTTAGTTTTAGTTTTTTTTTAATTTAGGGTTTAGGTTTTATTTATTATTTAGTTTTAGGTTTTATTTTTTAGGTTTAGTTTTTTATTTTGTTTTTATTTTATTTTATTTTAGGTTTATTTTATTTTTATTTTATGTTTAGTTTTTATTTTATTTACCTTCTTATCCTTAGGTTTAATTTATTTTTTAGTTTATTTTAGGTTATTGTTTATTTTATTGTAGTTTCTTTTTATTAGTTTATTATAGTTTATTTTAAGTTTAGGTTTAGGTTTTAGTTTATGTTTATGTTTTATTTTATTTTATTTTATTTATTTTATTAAAGTTCAGGTTTTAGTTTATGTTTTATTTTATTTTATTTCTTTAATTTATTTAGGTTTACATTTTTTTATTTTCTAATTTTTAGGTTTTATTTAGTTTAGGTTTAGTTTTTTAGGTTTTTAATTCTTAGAGTTCAGGATTTAGGGTTTAGGGTTTAAGGTATTAGAGTTTAGGGTTTTAGGGTTTAGGGTGTAGGGTTAGGGTTTAGGGTTTAGTGTTTAGACTTTAGGGTTTAGGGTTTTAGGGTTTAGGGTTTAAGGTTGAAGGTTTAGAGTTTATGGTTTAGGGTTTTAGGATTTAGGGTTTAAGGTTTAGGGTTTTTATTTTATTTTTTATTATTTATTTATTAATTTTAATTTTTTTATATTAAGTAAACTCTTAAGTTTAGGTTTATTTAGTTTATTTAATTTAATTTATTTTTTTGTTTTATTTAGGTTTATTTTTTATTTTTATTTAGTTTAATTTATTTATTTTAATTTAATTTATTTTAGTTTAGGATTTTTATTTTAGTTTATTTTTTGGGTCTAGGCTTTATTTACTATTTTTAGGTTTAGGTTTAAGTTTTTATTTTTTATTATTTTTTGGTTTAGGTTTTTGGTTTTATTTTAAGTTAAGTTTTAGGTTTTGTTTTTTAATTTAGGCTTAGATTTATTTTTAGTTTATTTTATATTATTTAGGGTTTAGGTTTAGTTTTATTTTTTTTTATTTTATGTTTAGGTTTTTTTTAAATTTAGGGTTTTGGTTTTTTTTTTAATTTAAGCTTTAGCATTTAGGGTTTTTGGGGTTTAGGGTTTAGAGTTAGCTTAGGATATAGGCTAGATTAGGGTTTAGGGTTTAAGCTTTAGGCATTAGTTTAGGGTTTTAGGGTTTAGGGTTTAAGGTTAGTTTAGGGTTTAAGGTTTAGTGTTTATGGTTTAGGGTTTAGGATTGGGGTGAGGGTTAGGGTTAGTGTTTAGGGTTTAGGGTTTAGGGTTTAGGGTTTTTTAATATTTAGGGTTTAAGGTTTAGGGTTTAGTGTTATAGGTGTAGGGTTGTATGTTTAGTGTTTAGGGATTAAGGTTTTAGGGTTTAGGGTTTAGGGTTTAGGGTTTAGGGTTTAGGTTTTCAGGGTTTTATTTATTTTAGTTTAAGTTTATGTTTATTTTATTTTGTTTATTTTAGGTTTAGGTTAAATTTTTTATTTTTTTTTGGTTTAGGGTTTAGGTTTTATTTTGTAGTTATTTTTAGGTTTTATTTTTAGGTTTATTTTTTAGGTTTGTCTTTTAGGTTTAGATTTTTATTTAGTTTTTATTTTATATTATTTTCGGATAATTTTATTTTTAGTTTATTTTTTTGGTTTAGTTTAAGTTTTAATTTAATATTTTTAATTTAGTTTTTATTTTTCATTTTATTTTATTTTTATCTTTAAGTTTAGATTAGGTTTATGATTTAGTTTAGGTTTTTATTTTATTTAGGTTTAGGTTTATTTATTTATTTTATTTTAAGGTTTTATTTAGTTTAGGTTTATGTTTTTAGGTTTTTAGGGTTTAAGGTTTTGGGTTTAATGTTTATGGTTTAGGGTTTAAGGTTTATGGTTTAGGGTTTGGGGTTTAGGGTTTAGGGTCTAGGGTTGTGGGTTTTAGGGTTACAGTTTAGGGTTTAGGTTACATGGTTTTATGGTTTAGGGTTTAGGGTTTATGGTTTCGGGTTTAAGGTTTTATAATGTAAAGTTTAGGGTTTAGGGTTGTAGGTTTAAAGATTAGGGTTAGCTTTAGGGTTTAGGGTTTAGGTTAGTCAGAGTTTAAGTTTAGGTTTAGGGTTTAGGATACAGTTTTAAGGTTTATAGTTTAGGGTTAGGCTTAAGTTTTAGTTTAGTGTTTAAACTGAGTTTATAGTTATTTAGAGGTTTAGATTTTAGGATTTAGGTTAGTGGTTTAGGTTTATAGTTTAAACTTTAGGGTTTAGTTTTAGGGTTTAGGGTTAGGGTTTAGGATTTAGGTTTAGGTTTAGGGTTTTAGTATAGTATTTAGTATTTAGGGTTTATTATTATAGTTAGGGTTTAAGTTTAGGTTTAAGGGTTTTTAATTTAGTTTAGGTTTAGTTGGTTTAAATTTAGTTTAAAACTTAGTTAAGGTTTTAGTGTTTAGGTTTAGGTTTAGGTTGTAGGTTTAGGGTTTAGGATACCAGGGTTTATAGTTTTTAGGTTTAAAATTTAGTGTTTAGGGTTTAGGGTTTAGGGTTTAGGGTTTCTTTTAAAAAAATTTAAAGAAACCATAAGGTTTAGGTTTATTTAGTTTATTTTATATTTTTATTTAGGTTTTTTTATCCTAGTTTAGTTTATTTATTTTATGTTTATTTATTTTTATTAAAGTTTTTTATTTTAGTTTATTTTGTAAGTTTAAGTTTACGTTTATGTTAATTTTTTGTTTAGTTTTATTTTTATTTTATATTTCAAGATTAGGTTTTATTTTTTATATATAAGTTTAGGTTTAGGTTTTTATTTTATTTATTTAGGTTTGGGATTTAGGTTTTTATTTTAGGTTTTCATTTTTTAGTTTAGGTTTAGGTTTATTTTTAGTTTATTTTATTATTTTAGTTTAGGTTTAGGTTTAGGTTTTGTTTAAGATTTATGTTTTTTTATTTTAGTTTAGGTTTGTTTTATTTTATTTTTATTTTAGGTTTAGGTTTTTTTTTTAGTTTAGGGTTTAGGTTTTATTATTTATTTATTTTTAGGTTTATTGTTTAGGTTTAGGTTTTTATTTAGTTTTTATTTTATTTTATTTTAAGTTGATTTATTTCTATTTTACATTTAGATTTTATTTTTAAGTTTATTTAATTTTTATGTTTTGCATAGGTTTTTATTTGTTTTATTTTAGTTTATTTTTTATTTTATTTTATTTTTAAGTTTAAGTTAAAGTTTGAGTTTAGGTTTTTATTTTATTTATTTATTTTATGCTATTAAGTTTAGGTTTTTTTTATTTAATTTTTAGGATTTATTTAGTTTAGGATTAGGAATTTTGGTTTTTAGGTCTTTAGGATTTAGGGTTTTGAATTTTGGGTTTTGGGTTTAGAATTTAGGGTTTAGGGTTTTGGGTTTTGGGTATAGGATTTAGAGTTTAGTTTAGGGTTATTTAAGTTAGTAGTTTAGGGTTTAGGGTTTAGGTTTGGTTTAGAGTTAGGTTTAGGGTTTTAGAGTTAGATTTTTATTTAGGTTTTAGGTTTAGTGTTTAGGTTAGAGTTAACATAAGTTTTAGAGTGGAGTGGTTTTAGGTTTAGTTTAGTGTTTAGGGTTTAGGATTTAGGGGTTAAGGTTTAGGGTTAGTTTAGGGTTTAAGGTTTTGGGTTATAGGCTTTAGGGTTTAGGGTTTAGGGTTTAGTGTTAGTGTTAGGGTTTAGAGTTTAGGGTTTAAGTCTTAGGGTTTACGGCTTAGGGTTTATGGTTTAGGGTAAATGGTTTTTTTATGTTTTTTGGTTTATGGTTGTAGGTTTAGTGTACATTTTAGGGTTTAGGGTGTAGGTTTTAGGGTTTAGGATATACTGTTTAGGATTTATAGTTTTGGGTTTTTTTAAAAAAAAAAAATTAAAGAAACTGGTAGGTTTAGGTATATTTAGTTTATTTTATATTTTTATTTAGGTTTATTTTTTATTTTTATTTACTTTAGTTTATATATTTTAGGTTATTTTATATTAGTTTAGGTTTTCTATTTTAGTTTATTTTTTCGGTTTAAGTTTAGGTTTATGTTTATTTTTTTTTAGTTTAATTTTATTTTTATTTTTATATTTATGTTTAGGTTTTTATTTCACTTTATTTAGGTTTAGGTTTTAGGTTTTTATTTTAGGTTTATTTTTATGTTTTTATTTTTTAGTTTAGGTTTAGGTTTATTTATAGTTTATTTTATTTTATTTAGTTTAAGTTTAGGTTTAGGTTTAGTTTTTTTTTTAGTTTAGCTTTATGTTTATTTTATTTTTATTTAAGTTTAGTTTTTTTTTTTAAATTTTGGGTTTAGGTTTTATTTTTTATTTATTTTTAGGTTTTATTTTTAGGTTTATTGTTTAGGTTTAGGTTTTTATTTAGTTTTTATTTTATTTTAAGTTGATTTTATTTTTATATTATGCTTAGGTTTTATTTTTAGGTTTATTTTATTTTTAAGTTTAGTTTAGGTTTATTTTTATTTTCATTTATTTTAATTTTTATTTTAAATTTCATTTTATTTTTAGGTTTAGCTTTGGGTTTTAGTTTAGGTTTTTATTTATTTTATTTTTTTAGTTTTAGGTTTTAGTTTAGTTTTTTTATTTATTATTTATTCTAGGTTTAGGTTTCTAGGTTTTTAGAATTTTGGGTTTTGGGTTTAGGGTTTATGTTTTTGGGTTTCAGGTTTAGGGTTTTAAGTCTAGGGTTGTAGGTTTTAGGGTTGAGGGTTTAAGATTTAGGGTTTAGGGTTTAGGGTTTAAGGTTTAGGGTTTTAGGGTTTAGGGTTTAAGGTTTGGGGTTGTAGGTTTAGGGTTTTGGGTTTAGGTTTTATTTATTTTAGTTTAGTTTATTTTAGTTTAGGTTTATGTTTTTTTTTATTTTTTTTATTTTAGGTTTAGTGTTTTTTTTAGTTTAGGGTTTAGATTTTATTTTTATTTATTTTTAGGTTTCATTTTATGTTTTATTTTTTTAGGTTTAGGTATTTATTTAGATTTTATTTTTTTTATTTTAGTTTTATTTAATTTTATTTTCGTTTAGTTTTATTTTATTTAAGTTTTTTTTTAGTTTTAGGTTTATTTTATTTTAGGTTTATTTTATTTTTTCATTTAGTTTAGGTTATTATTTATTTTATTTTAGTTTTATTTTTATTTTTTCTTTTATTTTATTTTTAAGTTTAGGTTTAGGTTTAAGTTTTAGTTTAGGTTTTTATTTTATTTAGATTTAAATTTATTTATTTATTTTATTTTTAGGTTTTACTTAGTTTAGGTTTAGGTTTTTAGGTTTTTAGGGTTTAGGGTTTATGGTTTAGTGCTTATTGTTTAGGGTTTAGGGTTTAGGATTTAGCCTTTTGAGATTTAGGGTTTAGGGTTCAGGGCTAGTTTTGGGTTTTATGGTTTAGGGTTAGGGTTTAAGGTTTAGGGTTTACAATTTAGGGTTTTTGAGTTTACGGTTTTAGGGTTTAGGGTTTAGGGTTGGGGTTTAGGGTTTTGTGTTTAGGGTTTAGGGTTTAGGGTTTAGGGTTTAGTGTTTATGCTTTAGGGTTTAGGGTTTTTGGGGTTTTGGGTTTAGGGTTAGCTTAGGGTTTAGGGTTTGGTTTGCCTTTAGGGTTTAGGGTTTAGGCTTTAGGGTTTAGGGTACTTACGATTTAGGGTTTAGGGTTAGTTTAGGGTTTAAGATTTATGGTTTTATAGTTTAGGTTTAGGGTTTTGGATTTAGGGTTACGGTTAGGGTTTAGTGTTTTAAAATTTTAAGTAAGGTTAAATTTTATATTATTAAAAGGATACAATGTCCTTAAAGCTCAAAGATTTACTGCTCGTGAGCTAAGGAACCAAAAGGGCTAAACCCCCATATATGTATAATGGAAAAACAAATAGAAAAAGCAACAACTAAAAAACCAAAAGAGGAAAAGGCATAGATTAAGACTAATATAATATAAGAAAAAATAATAGTCAAAAGACTTGTTAGCAGTGGGTCATGATCCCTTTTGGGAGGCAAGATAGAAAGATCCACATCAACAGCACTTGAGTTTACTGAGTAATGATCATTCCATCTAAAAAGTTCCAACCTATAAAAGAAATCTGCAAAACACTACAAAGGCAATAGTCATATTTAACCAGAATAAGGATAAAGAAATCAATTAGAGAGAGCTCAGAAAGAGAAGCCTCAGGCTCAATTAAGATCATCTTAAGGGGCAATAACGCATATGAGAATCCAAACTTCCTTAGAAGGGTTACATTCATATGCAATGTTGCCAACCAAAGAGAAGATATAGGTAACATCAAGGACATCATAGCTAGCATACCTGATACAAGCGAATATCAAAAGAAAGCAGCCCAAAGGATTATAGAAACTGCATTAGCAAACAAAGAAGAAGTACAATGAAAAGCCAACCAACCAAACCATGCCCACAAATAGCCACCTAGAAGATATAGCAAGGTCAGTGATAGAGCCACCAATAGCAAGGAAAGATTCAAAGGGAAAGCCAATACAAAAGCATAGCAATAGCTAATACAATAGCCCAAAAAGAGACTAAAACAAAAGAAAAAATAACAACCATCATTCAAATAGACATCAAAGCTCCAAGAAATGGAGATCCATAACTAGCCATCAAGTGCACTCAATCCAAAGCAGAAAAGGATGCCATCAATCTAGAAAGGACAAAAGTCACCAAGTATCAGCCACCAATAAAATCAGCCATAACCAGGTCAAAAAGGAAAAACCCATAAAGCAGCTATCCTCATGCCAATCAAAAGAGAAAACTGCTAACCAACAAGAATCCACAACACAAAGCAAGAAAAATAACTAAAAAGTATTGAAAAGAACAAAGCTAATCAAATCCTAAAGAGACCAACAATTTCCACTCAACAACCAACCATAGCAGTAGAGGATCCGATATCGGAAGGGGGGTGGCTAGCCAAAATAGGAGGCTAACCCAAAATAGTGCCCAAAATTGGTGGAAAAAATAATAGCAGGCATAACCACAACTCTCCTAGGGATCATAAAAAAAACAAAAAATAGAAATGGTAGTCACCGAGCCAGAAAAACAACCAAGAGAGGAAAAACAAAGGAGGACCACCGAACCACCAACAGTAAATGAAGAAGGAGAGAAAATAGGCCAGAGGCAAGCAAAGTCCCCTCCAACCCCCATAGATCAAACAGTCACCATAAAGGAGAAAATAAAAAATCAGCAAAAACAAATGAGCTATAACCAATCTACAAATCAGAGGAAAAATATTTTATTTTATTCATTTATTTAATTGATTTATATTTTTAGGTTATTTAGGTTTGGGTTTTATTTTTAGTTTAGGCTTAGGCTTTAAGTTTAATTTATTTTAGTTTAGTTTATTTTAGTTTGGGTTTATCTTTATTTTATTTTTTTTATTTTAGGCTTAGTGATTTTTAGTTTAGGTTTAGGTTTTATTTTAATTTATTTTAGGTTTTATTTTAAGGTTTATTTTTAGGTTTAGGTTTTTATTTTTATTATTTTAGTTTTATTTAATTTTATCTTACATTTAGTTTTTTTATTTATGTTTTATTTTGGTTTTTTTAGTTTATGATTTAATTTTTTTATTTTAGTTTTATTATTATTTATTTCATTTATCTTCATTTTAGCTTGGGCTTTAGGTTTAGGGTTTAAGATTTTATTTTACAATTTAGGTTTTTATTTATTTTAATTTTAGGTTTTATTTAGTTTAGGCTTTAGGTCAGGGGCTTAGAGTGATTTATGGTGGTAGGGCTGGCTCAGGGTCCAGGTCATGGGTTGTGGTAGGAGTTTAGGCCCAGGGCCCAGGATTGCAGGGCTGGCCTAGTGTAGGTGTGGTCAGGTTTTAGGTTGGGTAGAGTCAGCCTAGGCCTGGTGGTAGGATTTAGCTTTATGGTAGTATAGGTGGTTTAGTTTAAGTTTTAGGGTTTAAGGGTTTAGGATTTAGGGTTTTGAGTTTTGGGTTTAAGTTTAGGGTTAGAGTTTAGGGTTTAGGGTTTATGGTTTTGGGTTTTTTTTATTGTTAAAGAATGGTTAGGATTTTATTACTATAAAAGAAAAGGATATAATGTCATTAATAGGGTTAAAGCTCAAAGATCTACTCCTCTCAGAGATAGAAGGAACCTAAAAAGCTAAACCCCCATCTATGTACAATGGAAAAACAAATAGAAAAAGCAACAACTAAAAAAGCAAAAGAGGAAAAGACATAGATTAAGATTAATACAATATAAGAAAAAATAGTCAAAAGACTTGTTAGAAGCAGCTCATGGTCCCTTTTGGGAGGCAAGATAGAAAGATCCACATCAACATCACTTGAGTTGATTGAGTAATGATCATTCCATCTAAAAAGTTCTAACCTATAAAAGGAAATCTGCAAAAATAACACTATAAACAAGAATAAGGATAAAGAAATCAATTAGAGAGAGTTGAGAAAGAAAAGGCTCAAGCTCAGTTAAGGTCATCTCAAGGGGCAACAATGCATATGAGCATCCAAACTTCCTAAGAAGGGTTACATTCATATGCAAAGCTACCAACCAAAGAGAAGATATAAGTAACATTAGAGCCATCATACCAGCATACCTGATACAAGCCAATATCGAAAGCAAGCTGCCCAAAGGATTCTAGAACCTGCATTTGCAAATAAAGAAAAAGTCAACCAGTAGCCAACCAACACCCAAACAACTAGCTAAAACCATAGCAGACCAGTCACAGATAGCCAGCCACATAGAAGATATAGCAAGGTCAGTGACAGAGCCAACACCAGCAAAAAGAATTCAAAGGGACAAGCCAATTTAGAAGCATAGTAGTAGCTAATACAATAGCCTAAAAAGAGACTAAAAATAATTAAAACTAATAACAATGACCATTTAATTAGACATCAAAGCTCTAAGAAAGGGAGAGCCATAACCAGCCATCAGTAAACACCATACTAATCCATATAGAGAAAATGATGCCATCAATTCAGCAGGCAGTGGCAAAAAGCCACCACATATCAGCCATCAATAAAACCCACCATAACCAGGTCAGGAAGGATAAAACCACAAAGAATCTATCCTCATGCCAATCAAAAGAGAAAATAACTAACCAATAGGAATCCCTAAGATAAAGTAGGAGAAATAACCAAAAAGTATTGAAAAGACCAATGCTTATCAAATCTTGAAGAGACCAACAACTGCCACTCAACAACCTAAAATAGAGCCCAAAATAGGTGGAAAAAATTAACTAACCAATATCGGAAGGGGGGTGGCTAGCCAAAACAAAAAGTTAACCTAAAATAGAGCCCAAAATAGGTGGAAAAAATTACATCATGCATAGCCACACCCCTCCTACAGATCATCAAAAAAAACCAAAAAATAGAAATTGTAGTCACCCAATCATATAAACAACTAAGAGAGAAAAAACCAAGGAGGACAACCCAACAACCAACAGTAAATGAAGAACGAGGCAAAATAGGCCAGAGGCAAGCAATTCCCATAGATCAAGCAGTCACCATGAAGGAGAAAATAAAAAATCAGCAAAAACCAAGGAGATATAACCAATTTACCAATCAGATGAAAAATGTTATATTTAGTTTATTATTATTATTTTTAGGTTTGGGTTTTATTTTTTTTTAGGTTTAGGTTTAGGTTTTTATTTTTAGGTTTAGGTTTAGGTTTAGGATTATTTAGTGTTAGTTTATTTAGGTTTAGTTTATTTATTTATTTTATCTTAGTTTAGGTTTATTTTTATTTTAGCTTAAGGTTTTAAGTTTTTTATTTTTGGTTTAGGTTTATTTTATTTATTTTAGGTTTAGGTTTTTATTTTTTATTTATTTAGGTTTAGGTTTAAGTTTTATTTTTAGTTTAGTTTATTTTAGTTTATTTTTGTTTAAGTTTATTTAGGTTTAGGTTTTAATTTATTTTTAATTTTTCGTTTATGCCTCTTATTTTTTACAGATTTTGTGCCTAGTTTTAGGTTTATTTCTATTATCTAGTTTATTTTTAGGTTTGTCATAGGTTTAGTTTTAGGCAGGCTTCATTTAGTTTAGGTTTATTTTTTTTAATCAGTCTTACTGCATTTAGGCTTTATCTAGGCTCTTTCTCTCTAGGCTCTGCCTAGGGCTTTTAGTTTAGGGCCTCTGTGCCTAGGCTTGCTGCCTTAGGGTCTTTAGGCCTTTTATCTTTATTTACCTTAGGTCTTGTATTTATTTAGTTTAAGTTTAGAGTTTAGGGTTTTATTTATTTATCCTAGTTAGTAGAAGTAGGTTTTTTGGTAGGTTTAGTAGTTTTTAGTTTAGGTTTAGGTTTATTTTATTTTTTTAGTATGTATTTAGTTTAATTTTATTTAGTATTATGTTTAGGTTTAGGGTTTATTTAAGTTTTAGTTTAGTTTAGTTTAGGCTTAAGTTTAGGCCTGATTTTATTTTAACTTTTATCTTTAGGTTTTTAGTTTAGATTTTATTTTATTCTTTATTTTATTTCATTTATTTAGTTTAAGTTTAGGTTTTAGGTTTAGGTTTATTTATGTTTAGGTTTAGGTTTAGGTTTAGGTTTTAGGTTTAGGTTTAGTTTAGCTTTATTTTTTCTTTATAAATTTTTTTATTTTATTTATTGAGTTTAGGTTTCAGTTTTCTATTTTCCTTTAGGTTTAGGTTTAGGTCAAGGTTTAGGTTTTATTTAGGTTTAGGTTTAGGATTTTTAGTTTAGTTTAGGCTTAGGTTTAGGTTTATTTTAGGTTTAAGTTCAGGTTTTTTGGTTTAGATTTAGGTTTAGGTTTAAATTTTTATTTTAGGTTTAGGTTTATTTAGTTTAGTTTTAGGTTTATATTTTATTTTATTTAGTTATTTATTTTTGTTTTGCTTATTTGATTCAGTTTATTTATTTTGGTTTAGGTTTAGGTTTTTATTTTATTTTTATTTTTTTAGTTTATTTTAGGTTTAGATTTAGATTTAGTTTTTTTTAGTTTTTAGGTTTATGTTTTTATTTCTATTTTAGGTTTAGGTTTATTTAGTTTAGGTTTAGCTTTAGGTTTATTTATTTAGTTTAGTTAGGTTTATTTTATAGTTTATTTATTTAGGATTATCTAGGTTTAGGTTTAGATTTAGGTTTATATTTTAGTTTATTTAGGTTTAGGTTTATGGTTTATTTAGTTTGAGGTTTTGGTTTAGTCTTTTTATTTTAAGTTTAGGTTTTTGTTTAGGTTTAGGGTTTAGGGTTAGTTTATGGTTTAGGGTTTAGGATTTAGGGTTTACAGTTTTTTCAGGCTTAGGATTTAGGGTTTAAGATTTAGGTTGTAGGTTTAGGGATTAGGGTTTCATATTTAGGGTTTAGGGTTTTTTTTAAATAATTAAGTGAACTAGTATGTTTAGCTTTATTTAGTTTATTTTATATTTTTATTTAGGTTTATTTTTTATTTTAATCTAGTTTAGTTTATTTTTTTTAGTTTAGGTTTTTTATTTTAATTTATTTTTAAGGCTTATGTTTAGTTTTATTTGTACTTTATCTTTTAGGCTTAGGTTTTATTTTTTATTTTTAGGTTAAGTTTTAGGATTTTATTTTAGAAAGAGACTAAAAAAATCAAAAATAATAACAACCATCATTCAAATAGACATCAAAGCTCCAAGAAAGGGAGAGCCACAACCAGCCATAAGTAAACACCAGACTAATCCATAGAGAGAAAAAGATGCCATCAATCCAAGAGAAGGACAAAAGCCACCACGACGACCAATAAAATCCACCATAACCAGGTCAAGAAAAAAACCATAAAGAAGCTGTCCTCATGCCAATTAAAAGAGAAAATAGCTAACCAACAGGAATCCCCAACACAAAGTAGGATAAATAACCAAAAAGTATTGAAAAGACCAATACTTATCAAATCTTGAAAGGTCCAACAACTGCCACTCAACAACCAACCACAGCACCAGAGGATCCAATATCGGAAGGGGGTGGCTAGCCAAAAAAAAAGGCGAACCCAAAATAGGTGGAGAAAATAACAACAAGCATAGCCACACCCCTCCTAGGGATCATAAAAAAAACCAAAAAATAGAAATGGTAGCACCCAACCAGATAAACAATCAAGGGAAAAAAACCAAGGAGGACCACCCAACAAGCAACAGTAAATGAAGAATGAGCGAAAACAGGCCAGAGGCAAGCAAATCCCCCATAGATCAAGCAGTCTCCACAAAGGAGAAAATAAAAAATTAGCAAAAACCAAGGAGACATAACAAATTTACCAATCAGAGGAAAAATGTTATATTTAGTTTATTTATTTAGTTTATTTAGGTTTGGGTTTTATTTTTAGTTTAGGTTTAGGTTTAAGTTTTTATTTTTAGGTTTAGGTTTAGGTTTAAGATTATTTAGTGTTAGTTTATTTAGGTTTAGGTTTATTTATTTATTTTATTTTAGTTTTAGTTAATTTTTATTTTAGGTTTAGGTTTAGGTTTTATTTTTTTAGTTTATTTTATTTGATTTTTATTTAGGTTTAGGTTTAGGTTTATTTTATTTAGTTTACTTATTTTAGGTTTAGGTTTTATTTATTTATTTATTTAGGTTTTAGGTTTTATTTTTAGTTTAGTTTATTTTAGTTTATTTTTGTTTAAGTTTATTTAGTTTTAGGATTCAGTTTAGGTTTTAGTTTATTTTTTATTTTACTTTTATGTTTTATTTTTTTGGTTTAGGTTTTTTTTAGTTTAGTTTAGGTTTATTTTTATTTATTTAGTTTATTTTTAGGTTTTGGTTATAGGTTTATGTTTAAGCTTATTTAGTATAGGTTCTTTTAATTAAGTTTTATTTATTTAGGTTTATCTAGTTTAGTTTAGGTTTAGGTTTTTAGGTTTAAGTTTTAGTTGAGGTTTAGGGTTTTAGGTTTTATTTTATTTACTTTAGGTTTTATTTTTATTTATTTATTTTAGCTTTATGTTTAGTTTAAGTTTAGGTTTATGTGGATTTAGATTTAGGTTTAGGTTTAAGGTTTAAGTCAATAGGCTATTTAGGTTTAGGTTAAAGTTTTAGGTTTAGGTTTATTTAGTTTAGTTGATTTTATTTATTTTTTGATTATTTAGTTAAGGTTTAGGTTTAGGTTTATGTTTAGTTTGGTTTAGGTTTAGTTTAGGTTTAGGTTTTATTTGTTTAGTTTTTATTTATTTTATTTAGTTTAGTTAATTTTAGTTTAGGTTTAGCTTTAGGTTTAGGTTTATGTTTTATTTTTTTAATTTACTTTTCTTTTTATTTTTGAGGTTTATTTTATTTATTTTATTTTAGGTTAAGGTTTAGGTTTTTTTATTTAAGTTTTAGTTTAAGTTTAGGTTTAGGTTTAGGTTTTTTTTAACATTTTAGGTTTAGGTTTTTAGTTTAGATTTTTTTTATTAAGTTTAGGTTTATTCTATTTATTTATTTTATTTTAGTTTAGGTTTAGGTTTTAGGTTTTGGTTTTTATGTTTACGTTTAGGCTTATTTAGGTTTGTATACGAGTACATTGTCTAAATGTCCAAATATTTTATCCATTTTATGTTGGAATATAGTAGGTGTATTTTTTAATCCAAAGGGCATGATTAACCACTCATAGTCCTAATGGTGTTGTAAATGTCAGTATATGGTATAGATTCATTATCTAATTTGATTTGCCGTAATCGATTTATAATCAAATTGACTAAAAATATTTATCAGCATGAAGTAAATATTTATCAGCATGATAGAAATCCTCATCTAGATCATTCAAATAAATTCAAATATATATATTATTGTAGTCACAAGGAATATATCTGAAGATAGGAATAATTATCTTATTATTTAAAATGGTACAGGCACTCCCAATCACTATAGAAACTATTCTTAGGCAAGCACCCAAACTTATTACCATCAACACAATAAGAGATCTAGTCACAACACAATTAAACATAATAAATCCAGAAACTAGAAGAATTTTACAAACTGAATAGGTTTAGGTTTAGGCATAGGTTTTAGGTTTAGGTTTAGTTTAGGTTTATTTTTTCTTTATTTATTTTTTATTTTATTTATTTAGTTTAGGTCTATGTTTTAGGTTTAGGTCTAGATTTAGGTTTTATTTAGGTTTAGGTTTTATAGGTTTAGGATTTTAGTTTTTAGTTTTTTTAGTTTAGTTTAGGCTTAGGTTTAGGTTTATTTTAGGTTTAGGTTTAGATTTAGGTTTAGGTTTAGATTTAGGTTTTAGATTTAGGTTTCTTTAGTTTAGTTTTGGTTTAGTTTTAGGTTTAGGTTTAAGTTTTATTTTATTTAGTTATTTATTTTTGTTTTGCTTATTTTAATTAGATTATTTATTTTGGTTTATGTTTAGGTTTAGGTTTAGGTTTTTATTTTTATTTTATTTATTTAGTTTAGTTTAGATTTATGTTTTTTTAGTTTTTAGGTTTAGGTTTTTATTTTAATTTTAATTTTAGGTTTCTTTAGTTTATAGTTTATTTAGGTTTATTTTATAGTTTATTTATTTAGGATTATTTAGGTTTAGGTTTTGGTTTAGGTTTTGATTTTAGTTTATTTTTGTTTAGGCTTATGGTTTATTTAGTTTTAGGTTTTGGTTTAGGTTTTTTATTTTAAGTTTATTTTTTGTTTAGGGTTAGTTTATGGTTTAGGGTTTATAGTTTTTTTAGGCTTAGGGTTTAGGGTTTAAGGTTTAGGGCTATAGGTTTAGGGATTAGGGTTTAAGGTTTAGGGTTTCATATTTATGGTTTAGGGTTTAGGGTTTAGAGTTTTTTTTAAATAATTAAGTAAACCAGAATGTTTAGGTTTATTTAATTTATTTAGTTTATTTTGTATTTTTATTTAGGTTTATTTTTAATTTTTATTTAGTTTAGTTTATTTTTCATAGTTTAGGTTTTATTTTAGTTTATTTTAAGGCTTATGCTTAGTTTTATTTCTATTTTATTTTAGTTTAGGTTTTATTTTTTTTTTATTTAGGTTTAGGTTTAGGTTTTATTTTACTTTTATAGGTTTTTATTTTAGGTTTATTTTTAGGTTTTATTTTTTATTTTAGGTTTATGTCTATTTTTAGTATATTTTATTTTATTTAATTTATGTTTTTTTTAGGTTTATTTTATTTTAAGTTTAGGTTTAGGTTTTGTTTATTTTATTTTAGTTTCCTTTAGTTCTGGTTTAGGTTTATGTTATTTATCTTTTAGGTTTATACTTTTTTTAGTTTAAGGATTAGGTTTTATTTTTTATTTATTTTTACATTTTATTTTTAGGTTTATCATTTTGGTTTAGGTTTTTATTTAGTGCTTATTTTATTTTATTTTAGGTTTATTTTATTTTAGTTTTAGGTTTAGGTTTAATTATATTTAGCTTTTTTATTTTATGTTTATTTTAATTTTTTAAATTTAGTTTAAATTTTTATTTATTTTATTTTAGTTTAGTTTTATTTTATATTTATTATATTTGAGGTTTAGGTTTAGGTTAAGGTTAGGTTTAAATTTAGGTTTTATTTTAGGCTTTTATCATATTATATATTTTTATTTTTTTAGGTTTATGTTTTTTTATTTATTTTATTTTCATGTTTTATCTAGTTTAAGTTTAGGTTTAGTAGTTTTAGGGTTTGGGTTTGGGTTGTTTACAGGTTTGTGGTTTTAGAGCCTAGGGTTTATAGTTTAGGTTTAGGTCAGTTGGCCTTTTGGTTTGGTTTAGTTTAGAGGTCAGGGTTTAGGGTTTGGGTTAGTTTCCAGTGTTTAGGTTTGTGTTTAGTTTAGCGTAGAGTAGGTAAGTTTGTGGTCTGGGGTTTGGTTTAGGTTTAGTGTAGGTCAGTTTAAGTTTAGTTTAGTTTAATAGGTTTAGGTTTTATTCAGTTTAGGTTTATTTTATTTATTTTTTTGTTTATTTTATTTAGGTTTAGGTTTAGGTTTAGGCTTAGGTCTAGGTTTAGGTTTAGGTTTAGTTTTTTGTTTAATTTATTTAGGTTTAGGTTTAGATTTTCCTTTTATTTTAAATAGTTTAGTTTATTTTAGTTTAGTTTTAGGGTTATGTTTAGGTTTAGGTTTAGGTTTAATTTTGGTTTAGGTTTTATTTTTAGTTTATCTTTAGTTTTAATTTTATTTTATTTTAGGTTAATTATATTTATTTATTTTAGGTTGTTAGGTTTCAATTTGTTAGGTTTTTATTTATTTAGTTTTTTACTTTTATTTATTTTAGGTTATATTTTATTTTACTTTAGGTTTAGGTTTAGGTTTAGGTTTAGGCTTTATTTTAACTTTTTGGGTTTAGAATTTTAGTTTAGTTTATTTTAGTTTAGATTTTTATTTTAATAGGTTTAGGTTTATTTTATTTATTTATTTTAGTTTAGATCTAGGTTTAGGTTTTAGGTTAAGGTTTTTAGGTTTAGGTTTAGGTTAATTTAGGTTTTGGTTTAGGATTAAGTTTAGGTTTAGGTTTATGTTTTTGTTTTAGGTTTAGGTTTAGGTTAAGGTGTATTTTTTATTCATTTTTTATTTTATTTATTTAGTTTAGGTTTAGATTTTAGATTTATTTTTTGGTTTAGGTTTAGGTTTAGGTTTATTTAGTTTATTTTAGGTCTAGGTTTTATTTAGGTTTAGGTTTTTTAGGTTTAGGTCTTTAATTTTAGTTTTAGGTTTAGGTTTATATTTATTTTAGGTTTCTTAAGTTTAGATTTAGGTTTAGTTTAGATTTATATTTAGTTGATTTAATTTAGTTTAGGTTTAGGTTAGGTTTTATTTTTATTTATTTATTTATTTTAGTGTTTTTATTTTATCTAGTTTATTTATTAAGGTTTAGGTTTTATTTTATTTATTTACTTCAATTAGGTTTAGGTTTTCATACTTAGGTTTAGGTTTATTATTAATATTATTTATTTAAGTTAATGTAGGTTTAGGTTTTGAATTTAGTTTATTTAGGCTTAGGTTTTTAGTTTATTTAGTTTTTGGTTTGGTTTAGGTTTTCTATTTTAGGTTTAGGTTTTAGTTTAGCATTTAGGGTTCAGGGTTTAGGGTTATTTTATGGTTTAGGGTTTAGGGTTTAGGGTTGTAGATTTTGGGTTTAGGGTTTAATGTTTATGATTTAGTATTTAGTGGTTAGGTTTAGGATTTTTTAATAATTAAACCCAAGTAGTTTATTTTAGTTTATTTATTTTTTTATTTAGGTTTATTTTTTTATTTTAGTTTAGTTTATTTTTTTAATTTAACTTTTTTATTTTATTTTATTTTTTAGGCATAGGTTTTATTTTTTATTTTTAGGTTTAGGTTTAGGTTTTATTTTATTTTTTTAGGTTTATGTTTATTTTTAGTATATTTTATTTTATTTAGTTTAAGTTTTTTTTAGGTTTATTTTATTTTAAGTTTAGGTTTAGGTTTTATTTATTTTATTTTAGTTTCGTTTAGGTATTTTAGGTTTTTTATTTTCCTTTAGGTTTTATTTTTTTTTAGTTTAAGGATTAGGTTTTATTTTTTTTTTATTTATTTTACATTTTATTTTCCACTTTATTTTAGTTTTTTATTTTTATCTATTTTATTTAATGTTTTGGTTTAGTTAAGGTTTTAGGTTTATTTAAATTAGTTAGTTTATCACACATATATTTTATTTTTATTTTATTTTTCTTTATCTATGATATCTTTTAGGTTTATTAGTTAGGTTTGGGTTTATTTTAGGGTTTACTCAGAGCCTGTGGACCAGGGTTGGGGTTAGTTGTGGTTAGGTTTTAGGGTTGTGGTTAGTGGTCAGGTAGGTTATCCCAGTCAGGGTCAGGGTCTCAGGGTTTAGGTGGTCATTTATTAGTATTTATGTGCCTTTTCAATTTGGGTTAGCCCAGGTGGTCCTGGTCTTTAGTAGGCTCAGCTCAGCTCAGCCTGTCAGGGCTCAGGCCTTTGTGCCAGTTTGGTTTAGTTTATTAGTTAGCTCAGCCTGGTTGGTCCAGCTCAGCTCAGCCTTAGCTAGCTAAGATTTATTTAGGTTTATTTAAGATCTTATTTTATTTAACTAGTTAATATTTAGTTTAGTTTAGGTCAATTAGGTTTAGGCTTATTTATTTTTTTTTTAATTTTAATATTAGTTTTTTTTATTTATTAGGTTTAGGTTTAGCTTTAGTTTAGCTTTGGCTTTAGTGTTATTTGAACCTTTGTTTTAGGATTTTAGTTTAGTTTATCTTTTACATTTTATTTTAATCAGGTTTAGGTTTATTTATTTATTTAATTTAGTTTAAATTTAGGCTCAGCTCTAGGTTTAGGCTCAGTTTAGGTTAATTTTGGTGCTTTAAGGCTTAGTTTTGTTTTTCTGGTTTTGGCCTGGGTTTATTTTATTCATTCTCTTTATTTATTTATTTAGTTTAGTAGGTTTTAGGTATTTTAGCTTTAGGGTTTAGGTTTAGGATTTTCTATTTTAGGTAAGTTTTAGGTTTAGCCTTTAGTTTTAGTATTAGCTCAGGTCAGTTTAGTATTAGCTAGTTTTAGGTTTAGATTTAGGTTAGGATTTAGATTTAAGGTTGGTTGTGGATCATTTAGTTTAGTTTAGTAGGATTTTTTTCATTATTTTATTTTATTTATTTATTTTAGTTTTTTATTTAGTATATTTATTTAGGTTTAGATTTTTTTATCTTTATTTTATGTGGCCTAGGTATTTAGTTTAGTTTGTGTTTATTTAGCCTTATTTTAGTTTTAGAGTTTAAGTGTTTGGTTAATCTCTTTATTTAGTTTTAGGTTTGGTTTTGGTTTTATTTTGGCTCAGGTTTCTAGCCTTCAACATTTGTAGTTTAGTTTCATTTTAGTGGTTTGTATTTTAGGTTTAGATCAGATTTTAGGTTTTAGGTTTATGATTTAGGTTTGTGGTTTAGGTTTTAGCATCTTTTTAATTGCAAAACCGTAGTTTTAGTTTATTTAGTTTATTTTATATTTTATTTAGTTTCACTTTTTATCTTATTTAGTTTAATTTTTTTTTTAGTTTGGTTTTCTACATTAGTTTATTTTTAGTTTGATTTATTTTTTTTTAGGATTAGTTTAGGTATGTTATCTTTTTTTTTATTATTTTAGGTACATTTTAGGTTTTAATTTTTAGTTTTGTGGCTCATTTTAGTATATTATTATATTTGGTTTAGGTTAAGATATTTTAGGTTTAGGTTTATTTTATTATATTTATATCTTTAGTTTAGTTTATTTATTTTATTTGGTTTTAGTTTTTTTAGTTTAAGGATCAGGTTTTAGTTTTATTTTAGGTTATTTTGTTTATTTTATGTTTATTTAGTTTTAGGTTTATTATATTTTGTGTCTTTATTTTATTTTAGTTTTATTTTGGTTTTTTTTATTATTTATGTTTTTATTTTTTTTTATCTTTACTTTATCTTTATTTTATTTTTTTATTATTTTAGTTTAGTTTAGGTTTAAATCAGGTCTTAGCTTAGTTTATATATTTTATTTATTTATTTTATTTTAACTTATGTTTTTATTTATTTTATTTTTTTTATTAGTTCAGATTAAGTTTTTAGATTTTTAGGTTGTGTCTGGTTATTTAGGTTATATGTATTATTCAGTGGATTTGTTTAGGTTAGGCCCAGAGTTTTTAGGCTCAGAGGGAGAGTGGGCCTGTATTAGTGCCTAGCTCAGTTTTATTTAGAGATTAGATCAGTAGGCTCAGGAGCTCAGTATTTAGGGGATCTGAGCCCATTTAGTCAGCCATGTGTGGAGCCTAGTTTAAGCCTTGGAGTTTGTTCAGTTTTTTTAGGTTTTATTAGCCTCAGTTACATTTTATTATTAACTTGCCTAGCCCAGCTCATAAGGTTAAGAAGCTCAGCCTAGTTTAGCATTTATTTAGGCGCCAGGATCTATTTAATTAGCCTTAGTTTTTAGTTTAGCTCAGTCAGATGTCTTGATTTTAGTGCCAAAGGTTTAGCTCAGCCTAGGTCTTCTTTTATGTTTATTACTTTATATATTTTATTTTTTTATTTATTATTTAAGTCATATTTAGGTTTAGTTGGCCTAGTAAGGTTTTTTTAGTAGTTACTTAGTTTAGTGTTGATCTTTATTATAGTATTTTTTATTATTTTTTTTAGGTTTAGGCTTAGGTTTTCTTAGCCTGGTATTTTAGGTTAGCTCAGCCTTATAGGTAGGTAGTCAGTATTTTATTTATTTCATCTAGTTTAGGCTGCTATTTAGGTTTAGCTCACGTTTATATGTTAGGTACATTTTTAGTCAGCCTGGGTTTTTAGTTTTTACTGGTTTAGTAAGTATTCATTTAGTAGTCTAGTCAGATATTTAGGTAGACAAGGTTAAGCCTATTGGGCTATTTTATTTATTTTATTTTAGTTTATTTATTTTAGTTTATTTATTTAGGTCATTTTTTAGTTTAGGTTTTATTTTATTTTGTTTTATTTTAGGTTTCATTTTTGGTTTTATTTAGTTTTATTTATTTTAAGTTCATTTTATCATTTTCAGGTTTTTTGATCTGGGCTTTATTTTTTTAGATTTTTATTTTTATTTTAGTTTAGTTTTGGTTTTATTTAAGGTTTATTTTATTTTTTTTTAGGCTTTAGCTCAGTTTAGAGTTTAGGTTTTGGATTTTAGGTTTGTGGTTTAGTTTTGTAGGTTTTAAACACCAAGCAAACCAAGATATAGTTTATTTGTTTTATTTATTAGTTTTATTAGTTTATTTTATTTATTATTTAGTTTATTTTCTTTAGTAGTTTTTTTTATTTTAGCTATTTTTAGGTTTAGGTAGTTATTTTATTTTAGTTTAGGTTTATTTATTTAAGGTTTTATTTTATTCTTTAGGTGTTTAATTTAGGTTTTAGGATCATTTTTAGGTTTATTTAGTTTACATTTTATTGTATATTTGTGCCAGTTTAGGTTTATATCATTTTATTTTTTATCTTTAATCAAGTTTAGGTATTTATTTTATTTTAAGTTTTTAGTTTAAGCATTAAGCTTATCTTAGGTTTTAAGCTCATTATTTTGGTTTTATTTTATTTTATCTTTTTTAGTTTATATTTTATTTTTAGGTTTATTTTATTTATTTTATTTTATTTAGTTATCTTTATTTAAATATCTTTTATTTTATCTGTTTAGTTTTATTTTATCTTTATTTTTTTAGGTTTATATGCCTAAACTTAAGTTTAGTTTGAAGTTTTTCTTACTATATCTTTTTTCTTTAGGTTTAAGTTATTTAGGTTTTTATTTTTTAAGTTTATTAGATTGTTTAGGTTTATGGTAGAGTTATAGGTGTATAGTAGATTTCAAGGTTTTTAGGTTTTAGGAAGTGTCAGATTAGGCCTTGGTTTTTTATATTTAGGTTTAGTTGGTCAGTGGCCCAACATTTCTTTATTAGGGCTCTGGAGCTTTAAATTAGTTAGTTTAGCTAGTTTTTCTTAAGTTAGTTTAGCCAGGTTAGTTTAGGTTTAGCATTTTTATAGGGTTAGTCTTTATTTATTATCAGTTTTTATTTTATTTAGTTTATTTTTAGCTCAGTTTTATTTAGTTTAGCTTTAGGTTTAGTTAGTTTATTAGTCAGTTAGTTAGGTTTTATAAGGTTTATTTAGGTTTTATTTATTTTATATTTAATGGTAGGTTTAGTATTTATTAGTCATTTATTTATTTAATAGTTTAGGGCCCAGGTTTATTTTAGTTTATTTTTAGCTCATTATTTATTTAGTTTTAATTTTGTTTAGGTTGTTAGCCTAGTTTAGTTTTATTCATATAGGTTTATCTTTTATAGTTTTTTATTTATTCTTTTATTTTAGTATTTAGGTTTTAGTGCACAGATTTATTTAGTTTAGTTTTATAGTTATTTAATTTTAGGCCTAGGTTTAGTTTTAGGTTTATCTTATAGTTTAGGTTTAGTTTCATTTATCATTTTGTTAGTTTGCCTAGGGTCAGCTCTTAGGTTTAGGTTTTTTAGTAGGTTTTAAGCTCATTTATTTAGGGCTCACATAGATTTAAGCCTCATCAGCCTATTTTAGCTCAGTTTATCCCTAGGTTTAGGCCTAGTTTGGGCCCAGCTCAGCCCAGCCTTAGGCTCTGAGGCCCAGCCTTCTGCCCAGCCTGTGGCCCAGATTTAGGCCCAGTGGCTTATCAGTTTAGGGCCTTAGGCTCAGTAGCCTTTAGCCAGTGGGGTATTTATCTATGCACTCATTTTATTTTGTTATCTGATTAATTATTTAGAGTAAGCCTGGGTTTATTTTATTTTACTCATTTAGTTAGGTTTATAGGTTTAGTCAGCTCAGGGCTCATTTAGCCTTTAGTTTGCCCAGCTCAGCCCAGCCTCATTCTTAGGGTATTAATCCACCATGCCTATTCATTTAATTTCCTTATGTTATCTTTATATCTTAGTTACATAGGTTTAGGTTTAGGTTTGATCTAATTTATTTAGGTTTAGAGTTTATTTAGTCTAGTAGTTTTTTTAATCAGTTTAGTTAGTCAGGGTTTAGGCTAGGGTTTAGTTTTTAAGGTCTTTGGGTAGTGTAGTGTTTATGGTCTTAAGTCTTTACTTGTTTAGGGCCTAGGGTTTAGGGCCAGGTTTAGTGTATTTTGTGTGGTAGGGTCAGGATAGTCAGTTGGTCAGGGTTTTAGGATCTTTTAAAGCAAGGAAACCGATGGTTAGGTTTTTAGTTGATCTTATATTTTGATCTGGTATTTTGGTTTATTTATTTAATGTTTATAGCTTTATTTTAGGTCAAGTTTCTCTGTATTTAGTTTAGCTTTATTTTAATTTTATTTAGCCTAGTTTTAGTTTTATTTTAGGTTTTTATTTTATTATTTTTGTACAGGTTTGGTTTTTATTCATTTTTATTTTATGGGCTTATTAATTTTTATATATTTTATTTAGTTTTAGGTTTATGTTTAGATTTAGGTTTATTTATTTTAGGTTTAGGTTTTGGTTTTATTTATTTTAGTTTAGTTTATTTTAGTATATTTTTCTCATCAAGAAAATATTTTCCTATTTCATTGGATTACATCAGGATCAACATTAAGCCTTATCTTTTACTTGTTATGGATGTTCTTAAGGCATTACAAGAAGCACCTTGGTGTATGCTTTTTGTCATGACATTTTCTTCTTATAAGACTAGAGGGAGTCCAATAGAAACTTGAATTATGGAGGTCAACTAGAACAAAGGTTTTGTTTAAGTAGATCAAAACTGAATATATGGAGTGTAATTTAGTAGTTTTATAGTGGTTGTGACCAGTGATCAAGTCATTAATAAGAGGTTTATTTATATTTAGGCTCATTGTTCAAAATGATGGTGAAATAGATGGAGATGTTATTAGTAGAATTGTTGGATTTGAAGAGCATCCGCCTTATGTGATAGAAAAGTTCCATTAAACTAAGGAAAATATAAGATGGTGGTAAGACTGACCTGTCACAGAATGTTTCAATAAAAGAAGCATAAGACCAAGTTAAGTTACGAGATGTGGATGCTAGTGGATGAGTGGCTTTACTCTTAGAGATAGAATGCAAAATGAGTATGAAAAAGCTGGAGTAGCCCAATGGTAGATAAGATTAGGAGAGTCGCCTTATGGTTTGGCCACATAAAGCTCCATCCATTAGATTTAGTATAGATTTAGATTTGTTTTAAGAAAGCGATGTAGACCCAAAAAAGACTTTTATTTAATAAATTATCTTAAGAATCAATGAGCCTGACACAGGACAATGGAGGAAGGATTCATGGTTTAATCACCTATGGGATGAAGGTTTATTTATTGTTGTATTTTAGTAAGTTTTTATTTTATTAGTTTAGTTTATTTTATTTATTTATTTGTTTTTTTAGGTGTGGTTTATTTAGTTTTAAGTTTTAAGTTTATTTTGTGGTTTATATTTATTTTATTTTATTTATTTATTTTATTATTTATTTAGTTTGTTATAAGTTTTGTTTATTTTAAGTATTTTATTTACATTGGTTTAGTTTTATCATTTAGGTTTTAAGTTAGTTGTTTAGTTTTAGTTTTTTTTAGTTAGTTAGCTCATTTATTGAGGTCTATTAGTTTTGGGCTCAGCTCATCAGGTAATCTGTTGATTTAGTAGGTGTGTAGTATTTAATTAGTTCAGCCTGTTTAGGTCTAGGTTTTATCTTTTATTTATGTTTTATTTTAGTTTTTTATTTATTTTATTATTATTTAGGTTTAAGTTTAAGTTTTATTTTTATTTTATTTTATTAGTCAGTATTAGCTTTCAGTTTAGGTTTCTTTAGTTTTGGCTCTGGCCAGCTTAGGGTTTGATTATTTATTAGTTTTATTTTAATTTTAGGTCCATGTTATTTTACTTATTTATATTTTAATATTAAGTTTATTTTAGTTTATTTATTTAGTTTATTTAGCATTTTATTTTGATTTTAATTATTTAGCTCATTTTGGTTATTTAGTTTTTTTTTTTATTTTCAGGTTTAGTTTTATGGTTTGTGGCCTATGGTTTTGGTTTAGTGTTATTTAGTGTTTGTTTGGGTTTTAGGCCTAATGATTTTTTTAGGTTTTAGTGGTTGGTTTATTTTATGGTTTGGCCTTTATGGTTTATAGTTTAGCCTAGATTTTCAGGATTTTGGTGGTTTTAGGATCTTAAAAAAATTTAACAACCCATGTTTAGGTTTATTTATTTATTTTATATTTTGTCAGTTTTATTTGTTTATCCATCTTATTTGATTTTATTTTATTTATTTTTTAGGTTTTAAGTTTAGTTTATGTTTATTTTTAGTTTAGTTTATTTTAATTATTTTTATAGTTTTATTTTATTTTCAGTTTAGGTTTTTTATTTTATTTTTTAGTTTAGGTTTTGTGTTTTTATTTAGGTTTATATTTTATGTTTTGGTTACATTTAAAGTTAATTTTTAGTATATTTTATTTTATTTAGTTTAGTTTATGTTTAGATTTGTTTAGTTTATTTTAGGTTTAGTGGTTTTATTTATTTTAGTTTAGTTTAGAAAGTTTAGTTTATTTTATTTTATTTTAGATTTAAGTTTTCTTTTAATTTTAGTATTAGTTATTTTTAAATTTTATTATTTAGGTTTAATTTGGGATTAATCACTCAAGTAATTAAGCTAATTAATTTTCTAATTAAACCATAATTATTGCTCAAAATTAGTTATGATCATTTTAAATAATTCTCCTCTAAAATACCTTTAAAAGGAGTATTAATTTGCATTTTTTTTGATTTCTTTATGATTTTTTATGATTTTTAGAAGTTTCAACCATTAGAAATGATTAATTAAGCCTAATTAAAGCCTAATCTTGTCATGTATATGCTGCGGCGCTACATGTCACGTGGATTGGCTACTTAAAATGTATATATCGCCGATGAAGCTTCCCCATCGATGCACTTTCATCCGGGACGTGCTTTCTTGTCCGTTGTCCAATCTAAGATCGGACGGCTATGATTAATCCCACATCTTAATAGGATTAATTCATATCAATCTAGCGGATCTAATCAAGACCGTCCATTCTGATCACGCGGAACAGACCGTGCATGATCCGACGTCATGTGAGTGAGGGAGAATGGAGTCCATCAAGTATTACTCACATGATCCGAGCTTACCCATGCTCAGATCAACTCCAAAAGGATCCCACACCTTCACGACATCAATCGGAGGAGATCCAATGATCAAGATCACACGAGATGCAAGTTTTCTTCAAAAAACCCCAACCCATTTTTTCCTAAGTATTGATTTATGAAGCATACCTCGCCGGAGCACAAGACTGGTGGCTCGAACAATTAAGGAAGCTTCATTTAGGGAGATGAAGCCCTGTTAAGTAGCAATTAGATCAATTCCTCAAATGATTAAGAAAGCTTGGGAGATGATTCATTCTTGCTCGGTTAGGTCTAGGGAAGGTGTGTGCAAAGTTAATTTGAGTTTGATGGAGAAATGGGAAAGTTTGGTCAAAAATAAGAGTGTCCTATTTCAGGACGAACGGGAATGACATTTTCTGATTGAGGAACAAGCTTGGGAGCTTAACGAATGGCTTTAGCAGCTCATCTTGGGTAGCAATGAGATTGATTTTATGTGTGTTTGAGTGGAAATGAGGGTGTATACCCCTCCATTCATCTTGATGAATGGTGGATTTGGCTTCTAGCCATCTAGAAATCTGGTCGGGGAGGAGAGTTAGCTCACTTGGATGGTTAAGGTGTGGAGGTGGCTGCCAAGAAGGAATCATGGGTGTCCTATGGGTTTCAAATCCTCCAATGGGGAGGTGAGGTGATTTCACCTCCCATTCATGGTCGACCCAACCACCCCTCGTCAAAGGTGGTGCCTAGGGGACCAATGGGAGAGTAATAAGTGGACAAGGAATGGAAATGACAACTTACATGGGTGATTTGTCTCATGTGGTTCCCTTGACCCAAGTGCAGAATGATCATTTGGCATTGAAAGATTTGAAATGAGATTTGAAATGAGCCAAGGTTAGCCCAAATTTCAAGTCAATTGAGTCGATTTGGTTAGTTTGGCTCAATTTGACTCATTTAGGTCAAATTATTGGGTCAAGTTGACCAATTGGTCAAATTGGGTCAAACCAAGGTTTCACAAGTTCTTATGATCATTTGGGATGTTTTGGTTCAATTGGTTTGGTTTAGTTTGCTCATTTGAATTCATTTGGGTCAAATATTAATTGACCAAATTGGCCCAAATTAGGCTGGTTTGGGGTTTAGTTGACCAATTGAAGATGATTGTAGCGGTTTCAATAATTTGGATTTGGTTTGATTTAGATTAACTTGAACCTTTAGATCTGCTTCTAAGTTGGTCAATAATTGGGTTCAATTTGGACCAATCATGGCTTGTTAAGTTCAACAATTAATTTGGAATGAACTTGAGCCATTGCAATCAATTTGGTTTATATTTTGATTTGACCCAATTTGGTCTTTTAGGTCAATTTGGGTCAACTTGGGTCAGGAGGGCCAATTGGGTTTGGTTTGGCTTAATTGAAGGTCAAGTCATATTCAAGTTTTAATTCTGATTTGTTATGAATCATTAGTTTCAAGTCATTTATCTTAGGTTGCAATTTAGCTAGTTTGGGATCATATGGGTTAAAGGGTTGACTTGGTCAAATGACCAAGTTGACTTGGTTTGACCTAATTTGACAATTGATCAACCTAATCAACAATCATGATGGGAGGTTTTAGTTTGGTTCAATCTATTTTGGGTAGGATTAGAACTTGCTCAAATAGGTCAAATTGGCCACTTTGGGTCAAGTGGACCAATTAGGTTTAGTTGCCTTTATTTTGGGATGAGTTTGATTTATTTGAGTTTATATATGGATTTGGGATTGATATAATTCAATAATTGATTTTGGTTCAAATGGGTTTTGGTTCATTTGAACATTTCAAGTCGGTTGTTGTTTGACTTGGGTAAATTTTGGTTTGGCTTGATGATTATAGATTTCATTTATATTTGTGAATATGATTGAAGGTATGATTGAGAGAAAATCAATTGAATTTGGGTTTTGGAATGAAGGAATTTGGCTAAGTCCATGAGTCATGTGGCTTAGTTTGATTTTTTCTTGGTTTGATTTAGTTTTGTTAATTTAAATGTATATTTCATTTAAATTTTGAAGATGATTGAAAATATGATTGATTTGAGAAAATCAATTGAGTTTGACTTGATTTGATTAAGATTTGGCTAAGTCCATGGGATGGTCATGGCTTGTGAAGGGTTTTGATTTAATTTGATTTAGTTTGATCATTTGAATGTAGATTTGATTTATATTAGACTATTATTGAAGATATAAATTGATTATGAGAAAATCAATTGATTTTGGATTGAGGATTAAGATTTGGCTAAGTCCATGGGATCATATGGCTTGAAGGGTTTCAAGTTTGGATTTGATCATGGGCTTCAATCATTTGGTTTTGGAATTTGGGTTTTGGATTTGAATTTATTGTTTGAATAGAACTTGAGGTTTGGAATGGTGAAGGTGATTGGATTCTGGTAGGTGGATTATCCTAATCCCTAAACCATAACCTAATCCTATGGTTAATTCTTCTAAGTTTAGGTTTAAGTGTTTACCTAATTTTATAAGTGTCTATGACTAGTGAAGTATCTAGAAGACCTGTCTAAGATGGGAAGATTGAATTGCACTCAAAAAAGTGAGGTCAAGAGGCCTTATGTTTGCCTTGGAATAGATGAAGATAAGCCAAGTTTCATAATATAAACTCATACATCTTTCAACGCTTTGTTTGGGAGACCATGGATACATGAGAACAACATAGTTCCATCTCTACATTAGTATGAAGTTCGTGAGAGGTGGGATCATCTACCATGTCAAAGCAGATCTCAAGCAATTTATAGTTCATGAGGTCCGCATATATGAGGATGCGGCTTACTACCTGCCGCAAAATCAATAATTCTATTCTCGTAAACTTGGCTGAAGTTTAAAAATATAAGAAAAAGAAAAAGAAAAAAGAAAAACAAGAAAAGAAGAAATAAAAGAAAAGATAAAATGAAAAAGAAAATAAAAGGGAGAGGAAATAGACTTGGAGGAGGAAGTGGAGCTTGACATTAGATTCCACCCATAGTTTGTTACTCCAATCAAACATATGAGTAGGATGACCTAACTTCCACAAGGCAGAGGAAGAGGCTAGTTCAGAGGTAGTCCCTAGGGTGGAAAACCTCTTATATTCCACCACCCAATAAGATATGTCCTAGAGTACACTTGCAATCCATATATACTTAGAATCTAGTTCATAGGATGAGTCTTATATCACACTAGCCAGCTCTTCTCAGTAGTAAATTCCTTTGGAGGTGACACTTGAGCCAGATAGTGATGAAGAATAGGCTCCAAAGCAAAGCATAATTGTATCCAAGTGTATATGTGAAATAGATAGGAATAAGTTGGGAACCTTAGATCTAACCCCACCTCTCAAAAGGTTTTGGTATGAAGCCTAAGTCATCCATGTGTGAAGACTTAGAGCACAAGTCAATACTTTGAAATAATATGGAAGAACAAATGCAAAAGCTCTTAATCAAGATTGGAACTAGGATTTCATACTGTGGGCCCAGTCGATGATGACGATTACTACATAGTCATCGCCAATCATTTGGAATCTGATAGGTTTTTTTCAAATCATATTAACTCATATGAGGAGCTATGCTTAGAAAGTTTAGATGATCCAGAAGATTTTGAAGTCAAATATGCACCGCAAGAGTTTAAGGATGAGATCAAGTCAACCATCGCTCAAGAAATCAACATTGGAGTCAAGAAGATACGCCATACACCGCTTTTGTTGAATGAAATTAAAACCAAATTATATTGACTAAGTTTAAGGACTGATTTGCATGGAGTTATGAAGAGATGCCTGGATTGGTTCCTAACATAACGGTCCATAAATTAACAATAGATCCTACTGTTAACCCTATCAAGAAAGCTTCTAGATGCATGCAATTAGATATAGAACAATATGTCATTAATGAAGTCAAGAAATTGATCGATGTTTGCATCATCTAGGAAGAAAAATACCCTACCTGGTTAGTCGGTGTCATCCTAAAAAAAAAATGGTCAAATTCACATATGCATTGATTTTAGGGATTTAAATAAGGCATGTCTAAAAGACAAATTTTCACTACCAATCCCGGAGCTGATGGTGGACATTGCCTCATCTTGTAGTCTTCTATTTCATGGATGTATCATTTAGATATAACCAAATAAAGATAGTCCCTGAAGATGAAAGAAACACTACTTTTAGAACACCGATCTAAATCTATTACTATAAGGTCATGCCTTTTATCCTTAAAAATGTTAGTGCTACATACCAGCGGGCTATGACTTGAATCTTCAATGAACTCATTCATCATCAAGTCGAGTACTATGTCGATGATCTCATGGACAAAAGTATAGAAAAGGAAGACTATCTCTTTGACTTGAGAGTAGTTTTTGAATAGTTAAGATAATTTAACCAAAAAAAGTGTGCATTCGAGTACCTTTGGAAATCCTTTTATTGTCTAACTCAAGGGAATCAAAATTGATCTAGAGAAGATTAATGCAATATTAAAAATGCCACTGCCTAGAAGTTCAACTAGAATTAGATCCGTCCAAGGGCGATTAGCATATCTAAGATGCTTTATATCCAACCTATCGGGAAAATATCAGCTATTCTCAGTACTTGTCAAAAAGGATGCCAAGTTCAAGTGGGATGACAAGTGTGAGCATGCCTTCGAAGACATCAAGAATTACCCGATGATACCATTTCTAGTACCTATCCCAAGCCGCTTACTTTACACTACTATGCTTAGACAACTCCTTGGTTCTTTGTTGGCCCAAGCCAAATGAAGGGAAGGAAAATGCACTCTACTACCTCTACCATCATCATATCATGAGAAGATAATTATCCACTCATTAAGAAGCATTTCCTAGCTTTTATCTTTGCATCGCAAAAGCTACATCGCTACATGCATCCTTATAAGGTGAACTTAATCTTTAGGATCAATCCACTATAGTATCTCATGACACGGATGATGTTGTCTGGATGCTTGGCATGATGGTCCATGATCCTCTAGTAGTTTAACATTACCTTTGTACTCATCCGTACGGTTAATGGACAAGCACTAGAAGATTTCTTAGTAGCACACTCACTACCTGCTGACTCTTCGCTTAATGATGGTATCCCCGATGAACAAATCACGAATTTATAGAATACTAGCCTTCACCATGGGGAGTTGTACTTTGACAGTGTGGCTTCCTCTCTAAGAGGAGAAGAACCATAATCTACTATTCTTGAAAAGGCAAGGGTAGGATTAGTTCTCTTAACTGACATGATGTGATGAGATTCTCATATCATCTATCCAATCCTTGCACCAATAATGAAGCCAATATGAGGCTCATTATCGATCTGAGTTAACCGCTTACTCTAAGATTTAGATCATTAACATCTTTAGGGATCTCAGCTAGTTATCAACCAAATCACTGGGTCCTATAAGGTTATAAAGCCTAAGCTCCATCACTACCATAAGTACACCATGGAGTTGTTGGTCCAAATCCCAGAGGTTACCATTTATAGGATTCCTCGAGGAGAGAATGCCATAACATATGCTTTAACCAAGCTTGCAAAAGGGTTGGCATGTCTAGAGGATGAGTCCATATAAATAAATGTCTGAAATAGATAATTCTTATCCCTTATTGATATTGAACTCATCAAAAAGTACTCTCTTGAAGGGGAGGTTGCCATTGCCAAGAAGGACGAGGAGTAAGATTGGAGGTAACCAGTTATGGATTACCTAAATAAAGGTAAACTACCTCAAGAGTCATCTTAAGAGATCACTTTCCTATGATCTTGTGGATTGTGTCTTGTATCGGTGGTCTTTCAATCATATGTGGTTACGTTGTTTAGAAAAGCATGAAGCTCGTAAGATCATGACCAAGGTACACTTAGGATTATGTGGAGCCAACCAATCCGGTCTGTATGATTGAAATCCAAGATCAAGAGACTAGGATACTAATCATCATTGATGATCAAAGATGCATAATGGATATGCCACCAATGTCAAATATATGGTGTGATCCCACACCAACCCAACATTCTATCCTACCTTAGCATCTGTTATGGTAAATTACATAGTTTGATTGATCCTTCTTCCAAGGATCATCATTTCATCTTAGTCAACTAATACTTTTCCAAATGGGTGAAGGTGATTTTGCTTAGAGGTCACAGATGTGCTCCAATTTTTTTATGAACCATATTGTATATAGGTTTGGAGTGCCTCGAATTATATCCGATAATGGTACCGCATTCAAGATCACCGAGATCAATAACTTTCCAGACACATAGATTGAAGATATTCTAGTATCAACTACCGAGGGAAAATGGAGCGTAAGCCTTCAACAAAGCTCTCATCCAAAATCAAGAAGACACTCGATAATAACAAGCGAAAGTGGCATGAGCAATTAGTTTAATCCTTGTGGGCCTACCGTACAACATATAGAACTCCAACTTAGTCTACTCCTTACACCTAAGTTTATGAGTCCAAAGCCGTTGTACCATTAAAAGTCTAACTCCCATCACTAAGGGTAGATATGGGTAGCAAGATCATAATATAGTAGAACACGAAGTTACGGTTAGAAGAGCTTGAAGGTTTGGAGGAGAGATGCCTGCGAGCATGCCAAAACCTTGAATTATACATAGCTAAAATTATTCAAGCTCATAACAAGTTGGTCCGTCTTAGAGCTTTTCAAGTAAAAAAGCTTATTTTAGTTCTAAGAAGATCGATTGTTGCTCGTCGTAAGATGGGAGGTAAGTTTGAACCCACTTGTCAAGGCCCTTTAGAGAAGGCCTACCAAGGAGGATCTTATCGCCTTATTAATCATAAGGGAGACCCAATGCTTCCAATCAATGGGCTCTACTTAAAAAAATATTATAAATCATGTTTGAAAATAATTATCACCAATGAAAAATTCCATTATTAATTCAATCTTTTCCATGTTGAAAGTATTATTGTTTGTGGATCCACCACGATCTGTTTAGGGTAGGTGTAATGAACTCGAGTGGTGTCCTATCCTTCATCGACACAACAAAAACACAAACTACAAACAAATAGATAACACAAACACATTTCTTTTATCTTGGGCTACTAGGAGTTGAGGTAACACCCCAAATAGCACTCACTCAAGCTGCTCTAGGTCGGGCTAACATGCTACCCTACTAGTCTGTCACCTAGTGGTCTTCTTGCTTTGGAGGATGTAAGTTTGCTACACTTTCCTTCATTACTTATCCATTGCACACCGATGAGCTCCTTATTAGTTTGGTTGGCCTTACTGTGTGGCTAGTAAGCTACCTCAAGTTGACTTCATTTAAGAGGATGTGAGTCTGTCCCACTGATGATAGACTATCTCGATGATCAGTTTCACTTGGAAGGTTGTAAGCCTACCTACATTCTTTTGAGATTCATCATTATACATCGATGAAAACCTTAGGTTGGTTGGTTCTCACTATGTTGATGGATACACCACTCATGCTAACGAATACACCTTAGTTGGTTGGTTCTCGCACTTTAGAGTGCACCACTCGTGGAAAATGTAAGTCTGCTATGCTTTCTCCTTGAGTTGGCCACCGTACACTTATAGGCTTTCTTTTTAGGGCTCAGGATAATGCCCCTAGCATCACCTCCCCTATGGGCACTATATTTGGATCACATCCTTTGTGACCTAATTTAGACACTACCCTGGTTACTATCGGATTGGACAATTCCTTTCCTAATACCACCCTATGGTTGGAGAATCCAACCCGTGGATGTGATTCTCCCTTGGTCCAAGAATCTGAGATAGGGATGACATAGCCCTATCTTAGTGTGGTTCCTCACACCAGGTCCAGACATAAATATAAATATATATTCACTTGTGGATTAGAGGACACCCTAGTGTACCTTTTCCCAAGCGTATCCTATCTTTAGTCAACAAACTCCTTATATGAATCGCTAACTACTTGAGTTGATATAAGTCCCAAGTGGCATTCACTCAGTAGGCCCCCTAAGTAAGTTGATTTGTTACCAACATGTCACCTCGCATGTTCCCCGCTTTAGAAGATGTAACCTACATCTTCTTAGCACAACCATTGCACACAAAAGGAAACCCCTTAGGTTAGTTAACTATACCCCACGACCAATAGACTATCCCTTTGGATTTGTAAAACTAAGATAGGACAAGTCTGATATAGCCCCTTCATAGTGGGTCCATTGTACACTGACAATGTCCATAAATTAAATCTACCTAATTTGCCTGAGCTCACATCCCTAGCGGATATGCCCTCAATTCAAAATCAAACTAAACAAAATAAACCATATCAAATTATATGAAATTTAGATAAAATTAATCTTGACTACTTTTGAGTTGACATAAGTCCCTAGTGACATTCACTCAATAGTCACCCTAGGTCAGGTTCAATTTATTGTGCATCAAACAGGTCACCCCAGCGGTTGTTCCTCGGTTTGAAAGATGTAAGGCTACTATGCCTTCTTCTTAGCATAGTTGTTGTACATAGAAAGGCAACCCCTTAGGTTGGCTAGCTCTACCTCATAGCCAGTAGACTATCTCTTTGGATTTGTAAACTTGAGGTAGGTCAATGCCATATAGCCTTTTAATGGGTCCATCACACACCAGGGTCCAAACATTAACTGATTAAATTAAACCTAATTGATTTTCCCTGGAGTTAAATCACACCCTTCTCCCCTAATGAGCCCCAAAATCATATATAAACAAGTCTAGAAAAAAAAATCAAATTCAAAACCAACCTACCTAATTGAGCCAAATTAAACCAACTCTCCTAGTAGAGTCCAATTCAAAGAAATCTAACCAAACTCTTATCCCCAACGGATACATACCCAAACAAATCTATGAAATCAAACTCAAATCCCAATCCCTAATGGATAGCCTGAACTTGCTTCCCTAGTGAAATGTTCATCTTCAGTGTTGAGCCCATATATCTGTAAGATTCCACATCAATTAAAACAAAAAAAATTAAAGTTGATTCAGTCTTAATCCCTGGTGGATTAAATACTTTTATCACCAGCAGATCTTCTTTCCATAAATCATATAATCAAATAAAATTTAAACCTTATCCCCATTAGATTTTCTTCTTCTATGCCCTCGACATAGACCCCTCACATGTTATGTCCAATGCATGTGTGATCCCTTAGTGGATCTCCATCCATGTCCTTGACATAGAATTCCCATCAAATCTTGTTTCTTCTTTTGTGCACACCTTTAATACTTCAACCAAAAGCCTTACAATATATTTGTTCAAATTACATCATCTTAACATTGTAATCAACATTTTATGATTTGTGATGGTGCAAGCTCAAACTAACTATGCAATATCATGCTAAACATATTATAATGTGAATTAACACACTATATTATATTATAATATATGATGTTATATTATAATTTGCTATAATATAATATATTTTTAAACATTACACCTCATTAGAATCACTTAGAAAGAACAAATAACAAAATTTTTCAAAATATAAATAATGCTCATTTTCGATGCAAAATTGTTAATTTTCTATTTAAAATGGTAGAAAATAGCATAATTTTGGTGTTGCTTCTTGGTGTGTGTCATGATGTTGGCCAAATTCTTCCATATCAACCTTCAAATTAACATTTTTGTGAGTTTTGACCCAATGTATTATAACAAAAGTAAAACATACTAAAATGTACAATAACATTTAGTAACACACCACCACATTCATATATATGTGAAGTTATATTGTTATGTACATTTTATTTTAATATGCTTTCATATAATATATTATCTTACATTACACCTTAAAATGAATCACTTTAAGCAAAAAAATTTATAAAATTTGGTTGAAAATGAACATTTATTTTGGATGCAAAATTCCATTCTTTGATTAAATGACACACCATAGTACACCCCAATGATGTTCCCTAAAGCTTACCTTAAATTTGGCCAAATCCCATCATCTCAACCTATAAATCAGTATTTTTTATGAATTATACCCGTACAAACTGTACTACATCATACTATAACAAACTAAGATATGCTAAACAACAAGTAGTATTACACAATAGTATGCTATAATGCATGATGCTACACTATGTTATGGCATCCTATATTATAATACACTATAACATATTATATTATACTATATTGCATATCACATCACAAGGGATTGCTTAAGATAAAAAATCATAAAATTAGTCTAAACAAAAAAATTATATATTTTAGTCATATCACTTACATATTTTAAATTAAAACAATATATTATGATGCCATGTTCTACCTATTATGAATTTGACCAAATTCCACCATTTTAAAGTCTAAATCAACATTTTTATTAATTATGCTAGTGCCGGCTCGATTGCATGATTGTAAAATACTAAAAGGATTTAAAATGTGTAAAATAATATATTATAATATATGATGCTATACTATGTTACAACATATAATATTTATTTTGAACATAAAATCATACTTTTTAGACTACAAGTGGCATAGCACACCTATGGTACTACAAACTAATTCCCACTTCAAATCTAACAAATTTCATCATTTGATTTTTTAAATCAATATTTTTATGATTTATTTTAATATAGTCTATAAGGCAAAATACCATAATATACTAAAACATTTCAAAACATCTTATAATATCCAAAAACACATCAAAACGTGCTGAAATATATGATGCTAGATTATATTATAATATATCTTATTATAATATAATTTAGGTTAGGGTTTAGGTATTCAAATCTCTAATAAGGGAAAGTCTATTGAAGACATTTTCTTTAGCTACCATAACTATGTTAGATTAGGTAATTCTTTATATCTACCCTAACGACATCTTATTCAAGGTTTAGTTTTGGGTTTGTTAGGTTTAATGTTGGGGTTTAGGTTTAGGTTTGGGGTTTGGGGTAGGTTTAGGTTTAGGGTTTAATGCTGGGTTTGTGGGTTTAGGGTTTTTAGGGTTTAGAGTTTAGGTTTTAGGTTTTAGGTTTGAGTTTTAGTTTAAGGTTTAGGGATTAGGGATTAGGGTTTAGTGTTAAGGTTTTTTTTAATAGAGAACAAATTTAGATTCAACATTTCTTCTTTTTGAATTCATCAACCCAGTATCACCCCAAGTTTTCTAAGACATAACCAATGATATGGATAAAAAATGAGCACCCATAGAGCAAATCAAAAACCCTAGATAAGTAGAACCATCTCTACTATAAAGACATAGTTCTATAAGTAGCAAATCAGATTGGTTGTTCTTCGGTTTCTCTAGTTCCCATCAAAACTAACCCTGCCTCTCGAGTAGTGTGATTTGCCATGATATTCTCAATCTCTCCCTCCGTTACCACCATAGTTGTGACCTCCATCGGTCCTCCCACCTCCATACCACCGCTCTCACCACCACCTCCATATGCAGACACCAAATCCCCACCACCATCAGATAATCACGCTTCTACCTTCACCTCCACAACCTAGATCTAGAGTAAGAGCTAACCAGAATGTTCCTACCATTAAGGTTCTACCCATTTAGGTGTTTCTGGGTTGGGTGGTTTAGGTTTGGGGTTTAGTTATGGTTTAAGGTGGGGGCTTGTGGTTTGTGTTTAGGTTTAAGATTTAGGCTTAGTTTTGTGGTCAGGTTTGTGGGATTTTAGGGTTCAAGGTTTAGGGTTTAGGGTTTAAGATGGGTTTAGGGTTTTAGGTTTGGGTTGTGGTTTTAGGTTTAATTTAGAATTTAGTCAGATTTAGGTTTAGGGTTTAGGATTTAGTATTAGAATTTTTTTAATGAAGTAAACCAGAGGTTTATTTATTTAGTTTATTTTTTTATTTATTTGTGCTTATTTTTTTTATTTTATTTAGTTTAGTTTATTTATTTTTATTTTTTAGTTTATATTTTATTTTAGTTTATTTTTAAGTTTAGTTTATTTTAGAGTTTTATTTTTATTTTATTTTTAAGTTTAGGTTTTATTATTTTTAGGTTTAGGTTTAGATTTTATTTTATTTTTAGGTTTAGATTTTAACTTTTACTTGGGTTTATTTTAGGTTTTATTTATCTTATTTTAGTTTATTTTAGTTTAGGTTTAGGTTTATTTTGTTTTATTTATTTTATTTTTTATTTTATAGATTTTTTTAGTTTAGGGTTTAAGTTTTAATATTTATTTATTTTAGGATCACTTTAAGTTTATTTATTTAGTTTTATTTTATTTTATTTTATTTTATGTTTAGTTTTTATTTTATTTAGATTTTATTTATTTATTTTATTTTTGTTTAGTTTAGGTTTTTATTTTATTTTATTTTATTTTGTTTTAATTTACTTTTATATTTTATTTTATTTTATTTTTAGGTTTAAGTTTATTTTTTATTTGTTATATTTTATATTACTTTTATTATTTAGGTTTTTATTTTATTTATTTTATTTTTGGTTTTATTTTAAGTTTAGATTTTGTGTTTTAGGTTTTGTAGTTTAGGTTTTTTTTTGTGGTTTTAGTGTTTGTGGCTTTAGGTTTATTTTAAGGTTCAAGTTAATTTATTTGTGGATTTAGATTTAGATTTATGTTCATGGTTTTGGTTTTTTTATTTTAAGTTTAGGTAGGTTTTAGGTTTAGTTTTTTAGTTTCTTTTTATTTTTTTATTTTGTGTTTATTTGGGTTTATGGTTTAGATTTAGGTTTAGGTTCAAGTTTTAGTTTAGGGTATTTGGTTTTTTTTAAAGAATGAATTCAAATTCAACATTTCTTTTTTTCGATTTCATCAACCAATTAACACACCAAGTTTTATAAAACACAAGCGATGACATTGATCAATAATGAGACATGTAAAATAAAATATAACTAAACCATCTTATAAAGACATAGTTTCATAAATGATCGATTTTCTTTCTTTTAGAACTAGTAATCAAGTTGTATTCACCATTATATTCAATCTTCCATCACCACCATGGCAATATCGCTTCTCGCCATAACACCATCACCATCCTCCATATCTACTTCGCACTCCATCCCCCACCACCATTAGATAACTAGCGCTTCGTTACCGCAAATCAAATTGAGCTCAGAATGATATTCTACCATCATGGTTCTTCATGGGTTGTGTTTATTAGGTTTAGTGAATGCCGGTGTGAGAACATTCTTGTAAGTTGATGAACATGTGGGTGCTAAAGGGGTGGGATAAGAGAGGATAGTGAGAGAGAAGTGTTGAATGGCCTATCAAAACTTCGATGAGATAATCTTCGAGGTCAAGAACCTCATTGAATGCAACCATCATCATACAGATTGGATGTGGCCATAAGACAATGGCCTAATCCCAACTTAGATAAGAGCATCAAGGATCCCTCTTTATCATTTTTTTAATCGCTCAACTAAGGTGATAATTTCAATAGTACCTTATTAATCTAGGGATGTTGAGAACCGGAAGAAAGAATTTTGAAGGATCCGCACTGCTGCTTGGAGGAACCACAACATCAATAAGTGCAACAAGAACAACATGGAGCACCAACTTTATTTTATGCAACCTCTTCAACTTCTTTTAAGATCACCTTTCAAAAAAAATCAACTCAATCGGGTTTTGGGTTGTGTTTGTGGTTTGGGGTTTATGCTTTGGGGTTTAGGTTTTATGGTTTATGCTTTGTGGGTTTACTGGTTTGGGTTTGTGTCTTTTATGCCTGTTTGTGGTTTATCAGTTTGGCCTGTAGTTTAGGGCTTTTTAGATTTGCTTAGTTTTTTTAAATTGGCAAAATAAATTTAGGTTTATTTAGTTTATATCTTATTTATTTATATTATTTTATTTTATTTAGGTATTTTATTTTTTTTTATTTAGTTTATTTATTTTTTAGGTTTATTTATTTTAGTTTAGGGTTTTATTTAGTTTATTTTTAGGTTTAGGTTTATTTTAAAGTTTATTTTATTTTATTTTTTTTGGGTTAGATTTTATTTTATTTTAGTTTAGGTTTTATTTATTTTTTATTTTGGTTTTATTTTGTTTAGGTTTAGGTATTTATTTTTATTATTTTAGTTTAGGTTTAGGATTAGGCTTAGTTTATTTTAAGTTTAGGTTTAGGTTTATTTATTTTTTAATTTTAGGTTTAGTTTATTTTATTTTTATTTTATTTTTTTAGTTTTTTTTTTTTAGGTTTATGTTTTATTTTTTTTATATTTTAGTTTTATTTTAGGTTTAGGTTTTATTTAGTTTTTATTTTATTTTATTTATTTATTTTATTTTATTAGTTTTATTTATTTTTTATTTTTTATTCTTTGTTTAATTTTATTTTTTATTTTAGTTTAGGTTTTTATTTACTTTATTTTACTTTATTTTTATTTTTTATTTAATTTTATTTTTAGGTTTAAGCTTAGGTTTTAGTTTATGTTTTTATTTTATTTGGGTTTAAGTTTTTTTATTTATTTTATTTTTAGGTTTTATTTAGTTTAGGTTTAGGATTTTTAGTTTTTAGGGTATAAGGTTTAGGGTTTAGTGTTTATTAGGTAGGGTTAGGGTTTAGGTTTGGGGGTTTAGGTTTAGGTTTTGGTTTTTAGGTTTAGGGTTTTAGGGTTTAGGTTTTTTTTTAACTAAAAGGAAATAATTGTTCAAAAAAATAGGTATAAGAAGACCATATTAGAGACTAAACTCAAAAGGAAAAAAAAAACTACTACTTAATGACTAGGAGAATCCTAAAGAGATTAGTCCTTAAACTAATACATCAAAGAGCTATAAAATAAATAAATAAATACAAAACTAAAAAAGCCAAGCAAAATACAGCAAAGGGGAAGAATCCATGGAGCACCAAAAGAAGCTCCAAAGAGATGAAGATCCATAAGAAAAGGAAACCTGCAACTTGCAATTGAAGACAACTCCAGCCATCTAAGAAAAAAGATGTCATCAGTAAGACTCTAGCTCCCTCCAAGAAGAAGAAGAGACCAACTAAAAAAGAGAACCTACAACTTGCAAGAAATCTCATCCAGAAGGAGATTAGAAAACATAAAGAGAATAGAACATAAGCTCAGATATGAGGAAAGAAGGATAATGATAATAATGAGGGGAATCAAATCCTAAGTGTACCTAGTAGCAAAGAAGGGTTACAAATAGGAAAAGTCACCAAGCACAAAAATATTAAGGCAACAATCCATCATATCATCATAGCCATCGCAGCCAAAGAAAAATACAAACTTATCATAATAACCACCTAGCCAAAGAAAAAGTGAAGCTAAGGAAATAGAAAGAGAAAAGAGAGCAACATATAGAATTAACATAAGGAAATCCCAACAAAAATAAATATGAACACCTCTTAAAAAGGGAGAAAAGAACCTCACAACCCGCAAAAAAAGAGCCCTCAAAGACCAAGCCAACAGAGCCCACAATAACACCAATCCAAAGCCACCAAGGCACCAAGAAAATAGAGCCCAAAACAACACCAATCCAAAGCCACCATGGCACCAACCAAAGCAAAGGAAACAACCAAGTAGTACACAATAGAGTACCCAAGAAGAATAGCCCAGGAAAGTGCAAGGGAACCAAACCAACCAACAGAAAAAAGAAGAAGAAGGCTAGCAAAAGCTAAAATAAATAGCTAGAGAAACAGCAAACCAGTGGACAAACCACACGCTAATGACAAAAAACCCAACCTACCACCAACAAAGAGAGCAAAATCACTAACCAAAGAAAGGCAAACCAATAGGAACAAAGCCACCAGCACAAAACTAACCAGCCAAAGGGCACAAAAAAACCCCAAAGAAATAGTAAGTAAAAACACCAAGAAGAGGAAAATTAGCCAAGAAGCCAATACTCAGCTAGCAAGAAAACACACAAAAAAGCTCAACCAATAAAAAAACTAGTGTGGTAAAATTTATATTCCCTTCATCTATCCCCCTTTGGGAAAGAGGATAAATGAAAATAGAAATATATAACTTTGTTGGAACACCACATAGATCCTCAGATGTTCTTATTAGGGTGATCATGTATGACATTGAAAAAAGCTGTACTATCTCGAAAGATAGAAGTCACCACCCTACAATGGACCTAATCACCTTAATAAGGACTCCTAAGGACTATAGATCTTCGAAATGTACCAGAGATTTTTCCCCTACTTTACATGAAAATGTAAAGTAGGGTTTATTTTAAACTAGTTCATTAAGTTCCTCTAAGAGCAAGCCCCATAGTTAATCACATCTTAAGGAACGGAATTCCTTAGGAATACTCTCGATTAAGGTAAATGATCGTTGTTTCCAAAGATTTCAAAAGGTATGACTATCAATCAATTTTTTAATTTTTAGAAAATCAAGTGGGATCGATCAAGAGGAGGGAGTTCTTATCAAAGCCAAATGAAGATAAGTAGGGGATTCTTAGGATACTAGGAAGCCTAGTAAGAATTCCAAACTATTCTATGGTTAGGTTTTAGATTTTTGAAATTGAATTGATTTATTTGAGTTGAATTTTTATTAAAAATCTTGGGCTTATAATTCCATAATACAAGGCTATGGAAATGCCCAAGAGAGGATTTATGCTGAGGCACAAGGGAAGTAGCAACCTCAACATAAATCTAGGAGCTTTTGAGGCCAAAAGCATAAACCTAAATATAAGGTGATGTATTTGGTTTACCTCCACAAGAGAGGATAAACCACTGAATGTTGGACTTACAACTGTCTGGGGTGGCCGCCAACTAACTCCTCCTATGATTTTAAATACATGTAGGCAAGTCAAATGCTTTTGCAAGATAGCTAAGTTGTTATTTATTTAGAAAGAGACTAAGTCCTTAAACACACTCCCTAAGAGACTAGATCATGTAAGGAATGATTTAATGATGTAAATCTAATGCAAATTTTGTAACATTTTATTTTCATTTTGGACAATCAATTTGACACAAGCTTTATGATTCATATTCCTAATGCATGAGAAATTAGATTATTCATATTTACCATGGCTCTACCATGAAGAAATTAAGAAGAAGAAGGCCAAATCAAACTTGCAAGATAAGGAGGTGTATTTCCATCTCATAAGGAAAGAAGGTTAATCCCAATAATGGCATCAATAAGTGTATCCAACATCAATTACAAGGTAAGCAATGAAGATAATTTTTTTGAAATAATATGCTTTTCATGATGATGAGAAAGAAGTATAACATCCAAATTCTAAGGGGTTGCTAATTCTTTTATCTTGATTATAACTTAGGCTTTAGGTGAGGTTATGAGTTGATTTATTTTTAGTTTTGAGTTTTTTTATTGGATATAAAATTTATTTTTCTAAGAGCCTAATCATCATCCAGGCCATACATCAAAGTAATGAAGAAACTAGGAAAAGATGCCATTTTAATGCACAAGCTAAATAAACATCAATCAATTTATAAAGCTAGCGCAAAAGAATAAAAGACCAATTGTGGTTAGGCTCCACTACGCAAACCCAAAAACAAATTGGGTAGCTAACCTCTACCCTAATATAACCTGGATTATAAATGAATAAATTACAATAAAGAAGAATTCATCGTTATGGGGTCTTCTCATTTCTTTCTTCTTTTCTTTCTTCTTTGGTTGGTTGGAATGTGGTTGCTACAAAGGCTTCACATGGTACATAATACATAGCCTTATAACCAATGTTCATCCAATACCCATATAACATTCCAAACTTTTAATTGCAAATTACATAAAAATGGGAAAAAAATCTAACTAAAACCCAAAATAGAGATTAGTCAAACAAACCATACAATCCCAAATGTATATATATATATAAATTGGACTTAGCACCTACACATGGGTAAGTCAATTTAACCTATTTTGGATTATGCTTGGGGTATAAACAAAAAAGCATTTTTTTGTATTATAGCAATAAGCATAATCTCAGATAATGGTTAGACTAAGATCCTACCATAAAAATGAAATACTATCACAAACACACAACACTTCATTTCTTTCCCAACATGTATAACATGCATATGGATGAATCTAAGCATATCTATACATGCAAATGAAATGTTTAGCACACCTTAATGAATGCTAAGAGAGTTACTTAAGAAAATTTGGATGCTTCATGATGCATGATTTTGTTAAGTAGAAAAGTGTGATTCTTTATCCATTTTTATATTTTGCACATTTATAAGTATAAAATACATAAGTGAGTATGCCATTGTTAGTGCTAGGGGTGTGGTACAAGACCTACTTAGGGCTACTTAAATCCACAACCCCGGGTTGTAATATATCACTTTTCTTAAATACATGTGCATGTACAAAAGAAATACATGGAAAGAGAGTCAGTTTATGTTTGTTTGATTTTGGTTTGATTGCTTAGTTTATATGTGCATGGAATTCCTTCTTAAGTCATGATATAGGGGTTTATAACAATGGATTTAAAGCAAGTGTTATGTCCTTTTCAAATGGACTATGCACTTTTCAAATCCACAATTCTATATTAAGAAAGAGAGGAGAATCACATACCACATTTTATACTATTCATATGCAAGCTCATAAATAATCATAAGTAGCATACCTTTCAGTTATGATATTTGATTTATAAGTTTTGAAAATAATTTTGGATTTAATATAATAGCCATTCATATTCTTACTTTAGAAAACATGCAATTTGACATAGAGGAAACATTTCATTTTTAATTTGATTTTCAAAAACATGAATGCATGATTTTCATATGACATACATATATTTAGCATGCTAGGAAAGAAATAAAGTGATGAAAGCATGTAAATTCATTCACCCTAATTAATTCTAAAGATATGAAATAAGATTATTTAAAATAAATCAAATTATATTTTAAGGAAATTTTGTTTTGTTTTGACTATGATTTGAATTTAGGAAATGTGAAAGAGTTTGTTGGTCTAACCCATTTCCCTATGTGTGAGTTTATTTAGTTTGTTTTTAGAACCATTAGATGATTTTTTTTATATTTTGTTTAGGTTAAGGTGTGAATTAAGTGCGTTAATAACCCCTTATCAACACCACTTTAACATATTTAATCAAATAATTATGAGCCAATGTATGACATAAAACACACAAGAAATTTAAATCAGCAATGCACTAGGAAAGAAAGGGCCTAATGCAATTGGCTCATAATTAATGATTAATTAAGCTAAGGGTTTAATTTAAGTACTCTCATAACCCTTCCCACACATGTGGGTTGGATTCTAATTTCCTTAAGTTACTTAGGTTATTAAACACCTAAGCACCTACCCAAGATTAATTGGTTAAGTTCTGAAATGTTTTTAAAATTTCATCAAGTTAAATTAAGTGTGATTGGATTAATTAATTAAGTTTAGATTAAGGAAGGAAGGGGTTTAAGGAATGGCTTAAGGAAAATATCTAAAAATTATTCCATAAACCTCTTGTTCACTTATAAAAGCTTAATTAACTTAATAATATTAAACCACTAACTTGTTTAATTAAGCTTAATTATATTAAGAGTGATTAAGGGTTCATTAATTGATTTCCCTAATTAACTCATCAATAAATCCCAAGAAAATTAAGGGAGGTAGAGGTTATCCCACTAAATGCATATGAGAATTTGAAATTTAAGGGACTAATTAGGATATTAAGTTTTCACAAAATTATAATTAAGGAAAATGTACTATTCAAAATCCATTAAAATATTTTATTCTTTCTTGAATTATCTTCAATGTATTTTATTTTGTATTTTTCTAATTTTTCTAGATTTAGTTATGTTATTTTGAAGATTCAATGATTAAAGAATTAATTAAAACCCTAATTATATGACTAATCGTTGGATGTGGACATGGCAGGCATAGCTTCCCAAGTGGCATGATGGGATTCATCACTTAAGTTATCACATCCCAATGCGCTTATGGTCTCTCCTCGATCATTGATGAAGATCAGATTATTGATTCTTAAGGGATAAATCCATGGATCTACATAGCTTGATCATGGTGTCCATCCAAAATGTGCACATGTCCATGATCCATCATTGAGTTTTCTGTGGAGGACATCATCCACTCTTTAGGGTAAGAATCGAGCTAAATTGAGGATTGAACTCAAACTCAACCCACACCATCATCATGCAAAGGACAAGACATCCATCGGTCAATTTGCAATGGGGTGAAAATTCTCTTCACAAAGGACCAAACACTTCCTATTCTAGGCTCGGTTTGAAGGCATACTTCATCGGAGGCTATCACCGGTGCTCCCAACCGTTGAGGTAGCTTGTCTAGTGGAGATGAAACCCTGTTGAAGGTTTGAGGGGTTGAGGTTGAGTAGATCTTCCTATGGACCAAGCTCACCTTCAAATGCTCATGGCCTTGGTCTAGCTCCCACCTCCCTTGCCTTTGAAGCTTGGATGAAGCTTTGGATCAACTCGATTAGGTAGGTTCTTGAAAGGGTGAGTGAAATTGAGTATTGAGTGGGATTGAATTCCTTGCTACCTCCCTATTTTTGGTTTTGATAAAAATGGAGAAATGCAAGGTGCTCTAGGAGGCTTTAAGAATCTTGAGGAAGCTTGTTTTGAGTTCCATAGTTTCAATCGAGTGTGAGTGTCTTAGATTCAAGGGAAATTAGGGGGAGTATATCTCCCCCTAGGTGGATCGAATGGTCATGCTTCCATTTGCTATTTTGATCAAATTCACCTCATGAAATGGGTTGGTTAGGCTATTTGGGGTTGCATATGGTTCATTTTTGGCAGAGGAGGGTAGTGGAGAAGTGCCATGAGCTGATTTTGGGTGGAGGAGTAATTGTCATATGCTTGTAATGAAGAGAGTGGTCAGTTTTGGCCTTGGGATGGGTTTGAAAATTGGGTCATGTGCACCATGCTCACTAGTGTCCACTTGGTCCACTAAGAGGGTGCCAAGTGTCCATGTTTAGGATTTGACCAAACTCCAAGTAAATTTGGCCAAGAATTGCACTTTGGCCTAGGGGTAAAATAGTCATTTAGATTGGATTTATTTTGAATATGTTTAATATGATTGAAATATTAATTGGGCCAAGTTTCAATGACTTTAGAGTTGATTTGATGTTATTTAGCTCATGTTGACCCATTTAGGTCAAAATGGGTCTTCTTGGGTCAAGTTGACCAATTGGTCAAATTGGGTGAAACCAAGGGTTGGGTCAAGATCATATGACCATATGAATTGATTTGGTATCTTTGTTTCCAATCAATTTGGTTTATATTTGGATTTGGTTCATTTGATTTCATTTAGGTCAAATGGGTTGTTGACCAATTTGACCCATTTGACCTATTTGGGTTTCATTGGTCATTTGAAATGTATTGGTATCTTTATTTCCAATCAATTTTGGTTTAATTTGATTTTGGCTCAATTTGACCTTTTAAGTCAAGTTGGGTTCATATGGTCAATGGGTTGGGTCTAGTTATAATTAACGTTTTGGTCAAGTTCAACCAGTGATTTGGAATGAACTTGACCCATTGGTTCCAATCAATTTAGCTTAGATCAAGATTAGAAACATTTTGAATTATTAGGTCAAGTTGTGTCAACTTGGGTCAAGTGGCCAATTGGGCTAGGTTAGGGTCAAATGATGACTTGGTCAAGTACAAACATTAATCATGAATGAGTTTAGATCAATGGTTCCAACCAATTTGGCCTATGGTAGATTTTGGCTAGTTTAGGTTTCATTTTGGCTAAGTGTTGACTTGGTCAACCCTTAGGTTTGACTTGGTTTGACCCAATTTGAGTGATTGATCATCTCATGATGATTGTTGCTCATAATGTGAGGCTTAGTTGGGCTTAGTTCAATCTAATTTGGGTAGGATTAGAATTTGGCTCAAAGGGGTACTTTAGGTCACTTTGGGTCAAGTAAGCTTAAGTGGGTCAATTGACTTGATCAAGGCTTGAATCAAGTCTGGTTGAACTCATATATAGATTTATGATTAAGATATAAATCCATTTGCAAGTGATTTGAAGTCAAATGGGTTTTGATTAATTTGATAATTTCAAGTTCAAAGGGTGAACATGAGTTTGGCTTGGGTTTGATTTTTGGATTAGTTTGGATTTGATGATTGAAGTTGTTTTCATATTTGGATTCATGATTGAAGTATTGATTGAATCCTGAAGAAAAATCAAGAGTTTGGCTTGATTTGAATTTGATTTGGCTAAGTTCAAGGATTTTACTTGAAAGGCTTGGGTTGAATTTTGGTTGAATTTGGATTTGATTTTTGAATTGATTTTTGAATATTTGAATTTATATTTCATTTATATTTGTGAATATAAATGAGAATATAAATGGGTTATGAGAAAATTTCTTGAATTTGAATTGATTTGGATTTGATTTAGGCTAAGTCTATGAGATAGAATCAAAGTGACTTAGGAAAGATTTTTTAAAACTTGGAATTTCAATCATAAGCTTCAATCATTTGGAATTGATTCATGGTTTGAGGAAATCAATTGGAATTGATTTAAGTTTTGATGTTGATTTGATTTGGAGTTTGGAGTTGGTTTAGACTTGATTTAAAATTTCACTTGAAGGACGAAAGTGAGGAGTTGTTTCAAGCTATAGGGTAAGAAAATTTTCCTAACACCCCTAAGGCATGACCTATTCTTATGGCTAACACTTTGAAGTCTCTAGGGATAGGTTGAGTGTCCACTTAATCATTAGATATGCCTTAAGACTAAGGAACTCTTAAAGTATAAGAGAAGTCCTATGTCTAAGATGGAGGGTTGAGCTCATCCTAAAAATGAGGTCAACAACCAAAAGAAAAACCTCCCAAGGATAGGAGAGATTATTTCCAAGCTTTGGAATAGTAACCCCGAAGTGAGGAGGGCATAATAATACACTTTTTTTTCTTTTCTTCTTCTAAATAGTTTTATAACCATGCCCTTTCTCCATAAAATCTCCATCCAGAAAATGAATCAATTATAATAAAGGCATGGGGATTAGAGCTATCAATTTCAAAGAAGAGCATTTAGAATCATCCACATTAATAAATAAGGAAAATTAGAAATAGTATGCATTTGATGAAGTGAAAGAGAGCATAAATGCTTTATTAAGAAGATAATTATCAATATTATCACCTTCCAACAAAATTTGAAGAGTATCCTCACTCTTCATTCATAAAAGAAAAGCGAGAATCTAGATTGTTAGTACAATCTTCATGTAAGGGATTTAAATAATATTCAAATCCATTAGAAACACATAGCATATTACCAAAATTCTGACATTAATTACTAGCCATAGAAAAACCATCATTTTGAACCGAAACAAAACTATTCACCATGAGAGAATTGTCAGTATCTAAATCTTATTTTTTAAAGAAGGATCACCAATATTAACAAGATTGTCAAGACTAGAAGTTAAAGTATCGAAATAAGAACATTCCTTTCACCACCATTCTCTCAATGAAAGGAAAAGAAATAGTCTCTTTCCCATGATCTAAAGTAGACATAGGAGAAAGAGAAACAAGCGATTGGAAGAAATGGTGTTAGCATCAACAATATTCAAACCATCATCATGAAAGGACTTATGCATCCAAACCATTAAAATCATTAACCACATCCTCTAAAGTCTTCCCTTTAATAGAATCATCAAAGAAAAAATTAGAGCATGATTATTAGTTAAAACTTTTACAAAAACATCAAAATTACCTTCTACATTAGACAAATCATTAATAAGTAAATCTTTTTCAGAAGATTCATAAATTTGGTTTTGTAAAACATCAAAATTTTGAAAAGTAGAATTTCCTTTATCCTCATCAAATCATTGTTAACTTCAAGTCATATGAAATTCATGAGAGGCTGGTGAAATTCCTATTAAAAGCCTCTTTGAAGATTCTAATTCATGTAATTTAGATATCTAATACAATTTTAATGGGTTTGAAGAAGTTGATATCATTGTCATGACAGTCAAAATCAGATCAAGAATAACAATCTAGAATTCAAGAAAGCATGAAAATCACCAAGAAAAGGATCATAAATTGATAATATGGTTTAGTTTAGTTTTATTTTAGGTTTTGGGTTTAGTGTTTGTATTAATTTTTTTTAGGTCATTAATTAGTTTTTATTTTTTATCTTTTTGGTTAGTTTAGTTTTAGTTAGATTTAGTTTAGTTTTATTGGTTTGGTTTTATTATTCTTTTTTAGGTTAGTTTAGAGGGGGGCTTAGGTTTAGTTTATTAATTTATTATTTAATTTAATTTATTAGGTTTAGTTTGTTTAGGTTTATTTGTTGGGTTATTTTAGTTAGCTTGGATTTTATTAATTTAGTTAGTTATTATTTTGGTTTAATTATTAGGTTTATGGTTTTACATTATTAGTTTTTAATAGTGGTTTAGTTTATTAGCTTATTTTGTTAGTTTATTTATTAGTATTAGTTTAGTTTTTAGTTTTTTATTAGTTTATTAGTTTTGTTTATTAGTATTTAGTTTTTTAGTTTAGTTTAGTTTTAGTTTTTTATTAGTGATTGTTATTTATTTATTATTTATTAGTTAGTTTATTAGTTGGTTTTATTATTAGTTTTATTTTTGGTTAGTTTTTTTTTAGTTTATTATTATTATTAGTTTATGTTTTATTATTATTATTTAGTTTATTTATTTAGTTATTAGGGTTTAGTTATTTAGTTTATTATTTAGTAGTTTTTATTATTAGTTTTTTATTATTATTAGTTTATTGAGTTAGTTATTGGTTATTAGTATTATTATTATTATTAGTTTTTTATTAGTTTAGTTATTTATTAGTTTTATTATTATTAGTTAGTTTATTTTGTTTATTAGTTTAGTTATTTTGGTTAATTTGTTTTATTTTAGTTATTTATTATTAGTTTATTGTATTAGTTTAATTTTTTTAGTTAGTGTTTTATTATTAGTTTATTATTGTTATTATTTATTATTTGTTTATTATTAGTTAGTTTTTATGGTTTAGTTTTGGTTAGTTATTTGTTTATTTGTTATTATTATTAGTTTATTAATTTGGTTTTAGTTTTGTTATTTATTATTTAGTTTATTTTATTAATTAGTTTAGTTTTATTAGTTTTTTTTTAGTTTGTTAGTTTATTAGTTTATTAGTTTATTAGTTTATTAGTTGTTAGTTTTATGTTTTTAGTTATTTATTAGTTTTTATTTAGTTTATTATTAGTTATTTTTTTATTTTTATTGTTTATTAGTTTTATTGGTTTAGTTATTAGTTTATTTTTGTTTTAGTTTTTTATTAGTTTATTAGTTTATTTAGTTATTGTTTTATTATTATTGGTTTAGTTTAGTTATTATTATTTTTATTAGTTTGTTTATTATTATTTTTGTTATTATTGGTTTATTATTTAGTTTAGTGTTTGGTTTTTAGTTTATTATTATTATTATTATTATTATTTTTATTATTTGGTTATTGTTTATTTTGTTGTTATTTATTGTTGTTGTTATTTATTTGTTATTGTTTATTTATTTTATTTGGTTGTTAGTTATTAATTTATTAGTTTTAGTTAGTTTAGTTATTATTGGTTTTTAGTTTTAGTTTTATTTAATTTATTATTATTATTAGTTTATTAGTTTAGTTTTAGTTTAGTTTAGTTTGGTTATTTATTGTTTTAGTTTATTATTAATATTAGTTTAGTTTAGTTAGTTTTATGTTATTAGTTTTATTATTATTTAGTTTTTTTTTTTTATTATTTATTTTTTTTGGTTTAGTTTATTTTTTTATTATTGTATTATTATTGGTTTATTAGTTATTGGTTTATTAATTTATTAGTAGTTATTTATTAGTTTATTTATTAGTTTTATTATTTATTTTTATTTATTTAGTTTTATTTTTTTATTTTATTATATTTTAGTTTTGTTATTAGTTTTTTATTTAGTTAGTTTATTATTATTTTTAGTTATTGTTAGTTTATTTAGTATTAGTTTATTATTTTTTTTAGTTTTATTATTAGTTTTTTATTATTATTTAGTAGTTTTATTATTGGTTTAGTTTATTTTATTAGTTTATTGGTTTTGGTTTTAGTTGGTTTTAATTTAGTTGGTTATTATTAGTTATTTATTAGTTATTTTAGTTAGTTTATTTTTAGTTAGTTTTATTATTATTTATTTATTTGGTTTAGTTTTATTATTGGTTTAGTTAGTTATGTTTAGTTTGTTTATTATTAGTTATTTATTAGTTATTTATTAGGGTTTAGTTTTATTAGTTTATTAATTTAATTTTGGTTATTTATTTAGGTTTATTTTTTTATTAGTTTTATTAGTTTAGTTTTATTTTTTAATTAGTTATTTGTTTTAGTTTAATTTAATTATTACATTTTTATTAGTTTAGTTATTTTTTCTTATTATTTGTTTATTAGTTTTTAGTTATTATTTAGTTAGTTTAGTTTAGTTAGTTTAATAAGTTTTTGTTTTAGTTTATCATTTATTTTTATTTATTATTAGTTTATTAATTTTAGTTTATTTTTTTATAAATTTAGTTTATTATTTATTAGTTTTAGTTTTTATTCAATTTAGTTTAGTATTTTATTAGTTTTATGGTTTAGGTTTAGGTTAGGTTTAGAGATTAGGTTTAGTTTTAGTTTTGGTTTAGGTTGTTTAGGTTTAGGTTTAGGTTTAGTTTAGGTTAGTTTTAGGGTTTTTGGTTAGGTTTTTTTTTTTTATTTTTTTAGGGTTTAGGGTTTAGGTTTTAGGTTTAGGGTTTAGGTTTAGTTTTAGGTTTTAGTTTTTTAGGTTTAGTTTAGGTTTAGTTTTAGCTTTAGGTTTAGTTTAGTTTATTTTATTTAGGTTTTATTTATTTAGTTTATTTAGTTTAGTTTAGGTTTAGGTTTTAGGTTTTATTTTAGGTTTAGGTTTTAGGATAGGTTTATTTTATTTATTTAGTTTAGGTTTATTTTATTTATTTATTTAGGGTTTTGGTTTAGGTTTAGGTTTATTTAGGTTTAGGTTTTAGGTTTATTTAGGTTTAGGTTTAGGTTTAGGTTTAGTTTATTTTAGTTTAGGTTTTATTTAAATTTTTTTTTTTAGGTTTAGTTTTTATTTATTTTTATTTAGTTTAGGTTTAGGTTTAGTTTAGGTTTATTTTGTTTTTATTTATTTATTTTTTAATTTAGGTTTAGGTTTAGGTTTAGGTTTAGTTTTTTAGTTTTATTTATTTAGGTTCAGGATTAGGGTTTATTTATTTTATTTAGTTTAGTTTATTTTAGTTTAGGTTTAGGTTTAGGTTTTTGGCTAGGCTTAGGTTTAGCTTTTTTGGTTTAGGTTTAGGTTTAGGTTTTATTTTTTTAGTTTATTATAATTTTAATTTTAATTTGAATTTTTTACATTTATTTTAATTATTTTAGTTTAGGTTTAGGTTTAGGTTTATTTATTTAGGTTTTAGTTTAGGATTAGGTTTAGGTTTTATTTAATTTTTTTAGGTTTAGGTTTCTAATTTAGTTTATTTTAGTTTAGGTTTTTATTTTATTAGGTTTAGGTTTATTTTATTTATTTATTTTAGTTTAGGTTTAGGTTTAGGTTTTAGGTTTAGGTTTTTAGGTTTAGGTTTATTTAGGTTTAGGTTTAGGTTTAGGTTAAGGTTTTAGGTTTAGGTTTAGGTTTAGGTTTATTTTATTTTATTTTTTTATTTATTTAGTTTAGTTTAGGTTTTAGGTTTATTTTTAGGTTTAGTTTTTTTTATTTAGGTTTATTGGTTTAGTTTAGGTTTAGGTTTTTGGTTTAGGTTTTAGGTTTATGTTGTTTAGTTTTAGTTTTAGTTTAGTTTAGGTTTAGGTTAGGTTTATTTTTTAGGTTTAGTTTAGGTTTTAGGTTTAGGTTTAGGTTTAATTTAGTTTAGGTTTAGGTTTATGTTTATTTAGGTTTGTTTAGTTTAGTTTAGGTTTAGTTTATTTATTATTTTTTATTTTTTATTATTTTATTTATTTTAGTTTGTTTATTTTATTTTTTTATTTAGGTTTATTTAGTTTAGTTTATTTATTTTAATTTATTTAGGTTTAGGTTTTTAGTTTATTTGTTTTAGTTTTATTTTTAGTTTAGGTTTTAGTTTAGTTTAGGTTTAGGTTTAGGTTTTATTTAGTTTTTTAGGTTTAGGTTAGTTTAGGTTTATAGTTTAGGGTTTAGTTTAGTTTAGTTTAGGGTTTAGGGTTTAGGTTTAGGTTTAGATTTTAGGATTAGTTTAGGTTTAGGTTTTAGGTTTAGGTATGTTTAGGTTTATTTAGTTTATGTTATATATTTATTTAGGTATATTTTGTATTTTTATTTAGTTTAGTTTTTTTATTTTGTGTTTATTTATTTTAGTTTAGGTTATTTATTTTAGTTTATGTTTTAGGTTTAGGTTTAGATTTATTTTTTTAGTTTTGTTTTATTTTTATTATATTTTTTAGGTTTAGGTTATAGTTTTTTTTAGGATTAGGTTTAGGTATTTTTTTTTTAGGTTTAGGTTTATGTTTTTTTATTTTAGGTTTATTTTTAGGTTTAGGTTTATTTTTTATTATATTTTATTTTATTTAGTTTATGTTTATGATTAGATTTTGGTTTAGTTTATTTTGGTTTAGGATTAGGTTTTATTTATTTTAGTTTAGTTTATTTTTTATAGGTTTTTATTTTATTTTTATTTTTGGTTTAAGTTTTTTTTGTTTATGGATTAGGTTTTTTATTTTAGCTTTATTATTTAGTTTAGGTTTTATTTAGTTTTTATTTTATTTTATTTTTTATTTTATTTAGGTTTGATTTTTTTTAGGTTTTTTTATTTATTTTATTTTTGTTTAGTTTTATTTTTTTAGGTTTAGGTTTAGGTTTTGGTTTTAGTTTTTTTTATTTTATTTTGGTTTAGGTTTTATTTATTTATTTTATTTTAATTTATTTAGTTTATGTTTTTTGGGTTTAGGGTTTAAGGTTTAGGGTTTAGGGATTTTAGGGTTTAGGGTTTAGGGTTTATGGTTTAGGTTTAAGGTTTAAGGTTCAAGTTTTAGTTTATGGTTTAGGGTTTTGGTTTTAATAGATAATATAAATTCAATATTTCTTATTTTATTTCATGCAAGTAACAAACCAGTGAGGTAATCAAATGACCTCCTTGGCTAAAACCTGTATTAGGATGTCCAAATTATATTCAATGTCATACAAACTTACATAAAAAAAATCCATTTTATGTGATTTTGAAAAGATGGATGCATGAATTCAAATGACATACCAAATTGAACATGATTGGAAGAGGACAATCAAATATAAGCATGATTCATTCAACCAAACTAGTTCTTAGGACAATCAAATCAAATAAGATTATTTAAAGCAAACCAAAGCTTCTTTATTAATTAAGTTTTGGATTTGATTTGATTTAAAGTGGAGAAGAGAACATTAGTGATTTGATTTAATTTAAGGAAATGTAATTAAGTTGACTTTATGGGTTAATTAAGTTGAACCCTTAATTAGATAAATTAATTACCTTTACCTAAGTCACCTTAAAGTAATTAACTAAATAATTATGAGCCAACATGATATGCATGGAAAATAAACTTGCAATGATCTAGGAAATAAAAGGGGCTAATGCAATTGGCTCATGACTAATAGTTAATTTGATTAAGGGACTTAATTAATTACTCTTCTAGTTTTCCCACACATGTGGACTAACCATAATTTCATTAAACTCCTTTAAGTTATTAAACAAGATCTCCATGATTTAATTAATTAATGTGATTATGATTTTAATTTGATTAAGTGATTAATTAATTAGTTAAATCTTAATTAATTTCATTTTGAAAAGGGTGAAATGAACTTAATGAAAGGGAACCTATTCCTTAGTTCACTTTGAACAATGATTGATAAACTTAATTAACCAATTTATTACAATTCATGGGATTGGTCATTAATTAATTTAAAGAGTAGTTAAGGTTTAATTAGTCTATTTTCCTAATTAAGTGAGGAATAAATCCCAAGAAAATCATGGGAGGCAGAGGTCATGCATTAAATTAACCCAAAATTTGGGATTAGCTCAAGTAATTAAGGAGTAATTAAGCTAATTAATTTTTTTAATAAAACTTAATTATTATTAAATTAATTATGATCATTTTTAAATAATTCTCCTCAAATACCTTTAAAAGAGTATTAATTTGCATTTTTTTATTTCTCTATGATTTTTAGAAGTTTCAACCATTAGAAATGATTAATTAAGCCTAATTAAAGTCTAATCTGGATGTATGTCTGTGCACTTTCCATGGCGTCGGGATTACTACTTAAAATGTTCATTTCGGCACCTAGTGGGTGGTGGACCATCTTTCTTGTCATTGGATGCACTTTTTTGTCCAGAATGTTCCTCCATCATCAATCAAAGATCGGATGACTGATTAATCCACCTTAATAATTACATGAAATTGATCTAGCGAGATCTAATCCGACCTTCATTCCATTTGTTCATGCGAGCGGATGGTGCGTGATCGACATCGTGGTGAGGGAAGAATAGTCCTATTGCTCACTTGATGAGCTTGCAGAGCTCGAATCAACTCCAAAAGATCCCATCAATGGGAGGATCAACAATCAAGATCACACAAGATGCAAGTTTTCTTCAAAAAGCTCCAACCCATTTTTGCCAAAGGATCAATTTTAGAAGCATACCTCAGGAGCACAAGGCGGCCTTGAATGATTAAGGAAGCTTCATTTAGTGGAGATGAAACTGTTGAGCATTAGATCAATTCCTTCAATGATTAAGGAATCTTGGGTGATGATTTGTTCTTGCTTTGAGGTCTAGGGAATGTGTGTAAAGTTAATTTGAGTTTGATGGAGAAATGGGAAAGTTTGGTCAAAAATAGGTGTCTATTTTGGATGACAGAATAGCATTTTTGATTGAGGAACAAGCTTGGGAGCTTAAAAAATGGCTCATCTTGGGTAGCTAGGGCATTGAGGATTGATTTTTTATGTGTGTTTAAGTGGAAATGAGAGAGTGTATACCCCCCCATTTATCTTGATCGAATGGTGGAATCTGTGGCTGTAGAAATCTCGAGGTGTGGGTGGGGAGGAGGTGAGTTGGCTCAGTTGTTGGTTGAAGGTGTAGAGGTGGGCACCGAGGAGGAATCATGGGTGTCCCGGGTTTCAAATCCTCCAATGGGGAGGTGAGATGATTTCACCTCCCATTGTGTCCCAGGTGAGGTTGGGCAGTCAGGTGTGGTGGACCATTAGAGAGTACCAGTGGAATGAGAATGACCACTTACATGTGATTTGTCTCATGTGGTTCCTTTGACCCAAGGGTAGAATGATCATTTGGCATTAGATTTGATTTGAGCAGATTTAAAATGAGCCAAAAGTGGGTTAGCTCAAATTTCAAGTTAATTAGAGTCAATTTGGTTAGGTTTGGCTCAAATTGACTCATTTAGGTCAAATTGGGTTAGGTTGGGTCAAGTTGACCAATTGGTCAAAAGGTCAAACCAAAGGTTTATCAAGTTCCTATGATCATTTGGGATGTTTTGGTTCAATTGGTTTGGTTTAGTTTGGCTTAGATTTTATTTTGGCTCATTCAATTCATTTGGGTCAAATGGGTTAAACCAATTTGACCAAATTAATTAAAGTTGGTGTTGGTTTGGGTTTTGTTGACCAATTGAACATGATTGTAGGCTTTGGTTTCAATTAATTTGGATTTCATTTTGATTTAGACCAACTTGAACCTTTAGGTCACTTTGGCCTAAGTTGGTCAATTGGGTTCAATTTGGACCAATCATGGCTTTGGTTAAGTTCAACAATCAATTTGGAATGAACTTGAGCCATTGGTTGCAATCAATTTGGTTTATATTTTGATTTTACCTAATTTGGTCTTTTAGGTCAATTTGGGTTAACTTGGGTCAAGAGGGCCAATTGGGTTTGGTTTGACTCAATTGAAGGTCAGTCATATTCAAATATTGATTTTGATTTGGTATGAATCATTGGTTTCAAGTCATTTGTCTTAGGTTTGCAATTTGGCTAGTTTGGGCTCATATGGGTTAAAGGGTTGACTTGGTCAAATGACCAGTTGACTTGTTTGACAATTTGTGACAATTGATCAACTGGTGATCAATAATGATGGGAGGTTTTGATAGGCTTGCTTCAATCTAATTTAGGTAGGATTAGAACTTAGCTCAAATAGGTCAAATTGGCAACTTTGGGTCAAGTGGACCAATTTTGTTTAGTTTCATTTATTTGAGTTTATATATCGATTTGTGATTCATATATAAATTAAATTGCAATTGGCTTTGGATCAAATGGGTTCTGGTTCATTTGAACATTTTAGGTCAAAAGGGTTATGTTGGGTTTGACTTGGGTTGATTTTGGTTTGGTTTTATGATTATAGATTTCATTTATATTTGTGAATATGATTGAAGGTATGATTGATTCATGAGAAAATCAATTGAATTTGGGTTATGGAATGAAGGAATTTGGCTAAGTCCATGGTTGGGTCATGTGGCTTAGGTTTGGATTTTCTTTGGTTTGATTTAGTTTTGTTGATTTAAATGTATATTTCATTTAAATTTGTGAAAGATGATTGAAAGTAGGATTGATTTGTGAGAAAATTTGAGTTTGACTTGATTTTGATTAGGATTTGGCTAAGTCCATGGGATAGGTCATATAGCTTAGGAAGGGTTTTGATTTAATTTAATTTAGTTTGATTTAGTTTTGATCATTTGAATATAGATTTGATTTATATTTAGGATGATGATTGAAGATATAAATTAATTATGAGAAAAATAATAGATTTTAGATTGATTTGGATTAAAATTTGGATAAGTCCATGGGATAGGTCATATGGCTTAGGAAGGCTTTCAAGTTTGGATTTGATCATGGGCTTCAATCATTTGGTTTTGGAATTTGGGTTTAGATTTGGATTTGAAGTTATTATTTGATTTGAACTTGAGTTTTGGTTTGAGAAGGTGAACTTGGATTGGATTTGGGATGGGTGGATTATCCCTAATCCTAAACTATATCTAACCAATGGTTGCGGTTAACCCTTAAGTCTTTAGGCTTTGGTTAAGTGTTTACCTAATTATTAGAAGTGTCTTATGACTTGGGAAGTATTTGTGTCTAGAAGACTCTATGTCTAAGATGGGAAGATTGAATTCACACTCCAAAGTGAGGTGAGAGGCCTTGGCTCCATAGTGTTGCCCTTGGAATAGATGATTGGAAGATAGAAGCCAAGTTTTACAATATAGACTCAGATACATCTTTCAACGCTTTGTTAGGGAGACCATGGATACATGAGAACAACATAGTTCCATCCTCTCTACATTAGTGTATGAAGTTCATGAGAGGTGGGATCATCTATCGTGTCAAAGGAGAGCTCAAGCGATAGGTTCTTTTCAAATTATATTAACTCTTATGAGGAGTTATGCTTAGAAAGTTCAGATGATCTAGATGATTTTAAAGTTAAAGATGCATCACTAGAGTTAAAAGAAGAGATCAAGTTAACCATCAATGAGCTTAAGAAAATCAACATAGGTGCTGAAGAAGATCCACGCCTGACATACATCAGTTCTTTGTTGAATGAAATTAAAACCAATGACTTAGTTAGACTATTGACTGAGTTTATGGATTGCTTTGCATGGAGTTATGGAGAGATGCCTGGATTGGCTCCTAACATAATGGTCCATAAATTAGCAATAGAGGTTATTACTAACCCTATCAAGAAAGCTCCTAGATGCATGTGATTAGACATAGAACAATAGGTCATTCATGATCTCAAGAAATTGATCAATGTTAGCTTCATCCGGGAAGAAAAATATCCTACCTGGTTAGTAAGCATCATCCCAGTTAAGAAAAAAAAATGGCCAAATTCACATATGCATCGATTTTAAGGATTTAAATAAGGCATGTCCAAAAGACAAATTTCCACTACTAATCCCGGAGCTGATGGTGGACATTACCTCATCTCATGTCTTCTCTTTCATGGATGTCTCATGGATATAACCAAATAAAGATGGGCCCGAAGATGAAAAAACACTTTTAGAACAGATCTAAATCTACTATAAGGTCATGCCTTTTAGCCTTAAAAGGCTGCAACATTCGTGGCTATGACTCAAATCTTCAATGAACTCATTCATCATCAAGTTGAGTGATATGTTGATGATCTCATGGTCAAAAGTATAGCAAAGGAAGACTATCTCTTTGACTTGAGTAGTTTTTGAATAGTTAAGACAATTTAACCTAAAATGAACCCCGAAGTGTGCATTGCATTGGGTAGCTTCAGGAAAATTCCTTAGGTTTATTGTCCGACTCCAGGGAATCGAAATCGATATGGAGAAGATTAAGGCAATATTAGAAATTCCACCACCTAAAAGGTTAACTAGACTCAGATCATTCCAAGGGCAGTTGGCGTATCTAAGATGCTTTATATCAAACCTATCGGTAAGATATCAACCATTCTCAGCACTTGACAAAAAGGATGCCAAGTTCAAGTGGGATGATAAGTATGACATCAAGAATTACCTGATGATGCAATCATTTCTAGCAACTCCTATCCCAGGTAAGCTGCTCTTACTTTACACTGCTACGTTAGACAACTCTCTTGGTTCTTTGTTAGCCCAAGCCAATGATGAAGGGAAGGAAAATGCACTCTACTACCTCTGTCATTATTTAATCTCTACTGAGGATAATTATCCACTCATTGAGAAACATTTCTTAGCTTTTATCTATGCATCACAAAATCTACAGTGCTACATGCTTCCTCATAAGGTGAACTTAATCTCTAGGATCAATCCACTATAGTACCTCATGATCGGCTGATGCTATCTGGATGGTTGGCATGATTTCCATGATCCTCTAGCAGTTTGACATTACCTTTGTACTCATCTGTACGATTAAAGGACATGCACAAGCAGATTTCTTAGCAGCACACCCACTTCTTGCTGACTCTCTTCTTAGTGATGATCTACCTGATGAACAAGTCATGAATTTATAGAATACTAGCATTCACCATTAGGAGATGTACTTTGATGGTGCTGCTTCCTCTCAAAGAGGAGAAGAGCCATAATCTAATATTCTAGAAAAGGTAGGGGTGAGAATAGTTCTCTTAACTACGGACCACGATATGATGAGATTATCATATCATCTATCCAATCCTTTCACCAATAATGAAGCTGAATATGAGGCTCTAATTGTCGATCTAGAGTTAGTCGTTATTCTAAGCATCTAGATCATCAACATCTTTGAGGATTCTCAACTAGTTATCAACCAAATCACTAGGTTCTATAAGGTTATAAAGCCTAAGCTCCATCACTACCATAAGTACACCATAGAGTTGTTGGCCCAAATCCTAGAGGTTACCATTTATAAGATTCCTCGAGGAGAGAATGCCATGTATGCTTTGTAAGCTTGCCAAGGATTTGGCATGTCAGATGAGTCCATATCAATAAATGTCCAAAATAGACAAGTCTTATCCATATTGAACTCATCAAAAAGTACTCTCTTGAAGGGGAGGTTGCCATTGCCAAGAAGGATGAGGAGTTAGATTGGAGGCAACCATTCATAGATTACCTAAATAAAGGTAAACTATCTCAAGAGATGTCACAAGCCCATCAGATGAAGTAGAGAGCACTTTCCTATGATCTTGTGGATGGTGTCTTGTATCGGAGGTCTTTCAATCATATGTGGCTATGTTGTTTAGACAAGCAATTATAAGATCATGGCTTACACTGATTATGTGGAGCCAATCAATCTAGTGAATATAAAGCCAAGATCAAGAGATTGGATACTATTCACCATCGATGTTCAAAGCATGTATAATGGGCAATGCCACCAATGTCAAATACATGGTGTGATCCTACACCAACCACCCAACATTCTACATCCTACATTGGCATCATTGCTATTCAAGTGTTGGGGTACCGACATAGTGGGTTCAATTGATCCTCCTTCTTCCAAGGATCATCAATTCATCTTAGCGCTACTGACTACTTTTCCAAATGGGCGAAGTTGATTTTTCTCAGAGAGGTCAGAACTCAGCATGTGCTCCAATTTTTAGAAACCATATTATATATAGGTTCAGAGTGCCTCGACAAATATATCTGATAATGGTACTACATTCAAGAGCATCGAGATCAATAACTTTACATGGAGACACAACATAGATTGAAGATATTCTAAAATCAACTACTTGAGGGAAAGTTGCTTAGTAGAAGCCTTCAACAAAGCTCTCATCCAAATACTGAAGAAGACACTCAATAATAACAAGCGATAATGGCATGAGCAATTAGTTTAAGCCTTGTGGCCCCTACTCCTTTCACCTAATTTTATGGGTCCAAAGCCATTCTACCATTATAAGTCCAACACCCATCACTAAGGATAGCTATGGGTAGCAAGATCATGATAGAGCATAACACCAAGTTGCGATTAGAAGAGCTCGAAGGTTTGGAGGAGAGATGCTTGTGGGCATGCCAAAAGCTAGAGTTGTACAAAGCTAAAATGATTCAAACTCATAACAAGTTGGTCCATCCAAGAACTTTTCAAGTAAAAAGGCTTATTTTAGTTCTAAGAAGATCGATTGTTACTCGTCATAATATGGGAGGTATGTTTGAAACCCCTTGGAAAGGCCCTTCTATTATTTAGAAAGCCTACCAAGGAGAATCTTATCAGCTTATTAATCATAATGGAGAGTTCCCAATGCTTCCAATCAATGGGCTCTACTTAAAGAAATATTATAAATCATGTTTGAAAATAATTATCATAAATGAAAATTCCATTTTGAATTCAATCTCTTCCATGTTGAAAGTATTTATGTTTGCGAATCTGCCATGATGTATTTAGGGTAGGTGTAAGGAACTCGAGTAGTGTCCTATCCTTCATCGGCACAACACAAACACAAACTACACACAAACATATAAAACAAACACATATCTTTTGTCTCGGGCTACTATGAGTTAAGATAACACCCCCAATGGCACTCACTCAAGCTGCTCTAGGTCGGGCTGACATGCTACCCTACTAGTATGTCACCTAGTGGTCTTCTTGCTTTGGAGGATGTAAGTCTGCTAGGCTTTCCTTCCTTACTTGGCCACTGCACTGACGAGTTCCATGTTAGTTTGGTAGGCCTTATTGCATGGCTGGTAAGCTACCTCATGTTGGCTTCATTTAAGAGGATTTGAGTCTGTCCCACTGACGATAGACTATCTCGATGATCAATTTTGCTTGCAAGATTGTAAGCCTACACACTTTCTTTCCAGATTCATCATTATACACCGACAGGAACTTTAGTTTGGTTGGTTCTCACTATGTTGAAGGATACACCACTCATGTTGATGAATACACCTTAGGTTGGTTGGTTCTCGCACTTTAGAATGCACCACTCATGACAAGTATAAGTCTGCTACACTCTCTCCTTGAGTTGGCCACCATACACTTATAGGCTTTCTTTTCTAGGGATAAAGATAACACCCCTAGCATCACCTCTCCTATGGGCACTATATTTGGATCACGTCTTTTGAGACCCAATTTAGACACTACCCTGGTTACTATCAGATTGGACAATTCCCCTTTCCTAGTAAACACTCCTATGGTTGGAGAATCCATCCTGTGGATGTGCATATTCTCCCTTGGTCTATTAATTCTGAGATAGGTCAAGGATGACATAGCCCCATCTCAGTGTGGTTCCTTGCACACCAACAGGGTCCACATAAACATATAAATAAATTATATATTCACTTGTGGATTAGGACACCCATAGTGGTACCTTTTCCCAAGAAGGTATCATATCTTTAGGGCAGTGTCAGCAAAACTCCCTATCTGAATCACCTAACTACTCTTGAGTTGATATAAGTCCCTAGTGAAAGTCACTCAATAGTTGCCCCTAACTCAGGTTTGATTTGTTCTGCTATCAATATGTCACCCCTACGATTGTCCCCTACTTTAGAAGATGTAAGCCTACTACGTCTTCTTCCTAGCACAACCATTTCACACTAAAAGGAAACCCATTGGGTCCATCAGAACCCCAGTTATAGGTCCAAACTTTCGACTAAATTAAACCTAATCGATTTTCCTGATGAGTTAAATCACACCCTTCTCCCTAGTGGAGCCCCAAATCATATATAAATAAGTCAAGCAAACAAATCAAATTCAAAACCAACCTCCCTAATGGAGCAAAATTAAACAAACTCTCCCAGTAGAGTCTAAATCAAATAAATCCAACCAAACTCTTATCCCCAATGGATACATACCCAAACAAATCTATGAAATCAAACTCAAATCCTAATCCACAATGAATAGCCCGAACCTGCTTCCCTAGTGAAAGGTTAATATACTCGTCACCAACAGACTTGAGCCCATATCTCTAGAAGATATGCCTCTACATCAATTAAAACAAAAAATATAAAGTCGATTCGATCTTAATCCCTGGTGGATTATAGATTTTTATCACCAGTAGATCTTCTTTCCACAAATCATATAATCAAATAAAATTCAAACCTTATCCCCACTAGATTTTCTTCTTATGCCTCGACATAGACCTCTCACATGTCATGTCCAATGCATGTGTGATCCCAAAGTGGATCTCCATCCATGTCCTTGACATGGAATTCCCATCAAATCTTATTTCTTCTCTTATGGACACCTTTAATACTTCAACCAAAATCCTTACAATGTATTCATTCAAATTACATCATCTTAACATTGTAATCAACATTTTATGATTTGTGATGGTGCAAGCTCAAACTAATATCATGCTAAACATATTATAACATATTAATACATATATTATATTATAATATATGATGTCATATTATAATTTGTTGTAATATAATATATTGTCTAACATTACACCTCATTAGAATCACTTAGAAAGAACAAATAACAAAATTTTCTCAAAATATAAATAATGTTCATTTTGGATGTAAAATTGTTAATTTTCTAATAGAAATGGTACAAAATAGCATAATTTTGGTGTTGCTTCTTGGTGTGTGTCGTGATGTTGGCCAAATTCTTCCATTTCAACCTTCAAATTAACATTTTTGTGAGTTTTGACCTAATGTATTATAACAAAAGTAAAACATACAAAAATGTACAATAACATTTAGTAACACACCACCACATTCATATGTATGTGAATTTATATTATTATGTATATTTTATTTTAATATGCTTTCATATAATATATTATCTTACATTACACTTTAAAATGAATCACTTTAAGCAAAAAAATTATAAAATTTGGTTGAAAAATGAACATTTATTTTGGATGCAAAATTCCATTCTTTTGATTAAATGACACACCATAACACACCCCCAATGATGTTCCTTAAAGCTTACCTTAAATTTGGCCAAATCTCATCATCTTAGTCTATAAATCAATATTTTTATGAATTATACAAGTACAAACTCTACTATATCATACTATAACAAACTAAAATATGCTAAATAACAAGTAGTATTACACAATAGTATGCTATAATGCATGATGCTACAGTATGTTCTGGCGTCCTATATTATAATACAATATAACATATTATATTATACTATGTTGCATATCACATCACAAGGGATTGCTTAAGATAAAAATCATAAAATTAGTCTAAATAATAAAAACTATATATTTTACTTACATATTTTAAATTGAAACAATATATTATGATGTCATGCTCTCCTATTATGAATTTGGCCAAATTCCACCATTTTTTTAAATCAAATTATTAATTAATGTAGGCTCAGCGTGATTGTAAAATACTAAAAGAATTTAAAATGAGTAGAATAATATATTATAATATGTGATGCTATACTATGCTACAACATATAATATTTATTTTGAACATAAAATCATACTTCTTAGACTATAAGTGTCGTAGCACACCTTTGGTTATACAACCTAGAAAAGAAAGGGCCTAATGCAATTGGCTCATAATTAATGATTAAATAAGCTAAAGGGTTTAATTTAAGTACTTTCATAACCCTTCCTACACATGTTGGTTGGATTTTTATTTTCTTAAGTTACTTAGGTTATTGAACACCTAAGCACCTACCGAAGATGAATTGGTTAAGTTTTGGAATGTTCTAAAAATTTTATCAAGTTAATTAAGTAGGTGATTAATGGATTAACCCTTAATTAAGTTTAGATTAAGGAATGAAGGGGGTTTATGGAATGGCTTAAGGAAAATAACCTAAAATTATTCCATACCCTCTTGTTCGATTATGTAAAGTATAATTAACTTAATAAATGTATTAAACCATTATTCACATGTTTAACTAAGCTTAATTACATTAAGAGAGTGATTAAGGGTTCATTAATTGATTTCCATAATTAACTAATCAATAAATCCCAAGAAAATTAGGGAAGGTAGAGGTCATCCCACTAAATGCATATGAGTTGAAATAAGTTAATGAAGTAATTAAGGAGTAATTAGGGTTATTAAGTTTTAACTAAAACACTAATTAAGGAAAATGCACTATTTAAAATCCATTAAATATAATTTTAGATTATTCTTTACTGAATTATCTTCACAATGCATTTTATTTTGTATTTTTTTAATATTTCTAGATTTCGTTATGTTATTTTGATGATTTAGTTATAAAGAATTAATTAAAACCACTAATTATATTACTAATCCCATTGGCGCCATGTGGACCGTTGATGTAGCGTGCGCTTTCCATATGGCATAATGGAATTCATCATTTAAGTTATCACATCCCCATGCAGAGTCAGCAACAGTGCTACACGCTTTCTCCTGGATCATCCAAACAAAGATCAGATGGTCATGATTAAGCCCACAGTTCATAAGGGATAAATCTATGGATCCTATGTGGCTTGATCATGACCGTCCATCCAAAATGTGCGGATAGATAGTCCATGATCCATCATTGAGTTTTCTTATAGGAGAGGACATACATCCACTCTTTAGGGCTAGATCCGAGCTCGATTGAGCTCAGATTGAACTCAAACTCAACCAACACCATCATCATGCAAAGGGAAAGACCTCTAGTGGTCAATTTGTGATGTGGTGAAAATTCTCTTCACAAAGTACCAAACACCTCCTATTCTAGGCTTGGTTTGAAGGCATACCTCACTGGAGGCTATCCCGGGTGCTCCCAACCATCGATGTAGCTTCGTCTAGTGGAGAAGAAGCCTTGTTGAATGTTTGAGGGGTTGAGGTTGAGTAGATTTTTTTATGGACCACACTCACCTTCAAATGCTCACGATCTTGGTCAAGCTCCCACCTCCCTTGCCTTTGAAGCTTGGATGAAGCTTTGGATCAACTCGATTAGGTCCCCTCAAGGTGCTTGAAAGAGGAATAGAGTTAAAATTGAGTATTGAGTGGGATTGAACTCTTTGCTACCTCCCATATTTTTAATTTTGATAAATCAAGAAATGGAAAAATGCAAAGTGCTCTAGGAGGCTTTGAGAAGCTTGAGGATGCTTGTTATGAGTTCCTTAGCTTTAATCAAGTGTGAGTATCTTGGATTCAAGTGAAATTAAGGAGACTATATCTCCCCCTAGGTCAATCGGATGACCGTGCTTCCCTTTGCCATTTTGATCAAATTCACCTCATGTGATGCGTTGGTTAGGCTATTAAGGGTTGCACATGGTTCATTTTTGGCAGAGGGGGGTAGTGGAGAAGTGCCATGTGCTGATTTTAGGAGGAGGAGTGATTGCCATGTGCTTGAAATGAAGAGGGTGGTCGATTTTGGCCTTGGGTTGGGTTTGGCTGGCCCAAACCCATTGGGTCATGTGCACAATGCTCACTAGTGTCCACTTGGTCCACTAAGAGGGTGCCAAGTGGCCATGTAGAAGATTTGACCAAATTCCAAGTGAATTTGGCAATGAATTACCATTTGACCTAGGGGTAAATAGTCATTTCGATTGGATTTTAGTTTAAATATGTTTGGGATGATTGAAAAATGATTTGGGCCAAGTTTTAATGAATTTGGAGTTGATTTAATGTGATTTGGCTCATGTTGACCCATTTAGGTCAAAATGGGTCAACTTGGGTCAAGTTAACCAATTGGTCAAATTGGGTCAAACCAAGGGTTGGGTCAAGTTCATATGACCATATGAATTGATTTGGTATCTTTGTTTCAAACAGTTTGGTTTATATTTGGATTTGGTTCATTTGATTTCATTTAGGTCAAATGGGTGAAGTTGACCAATTTGACTCATTGGACCTATTTGGGTTAGGTCATGGGTTGGTTTAGGTTTCATTGGTCATTTGAAATGTATTGGTATCTTTATTTCCAATCAATTTTGGTTTAGTTTGATTTTGGCTCAATTTGACCTATTAGGTCAAGTTGGGTTCATGATCAATTGGGCTAGGTTGGGTCTAGTTGGCCAATTAAGGTTTTGGTTAAGTTCAACAAGCGATTTAGAATGAACTTGACCCATTGGTTCTAATCAATTTAGCTTAGATCAAGATTTGACACATTTTGACTTTTTAGGTCAAGTTGTGTAAACTTGGGTCAAGTGACCAATTGGGCTAGGTTAGGCTCAAATGATGACTTGGTCAAGTTCAAACATTGATCATGAATGAGTTTAGATCAATGGTTTCAATCAATTTGGCCTATGGTGGATTTTGGCTAGTTTAGGTTTCATTTGGGCTAAGTGTTGACTTGATCAACCCTTAGGTTTGACTTGATTTGACCTAATTTGAGTGATTGACCATCTCATGATGATTGTTGCTCATAATGTGATGCTTAGTTGGGCTTAGTTTAATCTAATTTGGGTAGGATTAAAATTTTGCTGAAAAGGGGTAATTTAGGTCACTTTGGGTCAAGAGAGCCTAAGTGGGTCAATTGACTTGTCCAAGGCTTGAATCAAGTCTTGTTGAACTCACATATGGACTTATGATTGAAATATAAATCCATTTGTGAGTGATTTGAAGTCAAATGGGTTTTGATTCATTTGATAATTTCAAGTTCAAAGGGTGAACATGAGTTTGACTTGGGTTTGATTTTTGGATTTAGTTTGATTTGATGATTGAAGTTTGTCTTTATATTTGGATTCATGATTGAAGGATTGATTGAATCATGCAGAAAAATCAAGAGTTTCTCCTGATTTGAATTTGATTTGGCTAAGTTCAAGGATTTGACTTAAAAGGCTTAGATTGAATTTTGGTTGAATTTGGATTTGATTTTTGAATTGATTTTTGGATATTTGAGTTTATATTTTATTTATATTTGTGAATATAAATGAGAATATAGATGGGTCATGAGAAAATTTCTTGAATTTGAATTGATTTGGATTTGATTTAGGCTAATTCTATGAGATAGATTCAAAGTGACTTAAGAAAGATTTTTTTAAACTTGGAATTTCAATCATAAGCTTCAATCATTTGTAATTGATTCATGGTTTGAGAAAATCAATTGGAATTGATTTAAGTTTTGATGTTGATTTGATTTGGAGTTTGGAGTTGGTTTAGACTTGATTTGGAATTTGACTTGATAGAAGTGAGGAGTTGGTTCAAGCTATAGGGTAGACAAATTTTCCTAACACCCCTAAGGCATGACCTATTCCTATGGCTAACACTTCTAAGTCTCTAGGATTAGGTTGAGTGTCCACCTAGTCATTAGATGTGTCTTAAGACTAAGGAACTCTTAAATTATAAGAGATTTCCTATGTCTAATATGGAGGGTTGAGAGCTCATCCTAAAAATGAGGTCAACAACCAACCAAAAGAAAAAACCTCCCAAGATAGGAGAGATTATTTCCAAGAAGTTTTGGAATGAGTAACCCTCGGTAAGTGAGGAGGGGCATAAATCTGAACACTTTTTTTCTTTTTCTTCTTCTAAATAGTTTTATAACCATACCCTTTCTCCAAAAAATCTCCATCTGAAAATGAATTAGTATTGTAATAAAAGGCATGGGGATCAGCAGAAGCTATCAATTTTGAAGAAGAGCATTTAGAATCATCCACAGCATTAGACAAAACAAAAATAGAAATAGTATGCATCTCATAATCAAAAGTGAAAGGGGCATAAATAGCTTTATTAAGAAGATAATTATCAATATTATCACCAACAAAATCTGAAGAGTATCCTCCCTGTCTTCATTCATAAAAGAAGTAAGAGAAGCAGAATCCAGATTGTTAGTACAATATTCATGTAAGAGATTAAAATAATATTCAAATCCCTTAAAAATAAATAACATATTACTAAAATTCTGAACATAATTAGTAGCCATAGAATAACCATCATTTTGAACTGAAACAAAACTATTCACAATGAGAGAATTATCATAGGTATCTAAATCTTACTTTTTAGAGGGATCACCAATATTAACAAGATTGTCAGGACCATAAGTTAAAGTATCAGAAATAAGAACATTCTTTTCACCACCATTCTCAATCAAAGAAGGAAAAAAAATTGTCTCTTTCCCATGATGTAAAGCAGACATAGGAGAAAGAGAAACAATGTCCAACTGATTGGATGAAATGGTGTTAGCATCAACAATATTCAAACCATCATCATGAAAGGACTTATGCACAACATCTAAACCATTAAAATCATTAACCACAGCCTCTAAAGTCTTCCCTTTAATAAAATCATCAAAAGAAAAACTTAGAGCGTGATTATTAGTTAAAACTTTTTCAGAAACATCAAAATTACCTTCTACATTAGACAAATCATTAATAGGTAAAATTTTTTCAGAAGATTCAGAAATCTAGTTTTGTAAAACATCAAAATTTTGAAAAGTAGAATTTCCTTTATCCAACTTGAGAGAATCATTAGTTTTTTCAACAATTGAATTCTTACTAGTCATTTTCTTCCTAAGAGAGGGATGAGAAATAAAGCATTCAGAAATTTCATGCCCATGAATCTTAGAATGATCACAAAAAATGGGAAAGTTTTCAAAAACAACTTTCTAAAAATAATCGCATTTCTTTGTACTCAACTAAATTTCTTTCATGTATTTTTTAGTAATATCAATCCCTACAAAAATTCTAGCAACATACGGTTTAGAAGAAGCAGCTGTTGCTTAATCAACTTGCAAAGGCTAACCAAAAATCAACCCAATAGCATAAAGAATCTGATGATTAAATAGATGAATCCATAAGTTACGTAAATAAATCCAATGGGAACAACAGGAGACTCTTCATTAACATCAAACATAGGCGACCACTTCAGAATACACATTTGATAATTAAAAACATTGTAAGAATGCATAGAAAAAATTATTCTGTGATCAAGGTCATTAAAAGTTTAATCGAGCATCATCAAATAGAAAAGAACCGGATAAATTTAAGTTATGAAAAAAAGAACGAATATCTTCCACCTTTACCTGTTTAAATGAAAAAATTCCAATCAAAGAAAAAGCAAAAGGCTCAGCTAATCTTTCAATATCCTCATCTGAAATCCTAATTGTTGGATTACCTTTAAAAGTCATATGAAACAAAATTAAAGGAGGCTTAGTGGAGGAATTCTTACTAGCTAAAGCCTCTTTGAAAGATTTAGTAACAATAGGTAATCTAGAGGTAGGATTGCCCAAAAAATCTGATGCCCTAGCGGGATCCATCGACACATGGGATTTACCTCATGGGTTTGAAGAAGTCGACGCCATGAATCATGGTGTCATGACAAGAACATGTCAAGATCGCCCCAAAGCCAACAATCTATAGGGAATTCAAGAGAAAAAACTCGAAAACTCACCAAGAATGCGAGGGATCCCAAAATTGCCCAATAATAAGGTTTAGTTTAGTTTTAGGGTTTAAGTTTTTGGTTTAGTGTTTATTAGTTATTATTAGGTTTTATTAATTTTAGGTTATTATTAGTTTATTATTAGTTTTATGTTTAGTTTTAATTAGGTTATTAGTTTAGTTTTACTTGTTTTAGTTTTAGTTATTATTATTTTAGGTTAGTTTAGGGGAAGGGGGGTTAAGTTAAGTTTATTAATTTATTAGTTAGTTTGTTTATTAGGGTTTAGTTTGTTTTTGTTTATTTATTAGTTATTATTAGTTAGTTTAGTTATTATTAATTAGTTAGTTATTTATTTAGTTTAGTTAATTATTATTATTAGTTTATGGTTTTATTATTATTTAAGTTTTAGTTAGTTTTAGTAGTGGTTTAGTTTTATTAGCTTAGTTTTATTAGTTTATTAGATTAGTTTCTTAGTTTTATTAGTTTAGTTGTGGGATTCGGTTTATTAGTTTAGTTTATGGTTAGTTTTTTATTAGTGATTATTAGTTATTTATTGTTTATTATTATTATTATTAGTTTAGTTAGTTGGTTTATTATTAGTTTTATTTTAGTTTTGTTTTATTTCTTTAGTTTATTATTATTATTAGTTTATGTTTATTATTATTAATTTTATTATTATTATTTAGATTATTTATTTAGTTAGGGTTTAGGGTTTAGTTACTCAGTTATTCATTAGTTAGTTTCTTATTAGTTTTATTAATATTAGTTTATTAGTTTAGTTAGTTAGTTATTAACTATTATTATTATTATTATTATTAGTTTTTATTAGTTTAGTAATTGTTAGTTTTATTGTTATTATTATTATTATTATTATTATTATTATTATTAGTTTATTTATTAGGTTTATTAGTTTAGTTATTTAGTTTAGTTATTTACTTAGTTTTGTTTTATTTAGTTATTAGTTTGTTAGTTTATTATTAGTTAGTTATTATTAATTTTTTTAGTTAGGTGTTTTATTACAAGTTTATTGTTAGTTATTAGTTAGCTTATTAGGTTTAGTTATAATTATGTTTATTTATTAGTTAGTTTTTATGGTTTAGTTTTAGTTAGTTATTTAGTTATTTATTATTAATTATTATTATTAGTTTATTAGTTTAGTTTTAGTGTTTATTATTTATTAGGGTTTAGGTTTATTTATTAATTAGTTTAGTTTTATTAGTTTGTTTTTTTAGTTAGTTAGTTTATTAATTATTAGTTATTTATTATTAGTTTTATTTAGTTTATTATTAGTTATAGTTTTTTATTAGTTATTATTAGGCTTCAAGTTCATTATTTATTAGTCTATTAGGTTTTACTAGTTAATTATTAGTTACTCTTACTTCAGTTTTATTATTAGTTTATTAGATTTTTTTAGTTATTGTTTAGTTATTATTATTAGTTTTATTAGTTTAGTTATTTGTTATTTTACTTTAGTTTAGTGTGTTAGTATTAAATTTTTTATTATTAATTTTATTATTTTAGGTTTAAGGGTTTAGTGTTTAGTTTATTTAGTTGTATTATATAATAATAATAATAATAATAATAATTATTATTATTATTATTATTATTATTATTATTATTATTATTTGTTGTTATTATTATTTATTGTAGTTGTTATTAATATTAATTTATTTGTTTTAGTTAGTTTAGTTATTAGTTATTTATTTAGTTAGTTTAGTTATTATTAGGTTTATTAGTTAGTTTTATTTAATTTATTATTATTATTTATTAGTTTAGTTAGTTTAGTGTTTAATTTAGTTTAGTTTTAGATATTTTATTATTTAGTTTATTATTATTATTAGTTTAGTTAGTTAGTTTTTTTAGGTTTTATTATTATTTAGTGTTTTTAGTTTTATTAGTTTTAGTTTAGTTTATTTTTTATTATTATTAATTATTAGTTTATTAATTTAGTTTTTTAGTTAGTTTATTATCATTAGTTAGTTTATTAGGTTTGTTTATTATTATTAGGTTTAGTTTATTTATTTAGATTTTATTTATTATTTAGTTTATTATTAGTGTAATTTATTATTATTGTTATTATTAGTTTAGTTATTTGTTTTATTTAGTTAAGTTTATTATTAATTTATTAGTTTAGTGTTAATTGTTATTACTTATTTAGTTTTAGTTTATTAGTTTTTTTTAGTTTTATTATTAGTTTTAGTTATTATTAGGTTTAGTTATTTTGTTAGTTTATTAGTTTAGTTTAGTTATTAGTTTATTTATTAGTTAGTTATTATTATTAGTTATTTATTAGTTATTTAGTTAGTTTATTAATTTTACTTTATTAGTTATTTTGTTTAGTTTAGTTAGTTCAGTTATTATTAGTTTAGTTATTTGGTTTAGTTTAATTATTAGTTAGTTATTTAATAGGTTAGTTATGTTTAGGGTTTAGGTTTATTAGTTAGTTAGTTATTTTTATTAATTTAGATTTAGTTAATAGTTTAGGTTTAGTTTAGTTTTTATTAGTTTTATTAGTTTAATTTATTTTTAGTTAGTTCATTTTGTTTATGTTTAATTTAATTTTTAGTTTTTTTATTAGTTTAGTTAGTTTTTTGTTATTATTAGTTTATTAGTTTTTTAGTTATTATTTAGTTAGTTTAATTTAGCTAATTTTATAAGTTTTTATTTTAGTTTAACATTAATTTTTGTTTATTATTTGTTTATTAGTTTTAGTTTAATTTTTATTAATTTAAGTTTAATATTTATTAGTTTTAGTTTTAATCAGTTTAGTTTAGTATTTTATTAATATCCTATTAGGGTTTAAGGTTTTTTTTTTTTTGGGAAACCCCATATAGGGTGAATTTTATTGCCACAAAAAGTGGGTTACAAGGTCCTTAAAGGGGATAAACTCTAGAACCACTACTCAAAGAGGTACAATCTGCCTATGGAGTAAATCCCCTATCTAAGTACATCCGAAAGCAAAGAAAAGAGTTAAGCAAGCAAAAGATACAAATTGATTAACATATATAAGCAAATGAAGGATAAGGGTCAATGTTTTGCAGGATGTGAGAATGCATGACATAATGGAGTAACCTAGAAGAAAAAAAAAGGAAAAGCACCTGCAAGATTGTAGACAGAAAGAAGTTAGAACAGTTAAGGTAATACAGAGAAAGTGGTAACTGAGAGAAGCAAATTCTGAAAATGGAAATAATAAAGAGGTGTAATAGAGGTGGCTCAAGCTCAGTCACACCAATTTGGAGCAGATAAAAATATGAGCATCCAAACTTCAGCAGAAGGGTTACATCACAAGAGCTACTACCAAATCAAAAAGGAGTGAAATCATCATAGCCATCATAGCCAACCAACCTATATAGCAGCCATTTGATGAAGATCTGTTGAGCCATAATACATGCAAACATAGACAAAGTCGTATACAGAGTAGAAGAAAGAACAACAAAGAGCAAAGTGGGTAAGGGGATCACATGCAAATTATTTGTCATCATATTAGGCTCCATGGCATGATAATCCCAACTTAAATGAAAGAGAGCCATCAATGTCAGGTCATCCAGATTTTTAACCAGATTTAAAGGATTAATGAGACCAGCAAGAAGAGTCACCAAAGGGAAATAGTAGAAATTCTACTGCAAACTAGCTAGGCAAAGATAAGAGCATGGAATTAACCCCATTCCAAGCCTAAAGGACAATAATAAATATACGCCTTGGTAAGCAGTCGAGTAATTGAGTTATTTCCTAGAAAGGGATAACCAAAGAATGTAAGTAATGCAGCTCTTAAGAACTTCTTTGTTTCAAAATTAAGAAAGCAGCAATTATACAAGGAAACAACAAATCCCAATCCCAAATTACCATAGGAAATAAGAATACAACAATAGAAAAGAAGAGATAGGTAAAGGGCAGCTCCCCACCACAAACAGCTCCAATAAGAGACAATCAAAGATAACACCATAGGATCAGCTTGTTTATCATCATAATCAATAATCTAGTTCAGCCAACAGTAAAAGAATGTAAGTAATGTAGCACTTAACAACCTCCTTGATTCAGAAATTAAAAAGCAACAAATATAAAGGGAAGCAGCATATCCCAAGCCCAAATAACCACAGGAAATGGGAGTACCATAGCAGGTATGAAGAATCAGGTAAGGGGTTGATCCCCACCACAAACAACTCAAATAAGTGGCAATCAAAGATAACACAATAGAAGCATCTTGCTTATCATTAAACTCAATAATCAGTTCATATGATTAGAAATATCCAGCCAGTTGGCCATAAATCCATCCATTGAGATTAAACAGTGCAAAGATTAAAATCAAAGAGGCAAAAGCATAATCACAATGATCTTCACAAATATAGCATAACCAATAAGGAAAAAATAGCAGCAGATGAAGTTAGCTGTAGCCCTTATGTTAACAACAAAAACCTAAAAGCCAATAACTAGAATGTGCATGAAACAACTAATAACCATAAAAATAGTCTACTGGATAAAGGACCCAGAAATCCAAAGGCCAACAGGATAAGCAATAATATAATTATTACCCCTAGTATATAAAACGTTGTTAGAAGGCAGATAAGTAGAATGAAAATTGAAGGTGTTCAAAAGATGATCAGTAGAAATGTCCCTCCAAGTAAAGATAATCAGGCTGGAAGCTAAACCCAGATCCTTAGTTAAAGAAAACTACAATAAGGAAGTCTAATCCTGCAAAGAGATAGTAAAATAAATAACATAAAAATGACCCTGCTGAAAAGGATGGACAACCCTAGAAGCAGGAAGCCAGACAAAAGATTCAGTGATCTAGATCAGCCAACCCCCAAGATATAAAATAGCAGCAAGTTGGCCAAAAACCAACCCAATAAAAAAGAAAATACAAAAGTTAATTTCCAGATAGATAGGGAAAAGGCTTGGCCAAGACTAGCAGAGTGGAAAAAATAGCAGCAAGTGAAACTAGCTGTAGGCCTGATGGAAACAACAAAAGCAGTCAGGAAATCAAAAGACTAGCAACAGCCAACAATCACAAAGATAACCTGCTGGATAAAGGACCCAAAATCCAAAAGCCAACAGTGGAGAAAATAGAATAGTTAAAGCACCCATCATATAAAACTCCAATAAAAAACAAAGTAGAGAGATAGAGATAAAAGGGGTTTAGAAGATAACCAAGAAAAAAACCCTTCCAGAAAGGGGTGATCAGGCATGAAGCTAAACCCACAATCTCATGGAAAGCATACTGAAAACCCAATAAGAAAGTCCAAACCTGCAATGAGATAACAAAAAATAAGAAAATATTTCCTCTCGCAAGGTAGGTAGGGGAAATGAGGTTAGCCAAACCAATCAGCAAAACAACTCCAAAAGGACCCTACAGAACAGGAAAGGCAACCCCAGAAGTAGCAAGTTGGGTAAAGGAATCAATGAGCCAGCAGAGCCAACATCCAAGAGAATAAATAACAGCAAGTTGGCCAAAAAAACCATGCATTGCAAATAGACAAAATGAGGGTAGCCAAAGCAAATAGCAAAGCAACTCCAAAAGCAAACATCAAAGCACCCTGCTGAAAAAGGTAGAAAACCCTAGTATAGTTTGCTGATCAAGGGATTCAATGTTTCAGGTAATCCAACAACCAAGATAAAAAATAATAGTAAATTGGCCATAAAACCACCCATTGCAAATAGACAATACAGAAGATAAGTTCTAGAAAGATTGGGAAATGATCAGGCCAAAGCTATAAAAGTGGTGATCGGCGACATTGCTAACAGAAACAAGCAACAAAGCAAAAGCCATCCATTCAATAACCTCAAAAGTCCACTTAATAAGACAATCCAAAATGAGAAATGATAAATTCCAATTATCTGATTGGATAATCAGAGATGTAATAAATTTAATAGAGCCAAGGGAAAGGGCGACAAATGAGTTGATCATTGACCCAAGCAAGCGATAAAGAAATTCAGGAGAACAATAGGCAACAAATAGCCAAAAACCATAAGGTTAACCTTCAAAGAGATCTTAATAATAATAATAGAAATGTTGTGTCTTTCCTTACATGTAGGAAAGAGGAGGTAAGCATACAACAAACCAACCCAAAAATAATTAAAACATCGAGATATTGCATCCAACATAAGATACACTAGCAAGTAACATAAAACAACATAGATTACTAAGTGGTTCAAGCAAAGTCATCTTTTATATCTGACAAACACAAAATATTATGCGGTAATAATCCCATCATCAATATTGGAAGTCAGAGATAATTCCAATCCTGCAGAGGAGTTATAAAAGCAAGGCTAGTGCAAGAGCTCTCCTTACAAGATGTGGAGATAAGGATATGAAACATAGTAGAGGCAACAACCATAATAAGGAGATGAATAACAGTTAAAATATCTATAAAGATATATAAAGGAATAACAATTAAACATTGAGGCAAGGATCCCATAATATAATTCCAGGAAAGGGATAAAAATCTATCCAGTTGATCAAAATACATCAACAAATAAAGCATTAAATAATATATCTCCCTGCAGCAAACAGTGAACACTTTATTAGCATTGACAGAAAAACCCCAATCAAGGATGGGGTAAGTAAACCAACAGATGTCATAGCTGGCCAAAAGAAAGAGTGAAACGATGATGCATCACAAATTCAAGGAACATCAACACCTTATCATTGAAAGTAGCAATAGAAGGCCCCAATTAGAATTAATGCAATTAAACCAACAACACATGCCATAGATCAAAAAACACCAAGGGATATCGGATGAAGCATCGAAATACCAATAAAACAATAACTGAATAGAAAGATCATGCAAAAGAATTGAGATAGATCAAGCTAGAGGTTAGATTACCTTCTGAGATAAGGGAGCCCAGTATTGTACAAATTAACCAAGCCACGCAAATGTTTAGGAAGAGTTAGTTGATCAAAGATGTTTATACCATCCAATTTAGCACCCAGATTGGTAAGGTAATCAACACATGCATTACCCTCATGCCATACATGAGTGATTCGAAAATTAAGTTGGGTAAGGAGAGCTCTAGTTTGCTTGAGAAGGTAGTACAATTGTGTTGCTCATTTTGTGGTCAAAAGATCAATTAGCGAGGACATCCACCTCAATCCAAATATTGAGCCAACCATTTTGAAAACAAATCTAGAGCTTTGTACCGCCATAAGCTCGACAAATGGAGAGCAAGAAGCAAGGGGGTAGGCAAAAGCACATAGGACTTTACCATTAAGATTTCTAAAAATTCCACCATAGCCTAAACCTCTAAGAGAGATAGTGCCATCAGTGTTAATTGTAATAGTATTATCAAGAGGTTTTACCCAATAAACAATCTTGTCATTTTTACAGTAGGGTTGATCCAAGTTAAAACCCCTTTATTTGCCACAAATTTACAACCTTTGAATTGTTTGTAGTTAATGAGATTGGCATTAAACATGTCTCAAATTTTGTTTTTAATTCTAGCAATTATCCTCATGTGATTCATAGGGATCCCATGATGTTTTGCATCATTTCTATCCATCCATATGAACCAAATAAGAGTGATAGTAGTTATGACTTTAATGTGACCTTTAATAGTGTTGTCAAAATAAAGTTCAAGAAGTTGATATAAAGTTAAGGAGTCATTGAAAATGACAATGTTAAAGAGGTCATCGTACCAAATCCAAAGTTTAGAAGCAATGGCCCCATTAACAAAAACATGGTTCACATTCTCAATGTGGCAAGATTGGCATTTTGAAGGTAATTGAAAAGCCTTTACCCCACAACAAGGAATCAAGGGATGAAGTTTTTCAAAATGCCAAGTAAGAATAGAATATGAAGTAGGGATAGTGTTATTCCATAGTTTTGAAAACACATTGGAAGAATCATGAGTTTCTTTAATGTGAATCCAAACATTTTAAAGTTGAAATCACCATTATGTGAGAGCTTAAAATAGATCATCTTGATTGGTAGGAATAATAGAATAGTAGTAAGCTTGTTTAAGAAAGGAAGGAATATAATCAATAAGCTTACTAATGTTCCACATATTATTTTGCCGAAAGATTTCACTTTAATAGCGGTGGAATGGGTGGAAAGTAAGTCATCAATGGACCCTCACAGTTATCTTGCCAAAAGAAGGAGGAGCCGAGTTAATCCCCAAAAATTAAGGATTATGCATCCCATTTGATGGAACAAAGTCTTTCTCCAAATAAGAGTCTCCGCTTTATAGGGACAAATGAGGGGTGCTTACCTAGTAATATTTAGTCATGAAATTAGCCCAAAGACTAGTGTTACTCTAAAATTCTTCCAAAAGCTTATAGGAAAAGTGATAGCTTCTTTGATTGGCTTTTCCAAGGGCACCTTGATAGGGTGCCACAACTTTTAAACCAATAGGTCCAGTGCATTCTTTTAGAGGAGTTATTAGAGCCCCAAAAAAATTTGTTAATGAGGCGCTCAATTCTGTTAATGATAGAAATGGTTAGCACAATGGTTTGGAGGAGATATAAAGGCATGGAGTTAAGAGTGCTCTTAATCAAAGTGAGCCTACCACCGAAAGAGAGTAAATGGAATTTCAAATAGAAATTTTATTAGAGATTTTCTAGATTAGATCATCAAAAGATGAGATCTTTTTGACCTTTAAAAGTGGAGCAAGATAATTAATGGAAAGTTGATGTTGCTGAAAATTAGTAATTCTCAAGATTTGATTGATCATATTAGAAGGGATTTTAGAGGAAGGAATGAAACAACATTTTCCTTCATTGAGAAAGAGACCACTTTCATTGCCAAATTTATTTAGAAGGCTCTTAATAGTTTTAATATGCCGAATAGAGGCATTGCAAAAGATTATAAAGTCATCAGCAAAACTAAGATGAGAGATAGGAAGACCACATTTAGTTTTAAAAAACATGGAAGGATTTTTGTAGAAAAGATCATTCAGGCTCCTTGAAAGATATTCAACAACAATAATAAAAAGAGAGGGTGAAAGGGGTCTCCTTGTCTCAAAAGCTCAAGTAAAGAAACCAAGGGACTCACCATTCATGATAACATGAACCAAACATTGGTAATACAATTTTGAGAGTGGATGAAATTATCGAAAACCCAAACAAATGGAAAATTTGAAATAGGAAATCCCAAGAGAGGTTATCAAAAGCTTTAGAGATGTCCAGTTTGAAGAGGATGTTGCCACCTCTAATAGGAACATCAAGGTCATGAACCAGCTCTTGGGCTAGAAGGATATTGTAGGATATAGCTCTACTTTTAACAAAGCATGTTTGGTTAAGAGAAATAATTTTAGGGCGGTAATCCTATTATTAATTAATTTAGCAATGATGAGGTGCAAAGGTTGATAGGTCTAAAATCTCCCAAATTCGGATTATTAGTTTTGGGAATGAGAACAATGGAAGTGCTAGAAAAGTATCTAGGTAAAAGTTGCCATCAAAGAAATAAAATAACAACAGGTCAGACTTAATAATAGGCCAATGCTGAAAGAAATGAGTAAATTAGGGTTAATAGTCAGTTCATGCTATTGAATACTAATCTCGATTTTTAGGACACAAAGTGAGTAAATGGTTTTCATTATTAGTAATCATGGGATCGGTGAGTGTTGGAGAGGGTTCTAAGTTAGGGTTGTTGTTTAATAAATTTTGAAAATATTGAATGAAAATCTTTAATTTCATTATTATCTGATCCATTTCGTTAATATTTTTAATTTTTTGAATATAGTTTAAGGCTTTCCTTTTTTTGAAAAGAGCATGGAAATACCTTGTATTTTTATCACCATGAGAAATATGTTTGCTAGCAGCCTTTTGTAGCTAGTAGGTTTCCTCCATATTCTGATAATAAATTAAGTTATCTTTAGCATGTTCAACTCATCAAGCTTACTAGAGTCATTAACACATCTTCAAGGAGCAAACTAATTGTTCCATATTTTTAGATTGGCAAAAATATTTTAAAATGGTGCTTGTTCCACCAATTTAGGTTTTGTTTATTTTAGTCTTTTAAGCTTAAGCCAAAGCGAATCATGCCTTTAAGGATTGAAATAGGGCCATCCAATTAGTGGAAACAACATTAAAGAAATCACTATGTTGGGTCCACATATTTTGGAATCTAAATGGAGTGGGAGGATAGTAATGGAAGGAGTTTTGATGGAGATCAATAGCGGAGCATGGTGAACAAAGTTACGCTCAAATGCTCAATAGAAGTGAGGGCCATTGATTGATCTAAAGGGAATTAAAGAGGGTCCTATCAAGCTGCTTTGCCGAGTCTAGAGTTATGCCACATAGTCGGGCCAAAAAACCAATATCAATCAGTTTCAAGAATCATATTTGAAAAATCTTCCATGGCGTGGATGTTAGGAGAGCAACCTCCCCTTCTTTCCTAGGATATGATAATAGTGTTGAAATCACCCCAACCAACTAGGGTTTATTGGAGGGAGGTTTCTTAATTGATCCCAAAGGATGTTCCTACCAGCTCTATTACAAGATGCATAGATAAAGGAACCAAGAGTAAAAAATTCACCTAGTGAGATTTAAATATTAACCAATTGTTGGATATCATCAAGGATAGAAATGTTGATTAAATTATTCCAAAAATACCAAATTTTATTACTAATATTATAAAAGAAATTTTGAAAGCCTAGTGTTCTAGCAACATGGGTAACCTTAGATGAGTGAATGAATGGCTCAATAACAACAAGTAAGGCTATGTTATGAGTACGACAAAGGCTTCTAATACGATTGTGGATAGTGAGAGTCCCAATACCCCGAACATTCCAAATAAGAAAATTGATCATAATAAGTTGAAAGAAAGAAAGATAAGAAAAATGAAAAATAAGAAGAAGAGAAACATGAAACAATTATTTATGGGAAGTTAGAGAAGATCAGTGGTTCTAGTGGAGCTATTAATGAACATTCTAGCTTTAAGGGATTTTTTTAATAATAGTTTGAAAAGGCCTCTCTATGTCCAAAGTATCTCCATCTAAAAGAGAGTGATTTGTGATATTCAGAATAGGACCAGTATCTATCAAAGCATTCCTAATAGTGATTTCCCCTTCTTTGGTATCAGAGCTAGGTTGAGAAATAGGGTTAGCATGTGTATCACTCTGTAGGGTAATAGAAGGAGAGGTTGTGGCACCATTAATAGCACAAAATTCATTTTCATTTCCATGGGTACTATTCAGATTTTAATCCATCACAAAATTATCAAAATTTTTCAGAATAATTCTAGAATTAATTTTGAGATTTTGATCCAACTTGAGGTTCCCATTCAAATCACCATTATGATTCATATGAGTCAAGGGATTTCCTTTGGATGCCAAGTTATTACAAGTAGAAGCAATGTTAGATAAGTTATCATTAGTTTCCTCGCAAACCTCAATTTCATTATTTTTATCAAGCTCAAATTGTTCTCCAATAGGCAAATCTGTAGGTAATAGAGGAGAGGGGGTAGGAGGGTGAGTTCCATTTTGAGTAACATTAGGCACATAAGCGAACTTATTATTTTTTTCATTTGTTAGAGAGGGATTAGGATCACGCAATTTTTTCTTTTTAAGATTAGGGTGTAACACAGAGCATTTAGAGTGATCATGACCATGGACCTTACAATGTCTACAAAAAATAGGGAAATTTTCAAATTCCACTTTTTTATTATACCCAAATTTTTCTGAACCGATCCAAACTTCTTTAGGGTACTTTTGGTAATATCAATCTCAACCAAAATAACAGCAATTGATGGGCATGATCTGGTGGCTTGATCTATTTGAAGGGGCCTACCAAAGAGAGCCCCAAATAGGACTTGATGGATAACATAATGTATCCTCATGTTTGGAAAACCTAGCCATAAAGGAATAATTGGGGATTCCTCTTTGACATCAAATAGAGGAGACCATTTCAAAAGCCTCATTTGACAATTGTACACAAAGTAAGAGCAATGAGCAAAGACTCTTGAGTAGTCTAAATCATTAGATAGCTGAATAAGGACATGTCTAGGATCAATCAATCTGATAGTAAATACACCCGAGAGCTTTATGCTATGAAAGAAGATCGGATGCTTTCAAGAGTCGGGCGATGCAATGAAAATTTACCAACTAATGAAAATTCAAAGGGCTTCGCCAGCTTTTCCACATCAAGATCCGAGCATATTACAGCCGACATTCCATGAAAGAAGTTGAGATTAAATTGACCGAAGCATTAGAGCAAGTGTTCTTACCAGATAAAGCATCCTTGAAGGACTTTAGTGCGATGCCGGAGTCGGATCGATATTACCTTGAAAATTGGAAGCCTTAGCGATGCCTCCAAGTTTGAAGAGCTTCGAGCGGCTGCTTCCACCAGTAAGATCAAGGAAACTCACATAAGCCACCAACCAAGCGAAATCAAAAGGAACAATCAGAATGGTCAAAACTCGCCAAAGCAAGAAAAAGAAAAGGATGAAATTGCGGTGCACCATGGGAGCGAGGGAGGTGTGAGAATGCTTTTTTGTTTTTTGGGGTTTAGGGTTTAGGATTTAGGGTTTAGGGTTTAGGGTTTAAGGTTTAGGGTTTGGTGTTTAGGGTTTTAGGGTTTAGGATTTAAGGTTTAGGGTTGTAAGTTTATGATTTAGGGTTTAGGGTTTAAGTTTAGTTTTAGAGTTTAACATTTAGGGTTAGGGTTTTTTTTAGGGTTTAGGGTTTAGGGTTTAGGTTTTAGGTTTATGGTTCAAGTTTTAGTTTTTGGTTTTTGGTTTTTTTTTTTAACAAAGAAAAAATTCAGATTCAATATTTCTCTTTTTTTATTCCATCAACCAGGTAACACACCAAGTTCTCAAAGGCATAAGCGACAACATAAATAAAAAAGAGCACACATAGAACAAATCCAAAACCCTAGATAATTAGAACCATCTTTACTGAAAAGACACAGTTCCTTAAGTAGCAGATCGGATCGACCATTTTTTAGTTTCTCCAGTTCTCATCAAATCCATCACGGGCTCTCAAGAAGCAGGATCCAACATCATATCTTTGATCTCTCCCTCCGCCACCATAATGGTTGCGACCTCTGTTGCTTCTCCTACCTCCATAACCACCATTGCTTACCATCCTCGGATTTTTAATAGCTTTTTGCCTCCATTGCTAGATCTAGACTAAGCCTGGTTGATAGTGATGTTCCTTCCGTCAAGGTTCTGCCCATTCTTAGGATTTAGGTTTAGGTTTAAGTATTTTAGGTTTTAGGGTTTATGTTTATTTTTTATTTATTTAGTTACTTTAGGTTTAGGTTTAGGGTTTTGGGTTTAGGGTTTAGGGTTTGGGGTTTAGGGTTTAGGGTTTAGGGTTAGGGTTTAGGTTTTCGGGTTTAACATTTAGGGTTTAGAGTTTAAAGTTTAGGGTTTAGGGTTTTAGGGTTTATGCTTTTAGGGTTTAGGATTTAGGGTTAGGGCTATGGTTTATGGTTTAGGGTTTAGGGTTTAGGGTTTAGGGTTTAGGGTTTAGGATTTAGTATTTAGAGTTTTTTAGGGTTTAGGGTTTAGTGTTAAGGGTTGTAGGTTTAGTGTTTTAGGTTTAGGGATTAGGGTTTAGGGTTAGTTTTTTTGGTTAGGGTTTAGGTTTTAGGGTTTAGGGGTTTTTTTTTAAAATTTTTTTGTAAACTAGTAGGTTTAGGTTTATTTAATTTTTTTTTTTATTTTTTTTTATTTTTGTTAATTTTATTTTATTTATTTATATTTAGGTATTCTGTTTATTTAGTTAAGTTTCTTTATTTTAGGTTTATTTATTTTAGTTTAACATTTTTATTTTAGTTTATTTTTCAGTTTAGGTTAATGTTTAGGTTAATTTTTTAGTTGAGGTTTATTTTTATTTTATTTTTTAGGTTTAGTTTTTTTTTAGGTTTAGGTTTATTTTTAGGTTTTTATTTTCTAGTTTAAGTTTAGGTTTTATTTTATTTTATTTTTTAGGTTTAGGTTTTATTTTTTATTTTTAGGTTTATGTTTAGGTTTTTATTTTAATTTTTTAGGTTTAGGTTTTAGGTTTTTATTTTAGGTTTATTTTTAGGTTTTATTTTGTTAGTTTAGGTTTAGGTTTATTTTTATTTATTTTATTTTATTTAATTTAGGGTTTAGGTTTATTTATTTTAGTTTATTTTATTTTACTTTAGGTTTAGGTTTATTTTATTTTTATTTTAGGTATATTTTTTATTTATTTTTTAAGTTTAGATTTTTATTTAGTTTTTATTTTATTTTATTTTAGGTTTATATTATTTTTTATTTTACATTTAGTTTTTATTTTATTTAGGTTTTTAATTCTGAGTTTCATATATTTGTTTTGCTTAGTTTATGATTTTATTCATTTTATTTTTATTTTTTATTTTTATGTTAAGGGTTAGGTTTTAGTTTAGGTTTTTATTTTATTTTATTCATTTTATTTTATTTAGGTTTAGGTTTATTTATTTATTTTATTTTCACGTTTTACTTAGTTTTAATTTTATGTTTATTTTTGATTTGATTTTATTTTTTAGGCTTAGGTTTTATTTTTTCTTTTTATGTTTAGGCTTAGATTTTAGGTTATTATTTTAGGTTTATTTTTAGGTTTTATTTTTTAGTTTAGGTTTAGGTTTATTTTTAATTTTATATTGTTTAGGGTTTAGGTTTAGTTTATTTTAGGTTTAGGTTTAGGTTTTATTTATTTTAGTTTAGGTTTAGGTTTATTTTATTTTGTTTATTTGAGGTTTAAGTTTTCATTTAGTTTAGGGTTTAGTTTTATTTATTAATTTATTTTTAGGTTTGTTTTTAGGTTTAGGTTTTTATTTAGTTTTTATTTTATTTTATTTTTGGTTTGTTTTATTTTTATTTTACATTTAGTTTTTATTTTATTTAGATTTTTAGTTTTAGGCTTATTTTATTTTTTAGTTTAGTTAAGGTTTATATTTATTTTATTTTAGTTTAGTTTTTATTATTATTATTTTTTAGGCTTAGGTTGAGGTTTAGGTTCAAGTTTAGATTTTAGTTTAGATTATTATTTTATATTATTATTTTATTTTATTTATGTTTAGGTTCTTTTATTTATTTTATTTTTAGGTTTTATTTAGTTTGGGTTTAGGCTTTTAGGTTTTTAGGGTTTAGGGTTTAGGGTTTAGGTTTTTGGGTTTAGGGTTTGGGGTTTAGGTTTAAGGTTTAGCATTTAGGGTTAAGGGCTTAGGGTTTAGGGTTTTAGGGTTTAGGGTTTTGGATTTAGGTTTTTAGGTTTAGGGTTTAGGGTTTAGGATTAGGGTTTAGGGTTTAGGGTTTAGGCTTAGGGTATATGGTATAAGGTTTTAGGGTTTAGGATTTAGGGTTAGTCATTATGGTTTAGGGTTTAAAGTTTTTTAGTGTTTAGGGTTTAAGGTTGGGTTTAAATATTAGGTAATAGGGTTTAGGGTTAGCTTAGGGTTAAAGGTTAGATTAAGGTTTAGGGTTTAGGGTTTGGGGTTTAGAGTATAGTATATTTAGGAGTTTAAACTTTTAGGTTTAGGGTTTAGGGTTAGTTTAGAAGTTTAGGTTTAGGGTTTTAGGGTTTTAGTGTTTAGGGTTTAGGGTTAGGGTTAGGGTTTAGGGTTAGGGTTTAGGGTTTACAGTTTTGGATTTAAGGATTTAGGGTTTTTTTTATTTAGGTTTATTTTTAGTTTTAGTTTAGTTTATGTATAAGTTTATTTAGGTTTATTTTATTATTTATTTATTTAGTTTATTTTTTGTTTTAGGTTTAATTTTTATTTTTATTTTAGTTTATTTTTTATTTTTGTTTAGTTTAGGTTTTATTTTGGTTTTGTTCAAGTTTGTTTAGGTTTAGGTTTCTACATTTAGGTTTATTTTAGGTTTAGGTTTTATTTATTTATTTTAGTTTATTTCTTTTTTAGTTTTTTATTTAGTTTTTTGTTTATTTAGTTTAGGTTTAGGTTTATTTAGATTAGTTAGGTTTTAGGGTTTAGGTTTATTTATTTTAATTTTATTTTTATTAAGGTTTATATAGTTTAGTTTATTTAGTTTAGGTTTTATTTTTATTTAGGTTTAAGTTTAGGTTTAAGTTTTATTTAGTTTATTTTATTTCATTTTTATTTTTGTTTTAGGTTTAGTTTAGGTTTATTTTATTTTTATTTAGGTTTAGGTTTACTTTTATTTGTAGTTTAGTTTATTTAGGTTTAGGTTTAAATTTAGGTTTAGGTTTTTTGTTTATTTTACTTTAGGTTTAGGTTTAAGTTTATTTAGGTTTATTTAGTTTAGGTTTTTTATTTTTAGGTTTAGGTTTATTTATTTTATTTAAGTTTTTATTTTTATTTTATTAGTTTAGTTTATTTAGTTTATTTATTTAGGTTTATTTAGGTTTATTTTTTAATTTTATTTTTAGTTTTTATTTAGGTTTATTTATTTTAGTTCAGTTTAGTTTATTTTTCTTTTTAGGTTTATTTAGTTTTAGTTTTATTTAGGTTTAGGTTTATTTTTTATTTATTTATTTAGGTTTTAGTTTATTTAGTTTAGTTTAGGTTTAGGTTTAGGTTTAGGTTTATTTATTTATTTTATTTATTTATTTAGGTTTAGGTTTTGGTTTATTTATTTAATTAATTTAATTTATTTATTTATCTAATTTATTTATTTAGGTTTTTGTTTAGGTTTTATTTAGTTTAGTTTATTTAGTTTTATTTTATTTTGGGTTTAGGGTTTAGCTTTAGGTTTATTTTTGTTTATATATTTCTATTTATTTTTTATTTAGTATATTATTTATTTATTTGAATTTAATTATTATTTTTAGTTTATTATTTTATTTATTTTAGGTTATTTTTATTTTTATTTTTTGTTGAGGTTTAGGTTTTGGTTTTTATTTTAGGTTTAGGTTTAGGTTTAGGTTTTTATTTTCTTTATTTTATTTTATTATTTAGTTTAGTTTATTTTATTTTAGTTATTTAGGCTTATTTAGTTTATTTATTTAGTTTAGGGTTTATTTTATTTTAGGTTTAGGTTTTAATTAGTTTTATTTAGATTTAAGTTTAGGTTTAGGGTTTAGGTTTATTTAGTTTTAGTTTAGGTTTAGGTTTAGGTTTACTTTAGTTTAGTTTATATTATATAGTTTAGGTTTATTTATTTAGTTTATTTTATTTTATTTATTTTGGATCAGGTTTTATTTAGTTTATTTTAGTTAAGGTTTTTAGTTTAGTTTAATTAGTTTATTTTAGGTTTATTTCATTTATTTTTCTTTTTATTCGAATTTATTTATTATAGTTTAGGTTTATTTAGGTTTAGGTTTATTTAGTTTATTTATTTATTTATTTATTTTAATTAATATTTATTTAAGGTTTAGGATTTTGTTTAGGTTTATTTTTATTTTTTAGATTTTTTATTGGGTCAGGTTTAATCTAAGTTTTATTATTAAGTTTAATTTATTTTTTATTTTAGGTTTATTTAATTTAGGTTTATTTATTTAAGTTTAGTTTAGGTTTATTTAGTTTAGGTTTATGTTTATTTTTATTTAGTTTATTTTATTTATTAGTTTAGGTTTAGGTTTAGGTTTAGGTTTATTTTAGTTTATTTAGTTTAGGTTTAGGTTTAGGTTTTATTTAGATTTTATTTAGTTTATTTTATTTTCTTTTTAGTTTAAGTTTATTTATTTTAGCTTATTTATTTTAGGTTTAGGTTTATGGTTAGGTTTAGGTTTAGGTTTAGGTTTATGTTATTTAGTTTATTTATTTAGTTTATTATAGTTTAGTTTCGTTTATTTAGTTTATTAGTTTAGTCTATGTTAGTTTATGTTTAGGTTTAGGTTTAGTTTAGGTTTAGTTTCATTTTTAATTAGTTTATTTAGTGTATTTTAAGTTTAGGTTTATTTAGTTTTGTTTAGTTTAGTTTAGTTTCGGTTTATTTCTTTAGTTTTGTTTATTTAGGTTTAGGTTTAAGTTTATTTTAGGTTTTAGTTTATTTATTTTATTTTTCAGTTTAGTTTAGTTTAGGTTTAGGTATTATTTTAGTTTAGGTCAGGTTTAGGTATTATTTTAGTTTAGGTCAGGTTTAGGTTTAGGTTTAACTTTTTTTTGTAGTTTAGTTTAGGTTTAGGTTTATTTTAGGTTTAGGTTTATGTTTAGGTTTATTTATTTTTTGCTTTAGTTTAGGTTTATTTTATTTAGTTTAGGTTTCTCATTTTTAGGTTTAGGTTTATTTATTTTTATTTTAGTTCTTATTTTTATTTTATTAGTTTAGTTTATTTATTTAGGGTTATTTTTTAGATTTATTTATAGTTTTTATTTAGGTTTATTTATATTAGTTTATTTTAGTTTATTTTTCTTTTTAGGTTTATTTAGTTCTTACTTTTATTTAGTTTTGGTTTAGGTTTAGGTTTATTTTTATTTATTTATTTAGGTTTTAGTTTATTTAGTTTAGTTTACGTTTAGGTTTACGTTTAGGTTTATTTATTTAGTTTATTTATTTATTTAGGTTTATGTTTAGGTTTATTTATTTATGTTTAGGTTTTATTTAGTTTAGTTTATTTAGTTTTATTTTATTTTGGGTTTAGGGTTTAGGTTTAGGTTTATTTAGTTTAGGTTTAGATTAGGTTTATTTCTGTTTATTTATTTCGGTTTATTTTTTTGATTTAGTATATTTTTATTTATTTATATTTAATTAATTTTTTTAATCTATTATTTTTTTATTTTAGGTTATTTTTATTTTTATTTTTTAGTTTAGGTTTTTATTTTAGGTTTAAGTTTAAGTTTAGGTTTTTATTTTATTTTATTATTTAGTTTATTTTATTTTATTTTATTTATTTAGTTTTATTTAGTTAATTTTTTTAGTTTAGGGTTTATTTTATTTTATGTTTAGGTTTTAATTAGTTTATTTAGCTTTAAGTTTAAGTTTAGGGTTTAGGTTTATTTAGTTTTAGTTTAGGTTTAGGTTTAGGTTTATTTTAGTTTAGTTTATTTTTTTTAGTTTAGGTTTATTTATTTAGTTTATTTTATTTTATTCTTTTTTTGTTTATCTTTTATTTAGTTTATTTTAGTTAAGGTTTTTAGTTTAGTTTATTTAGTTTAGTTTAAGTTTATTTAGTTTATTTTTCTTTTTATTCAAATTATTTTTTATAATTTAGGTTTATTTAGGTTTAGGTTTATTTAGCTTATTTATTTATCTAGTTTAATTTTTATTTTTTTAGGGTTTAGGTTTAGGTTTATTTTATTTTTTATAGATTTATGATTAGGTTTAGGTTTAATCTAGGTTTTATTATTTAGTTTAGTTTATTTTTTATTTTAGGTTTTTTATTTAGGTTTAGTTAAGGTTTATTTAGTTTAGGTTTATGTTTATTTTTATTTACTTTAGTTTATTTATTTCGTTTAGGTTTAGGTTTAGGTTTAGTTTAGGTTTATTTAGGTTTAGGTTTAGGTTTAGGTTTAGTTTAGTTTATTTAGTTTAGGTTTAGGTTTAGGTTTTATTTAGATTTTATTTATTTTTTAGTTTAGGTTTGTTTCTATTAGTTTATTTATTTTAGGTTTAGGTTTTGGTTTAGGTTTAGGTATTGGTTTAGGTTTATGTTATTTAGTTTATTTATTTAGTTTATTTTAGTTTAGTTTCAGTTTATTTAGTTTATTAGTTCAGTTTATTTTAGTTTAGGTTTAGGTTTAGGTTTAGTTTAGGTTTAGGTTCATTTTTATTTAGTTTATTTAGTTTATTTTAAGTTTAGGTTTATTTAGTTTAGTTTAGTTTAGTTTAGTTTAGTTTAGTTTTGGTTTATTTATTTAGTTTCATTTATTTACGTTTAGGTTTAAGTTTATTTTAGGTTTTAGTTTATTTATTTTATTTTTTTAGTTTAGTTTAGTTTGGTTTAGGTTTAGGTTTATTTTAGTTTAGTTCAGGTTTAGGTTTAGGTTTATTTTAGTTTAGTTCGGGTTTAGGTTTTTTTTTAGTGTAGTTTAGGTTTTGGCTTATTTTAGGTTTAGGTTTATGTTTAGGTTTATTTATTTTTTGTTTAGTTTAGGTTTATTTTATTTAGGTTTAGGTTTTGGTTTTATTTATTTATTTAATTAGTTTAGGTTTAGGTTTAGGTTTATTTTAGTTTATTTAGTTTAGATTTATGTTTAGGTTTAGGTTGAAGTTTAGGTTTAGGTTTATTTCAATTTAGGTTTAGTTTAGCTTAGGTTTCTTTATTTAGTTTAGTTTAGCTTATTTATTTTAGGTTCAGGTTTAGGTTTAGTTTAGGTTTATTTTTGTTTAGTTTAGTTTAGGCTTTTGAGTTTATTTAGGTTTTGGTTTATGTTTTATATTTTAGTTTAATTTAGGTTTATGTTTAGTTTAGGTATGTTTAGTTCATTAGGTTTAGGTTTTTTTAGTTTAGGTTTAGGTTTATTTAGTTTATTTATTTAGTTTAGGTTTATTTATGTTCAGGTTTAGGTTTATTTAATTAGTATAGTTTATTTATTATAGTTTATTTATTTAGGTTTAGGTTTCTTTTAATTATAGGTTTATTTAGGTTTAGGTTTATTCTTATTTAGTTTAGTTTATTTAGTTTAAGGTTTATTTAGGCTTAGGTCTATTTAGTTTAGTTTAGGTTTAGGTATAGGTTTAGGTTTATCTTTTAGGTTTAGGTTTATTTTAGGTTTAGGTTCATTTATTTAATTATTTTAGGTTTAGCTTTAGGTTTATTTTAGTTCAGTTTAGTTTATTTATTTTGTTTTAAGTTTAGGTTTAGGTTTAGGATTAGGTTTTAGTTTATTTAGGTTTAGGTTTAGGTTTATTTTTGTTTAGGTTTTAGGTTAAGGTTTAGGCTTAGGTTTATTTTGGGTTTTATTTAGTTTAGTTTAATTTAGTTTAGGTTTATTTTAATTAGTTTATGTACAGGTTTATTTCATTTATTTTAATTTAGTTTAGTTTATTTTAGGTTTGGGTTTAAGTTTAGGTTTTATGTTTATTTAGTTTAGTTTAATTATTTTAAGTTTATTTTATTTAGTTTATTTATTTAATTTAAGTTTAGGTTTATTTAGTTTATTTTATTTTATTTTATTTTATTTTATTTTACTTATTTAGTTTAGGTTTAGGTTTAGGTTTAGGTATATTTTATTTAGTTTATCTATTTTATTAGTTTGCTTTATTTAGTTTAGGTTTAAGTTTAAGTTTTGGTTTATATAGTTTAGTTTATTTTAGTTTAGGTTTGTTTAGTTTAGTTGTGTTTAGGTTTATTTTTTTATTTATTTAGTTTAGGTTTAGATTTATTTATTTAGTTTTGTACATTTAGTTTATTTTTAGATTAGTTTATTTTATTTTTATTTAGTTTAGTTTAGTTTAGGTTTAGGTTTAAGTTTATTTTGGTTTTATTAGATTAGTTTATTTAGTTTAGTTTAGGTTTAGGTTTGGATTAGGTTTAAGTTTGAGTTTATTTAGTTTTGGTTTAGGTTTAGGTTTAGATTTTAGTTTAGTTTAGGTTTATGTTTTATTTTATTTTTATTTATGTTTATTTATTTAGTTTAGTTTATTTAGTTCATTTTATTTAATTTTTTTATCTAGTTTAGGTTTTCGTTTTATTTAATTTAATTTAGTTTAGTTTAGTCTATTTTTAGGTTTAGATTTTGGTTTATGTTTAGTTTATTTAATTTATTTATTTTTTTAGTTTAGGTTTTAGTTTTATTTAGTTTATTTATTTAGTTTAGTTTTATTTTATTTATTTATTTTATTTAGTCTAGTATATTTAAGTTTAGGTTTAAGTTTATTTAGTGTAGGATTTCCTTTTTTTGGTTTAGGTTTTATTTAGTTTAGTTTTATTCAGTTTAGGTTTATTTTTAGTTTATACAACAACAACAACAACAACAACAAGCCTTAATCCCACTAGGTGGATTGACTACATGAATCTTCCATTGTGTCATTGTGTCTGTGTCAAATTCTCATCTAATTCAAGTATACTAAGATCATTATTTATACATCTTAACCAGTCTTTTTAGGTCTACCTCTGCCTTTCTTAACATAAGGCAAATCTAATGCATCTACTCTCCTAATCATTGGGACGGCTTTATGTGGCCAAACCATCAGGCGACTCTCCCTAATCTTATCTACCTTTGGAGCTACTCCAACTTTTTCCCGAACATACTCATTTTGCATTCTATCTCTAAGGTAAAGCCACTCATCCACACAAGCATCCTCATCTGTAACACTTAACTTAGTCTTATGCTTCTCTTTTATTGGCCAACATTACGCACCATATCATGTCTTACCACCATCTTATAAAATTTTCCCAGTTTAAGTGAAACTTTACATCACATAATAGGCGGATGCATTCCTCCCACTTGACCATCCAACTTGAATTCTACTAATAACATCTCCATCTATTTCACCATCATTTTGGACAAAATTATGTCTGATATCACTCTTATTAATGACTTGATCTAAGTCACAACACTATCCTAAAACTTCTACTAAAATTACATTCCATATATTAGGTTTAGATCTACTTAAGCGAAAACCTTTAGACTCTAAGTTGACCTCCATAAATCAAGTTTACATTGGACTCCCTCTCTAGTCTTATCAACAAGAAGAATGTCAAAAAAGCATACACCAAAGGTTCTTGTAAAAATGCCTGGTAAGCACATCCATAACTAAAGTAAAAGATAAGGGCTTAATGTTGATCCTTGATGTAATCCAGCGAAATAGGAAAATATTTTGTCAATCCTCCTTGTGTTTGGACACAAGTAATAGCTCAGTATACATATCCTTAATAACTTGAATATAACCAATATTAACTCTTTTACGTTCTAGAACTCTCCAAAGAACATCTCTTGAGACTTTATCATAAGCTTTCTCTAAATCAATAAATATCATATGTAGATCCTTCTTACTTTCTCTATGCTTCTCTATCCCTCTTAACCTTAACAAATGTATAGCATCCATGCAGTAGGCACCATGTCACGTATAAAACTCTCCATCTTGTGCATTAACTTAATTCTTAATGCACTCTTTCTCCCACTCATATCTTTTAGTCTTTAAAATAACATTAAAAATTTGTAAGCCAAGAAATTCCTTGATCTCTAAACATTTCCACATCCATTGGAATATTATCAGGTCCTGACTTTTCCACATTTCATTTTCTTTAAAGCTTCACTAACTTCAGTTACTAATACGATAGAAATGAAATTCTCTATTGTGTTTAGGGTATTAAGGTTGCTAAAATCAATGGTACTTTCAGATCCTTCATTGAAAGTTTAAAGTTTATCAAAATATCTCATTCAATATCTTTCTAAGAATCTTTTTTTATTTTCTTATTTTACCCTATGTCTTTACTTCTCCTATCTCTTTGCTTGGCTAACTTATACATACATCTTTCACCTTCTTTGGTATCTAATCTATTGTATAAATCACTAAAAGCTAAATTTTTTTAACATATATTGCTTTCTTAGAATCTCTCCCACTTTATATCTTTCCCAATTCTCAGAATTTTTACATCTAAACCAAGTTTTATAACAATGCTTCTTATTTTTTATCTTTTCTTGCACACTCACTCCACCACCAACTATTCTTATTAAAAGCTTTTCCTTTTGATTCTCAAGCATCTTTAGCAACTTAATTTCACTTGATATTTTTTCCCACATAGCGTTAGCATCTTTATGAACACCCCAAATTCTAATATCTTGTAGCTTGCTCTTAAAAATATTTTTATTTGTGTTCTTTAAGTGTCCCCATCTAATCCTAGGACAATAATTTAGTTTATTTTTTCTCTTACAACCTTTCATCTTAAAATCTAAAACTAATATGTTTAGGTTTATTTAGTTGAGGTTTAGGTTTAGGTTTAGGTTCATGTTATATTTTTGTTTAGGTTTATTTATTTAAGTTTAGGTTTAGGTTTAGTTTAGGTTTAGGTTTTATTTAGGTTTAGGTTTATTTAGTTTAGATTTATTTTATTTAGGCTTAGGTTTATTTATGTGAGCTTATTTTATTTTATTTTATTTTATTTTAGTTTATGTTTATTTTAGTTTCAATTTATTAGGTTTATTTTGGTTTAGGTTTAGGTTTATTTTTATTTAAGTTTTAGGTTTAGGTTTATTTTAGGTTTTATTTAGTTTAGTTAATTTAGGTCTAGGTTTAGGTTTAGGTTCAGGTTTAGGTTTATTTATTTAGTTTATTTATTTTTATTTATTTATTTAGGTTTTGGCTTAGGTTTAGGTTAATTTTAGTTCAGTTTAGTTTGTTTATTTAGGTTTATTTATTTTAGTATAGGTTTTGGGTTTAAGTTTAGGTTTATTTTAGGTTTTATTTAGTTTAGTTTAGTTTAGTATAGTTTAGGTTTGTTTTTTATTTATTTAGGTTAGGTTTAGGGTTATTTTATTTATTTTATTTATTTTAATTTAGTTTAGTTTAGTTTAGCTTTAGGTTTCGATTTAGGTTTTAGGTTTATATGGTTTAGTTTAGGTTTGTTTATTAGTTTATTTAATTTAAGTTTATTTTAGATTATTTTATTTAGTTTATTTGGTTTATTTATTTAGTTTAAGTTTATGTTTTTTAGTTTATTTTATTTTATTTTATTTATTTAGTTTAGGTTTAGATTTAGGTATAGGTTTATTTTATTTAGTTTATATATTTATTAGTTTATTTTGTTTTGTTTAGGTTTAGGTTTTGGTTTAGGTTTATTTATTTTAGTTTATTTTAGTTTAGGTTTATTTAGTTTAGTTTTATTTTAGTTTATTTTTAGTTTAGTTTAGGTTTAGTTTTATTTATTTATTTTTGTTAATTTAGTTTATTTTTAGTTAGTTTAGTTTAGTTTAGGTTTAGATTTATGTTTAGGTTTATTTAGCTTTTATTAGTTTAGTTTACTTAGTTTAGATTATGTTTAGGTTTAGGTTTATGTTAATTTAGTTTAGATTTAGGTTTAGGATTAGATTTTAGCTTAGTTTAGGTTTAGGCTTAGGTTTAAGTTTTTTTTTATTTTTATTTAGGTTTATTCTTTTAGGTTTAGGTTTATTTATTTAGTTGTTTAGTTTAGGTTTATGTTTTATTTAGTTTAATTTAGTTTAGTTTAGTTTATTTTTAGGCTTAGTTTATTTAGTTTAGTTTTTTAAGTTATTTTAGTTTAGGTTTTAAGTTTTATTTAGTATATTTATTTAGTTTAGTTTTATTTTATTTATTTAGTTTAGTTTAGTCTAGTTTATTTATGTATAGGTTTATTTTATATATTTATTTAGTTTATTTTTTTATTTATTTTAGGTTTAGGTTTAAGTTTAGGTTAAGGTTTGTTTAGTTTCAGATTATTTTGTTTAGGTTTTTTTTATGTTTAGGTTTCATTTAGTTTAGTTTTATTTAGTTTATGTTTATTTTTCATTTAGGTTTAGGTTCATTTAGTTGAGGTTTATGTTTAGGTGTAGATTTAAGTATAGGTTTGGGTTTTATTATAGTTTAGGTTTATTTATTCAAGTTTAGGTTTAGGTTTAGTTTAGGTTTATGTTTAATTTAAGTTTAGATTTATTTAGTTTAGGTTTATTTTATTTAGGTTTAGGTTTATTTATTTTAGTTTACTTTATTTTAATTTATTTAGTTTAAGTTTATGTTTTTTTTAGTTTAGGTTTATTAGGTTCCTTTAGGTTTAGGTTTAGGTTTATTTTTATTTTGGTTTTAGGTTTAGGTTTATTTTTGGTTTTATTTAGTTTAGTTTATTTAGGTTTAGGTTTAGGTTTAGGTTTATGTTTATTTATTTAGTTTATTTAGTATAATTCATTTGTTTTAGTTTACTTATTTTAGTTTAGGTTTAGGTTTAGGTTTATTTTTATTTTAGGTTTATTTAGGTTTAGGTTAATTTTTATTTAGTTTGGTTTATTTAGTTTATTTAGGCTTAGGATTATTTAGTTTTAGTTTATTTAAGTTTAGGTGTATTTAGTTTAGTTTAGGTTTAGGTTTATTTTTTAGGTTTAGGTTTATTTCAAGTTTAGGTTTATCTAGTTTAGGTTTAGGTTTATTTTTTAGGTTTAGGTTTATTTCAGGTTTAGGTTTATTTAGTTTAGGCTTAGGTTTAGGCTTAAGTTTATTTATTTATTTTAGGTTTTGGTTTAGGTTTAGGTTTTAGTTTATTTAGGTTTAGGTTTAGGTTTATTTTAGTTTAGGTTTTGGGTTTAGGTTTATTATAGGTTTTATTTAAGTTAGTTTAGTTTAGTTTATGTTTATTTTATTTAGTTTAGGTTTAGGTTTATTTTATTTATGTTAATTTAGTTTAGTTTAGTTTAGTTTAGGTATAGGTGTAGGTTTTCGGTTTATTTAGTTTAGTTTATTTAGTTTAGGTTTATTTTAGCTAATTTTATTTACTTTAGTTATTTAGTTTAGGTTTATGTTTTTTAGTTTATATTATTTTATTTTACTTATTTAGTTTAGGTTTAGTCTAAGTTTATGTTTATTTATTTAATTTATTTTATTTAGTTTAGGTTTAGGTTTAGGTTTAGGTTTATTTAGTTTAGTTTATTTTAGTTTTGTTTTATTTAGTTTAGCTTAGTTTAGGTTTATTAATTTATTTAGTTTCATTTTATTTTAGTTTATTTTTAGTTTAGCTTAGGTTTAGGTTTATGTATTTAGTTTTGTTTATTTAGTTTAATTTTAATTTAGTTTATTTTATTTTTATTTAGTTTAGCTTATTTTAGGTTTAGGTTTATGTATATTTTGGCATTATTAGTTTAGTTTATTTTGTTTAGTTTAGGTTTAGGTTTAGGTTTTATTTATTTTAATCTAGTTTAGTTTAGTTTATTTTTAGGTTTAGGTTTAGTTTATTTAGTTTAGTTTATTTATTTATTTCAGTTTAGGTTTTATGTTTTATTTATTATATTTATTGAGTTTAGTTTAGTCGAGTTTATTTAGGTTTAGGTTTATTTTATTTATTTATTTAGTTTATAATTTTATTTAGTTTATGTTTAGGTTTAGGTTAAGGTTTATTTAGATTAGGTTTATTTAGGTTTAGGTTTTATCTAGTTTAGTTTTATTTAGTTTAGGTTTATTTTTAGTTTAGTTTTAGGTTTATTTAGTTGAGGTTTAGGTTCAAGTTTTATTCAGTTTTGGTTTATTTATTTAAGTTTAAGTTTATTTTAGTTTAGGTTTATTAGGTTTATTTTTATTTAATTTTTAAGTTTAGGCTTAGGTTTAGGTTTTTATTTAGGTTTAGGTTTAGGTTTACTTTTTATTTTAGTTTATGTTTATTTATTTAGTTTAGTTTAGGTTTAGGTTTATTTTTATTTTATTTTTTATTTAGTTTTGGTTTAATTATTTAGTTTAGTGTATTTATTTTTAGTTTAGGTTTAGGTTTAGGTTAAGGTTTATTTAGTTTAGGTTTAGTTTATTTTATTTTACTATATTTTATTTATTTAGGTTTAGGTTTATTTAGTTTAGGTTTTAGGCTTATGTTTAGGTTTATTTTAGTTTAATTTTGTTTAGTTTAGTTTAGTTTATTTATTTAGTTTATTTTTAGTTTAGGTTTATTTATTTAGTTTAATTTTTATTTATTTATTTTATTTAGTTTATTTTTAGGTTTAGTTTATTTAGTTTAGTTTATTTTATTTTAGTTTTGGCTTAGGTTTATTTAGCTTTATTTTGTTTAGTTTATTTTATTTTAGTTTATTTTAGTTTATTTAGTTTTGATTTAGGTTTGGTTTAGGTTTAGTTTAGTTTAGTTTAGTTTAGTTTAGTTTATTTATTTATTTAGTTTAGTTTATTTAGTTTAGTTTATTTTATTTATTTATTTTATTTATTTAGTTTATTTATTTTATTTATTTAGTTTAGGTTTATTTTATTTATTAATTTAGTTTATTTTATTTATTTAGTTTAGGTTTGGTTAGTTTATTTAGTTTATTTAGTTTAGTTTAGGTTTATTTGGTTTATTTAGTTTAGTTTATTTATTTAGTTTATTTTATTTAGTTTTTATTAGGTTTATTTATTTAGTTTAGTTTATTTATAGGTTTATTTATTTATTTATTTTTGTTTTTTTTTAGGTTTATTTTTATTTTTATTTATTTATTTATTTTATTTATTTATTTAGTTTAGGTTTAGTTTTTAGGTTTAGGTTTTAGGTTTTTTTTAGTTTAGTTTAGTTTATTTATTTTATTTACTTTATTTTTTTATTTAAGCTTAGGTTTATTTTTTTTTAGGTTTAGTTTAGGTTTAAGTTTATTTTAGTTTAGTTTAGTTTAGTTTAGTTTATTTTTTAGTTTTTTATTTAGTTTATTTTATTTTGGTTTAGTTTAGTTTAGTTTTAGTTTAGTTTAGTTTGGTTTAGTTTATTTAGTTTATTTAGTTTAGTTTATTTAGTTTATTTAGTTTATTTTATATTTTAGTTTATTTATTTAATTTATTTATTTTTAGTTTTATTTAGTTTAATTTATTTATTTAGTTTAGTTTAATTAGTTTAGTTTATTTTAGTTTATTTTTTATTTATTTATTTTATTTATTTTAGTTTAGGTTTTTTTTTTTTATTTTAGGTTTAGGGTTTTTTATTTTATTTGTTGGTTTAGCTTTAATTTTTTTAGGATTACTTTTAGGTTTTATGTTTTAGTTTAGGTTTAGGTTTACTTTTAGTTTATATTATTTTAGGTTTAGGGTTTAGGTTTAGTATATTTTAGATTTAGGTTTAGGTTTTATATTTAGTTTAGGTTTAGGTTTATTTTATTTGTTTATTTTTTGTTTAGGTATTCTTTTTTTACTTTAGGGTTTAGGTTTATTATTTATTTTAGTTATATTTAGGTTTAGGTTTTAGTTTATTTTTTATTTTATTTATTTTAGGTTTATTTTATTTTATTTATATTTATTCTTTATTTTATTTAGTTTATTATTTATTTATTTTATTTTCTTTAGTTTAGTTTAGGTTTTATTTATTTTTAGTTTATATTTTAGGTTTTTTTATTTTACTTTTAATTTTTTAGGTTTAGGTTTTATTTTTTAGGTTTATTTAGTTTAGGTTTTATTTTATTTTATTTTTATTTTTTAGGTTTACATTTATTTATTTTAGGTTTTATTTTGAGTTTTATTTAGTTTAGGTTTAGGTTTTTTAAGTATTTAGTTTAGATTAGGTTTAGGTTTAGTTTATTTTAGGGTTTAGTGTTTAGGTTTATATTTTAGTTTAGGTTTAGGTTTATTTTATTTTAGGTTTATATTTATTTATGGTTTAGGTTTTATTTATTTTTTTTTTTATTTACTTAGGTTTAGGTTTATTTAGTTTATTTTTTTTTTAGTTTTTTATTTATATTTATTTTAATTTATTTATTTAGGTTTAATTATTTTAGTTTAGGTTTTTTTATTTAGTTTCTTTTTTTAGGTTTAGGTTTTGGTTTAGTTTAGTTTTTAGTTTATTTTATTTTATTTTATATTTTATTAGGTTTTATTTTTTTATTTTTTTTAGTTTTAGGTTTAGGTTATTATTTTATTTTTTAGGTTTAGGTTTAGGTTTTATTTTAGGTTTATTTTTTATATTTTATTTTTTTTTTAGGTTTAGATTTAGTTTAGTTTTAGTTATTTTATTTTATTTAGTTTATTTGGTTTAGGTTAAGTTTATTTAGGTTTAGGGATTAGGTTTATTTATTTTTGTTTAGTTTATTTAGTTTAGGTTTTGGTTTATTTTATTTTTTTAGGGGTTTAGTTTTTTTTAAGTTTAGGGTTTATTTTTTATCTTTATCTTTGGTTTTTTTTTATTTGGTTTATTTTTTGGGTTTAGGTTTAGTTTCATTTTATTATATTTTATTTTTTAGGTTTAGTTTTATAGTGGTTTTCATTTTTTTTAGTATAGTTTAGGTTTATTTATATTTTGGTTTAGTTTTTATTTTTTATTTTTTTTTTTTAGTTTTAGGTTTAGGTTTAGGTTTAGTTTATGTTTTCTTTTATTTTATTTTTTTATTTTTTTTGGTTAATGTTTCTTTATTTATTTAATTTTAGGTTTTTAGTTTAGGTTTAGGTTTTATTTTTTAGGGTTTAGGGTTTAGGGTCTTAGGGTTTTGGGTTTAGAGTTTAGGGTTTAGGGTTTAGGCTTTTTAGGATTTAGGGTTTAGGTTTTAGGTTCAGGGTTCAAGTTTTAGTCTAAGGTTTAGGGTTTATAGTTTTTTTAGAGAACAAATTGATTAAACAAGTTTTTTTAAGGCTTAGATAAAAAAATAGAGAAAATAAACCTACAGAACTATCTCTTACGTAGACACAATTAGGTGGGGTATTCTTGATTTCTTGAGTTCCCATTAGAACCACTTTGACCTCTCTAATGGGGATCATCACATCCACGATTCTCTCCCTCTTCCATCACCATGGATGTTACCTCGTTGCTCCTCACACTTTTAACCAGACCATCACCTCCATTCACCTCAGGATCCTCCACCACCCACGATAATGCTTAGTTATGCCAAATCTTGGTGAGCTTGGTTGTGATGTTCTTGCCATCAAGTTCAACCCTTTCTTATGGTTTAGGTTTATGTTTAGGTTTATTAGATTTTAGGATTTAGGTTTAATTTTTTTTATTTAGTGACTACTTAGGTTTAGGATTTGGGGTTTAGGGTTTAGTGTTAGGGTTTAGGGTTTAGGGTTTAGTTTAGGGTTTTGCACTTTTAGGGTTTAGGGTTGGGATTAATGTTTAGGTTTTAAGGTTTTTGGGTTTAGGGTTTGAGTTTAGGGAGTGTTTAGGCTTTAGGTTTAGTGTTTTAGGGTTTAGGTTTTAGGGTTTGGGTTAGCAGGTTTAGGGTTAGGTTTAGGGTTTATAGTTTAGGCTTTAGGTTTAGGGTTTAGGGTTTAGGCTTTAAGTTTTATTTTAGGGTTTTGGGTTTGGGTTTAGGGTTTTGAGTTAAAGTTTAGTGTTTAGATTTAGAGTTTAGAGTATAGGGTTTATGGTTTAGGGTTTAGGGTTAAGGTTTAGGCTTTTATTTTATATTTAAACTAGTAGGTTTAGGTTTATTTAACTTTTATTTATTTTAGTTCTTTTTTTTATTTAGGTTTATTTTTTAGTTATTTTAGTTTAGTTTATTTATTTTAGGTATATTTATTTTGTTTAGGATTTTTTATTTTAGTTTTTTTTAGATTTAGGTTTATGTTTATTTTTAGTTTAATTTTATTTTAATTTTATTTTTTAGGTTTAGGTTATTTTTTATTTCTATGTTAGCTTTTATTTACTTTTTTAGGTATAGGTTTTAAGATTTTATTTCAAGTTTACTTTTAGGTTTTATTTTTAGTTTAGGTTTATGTTTATTTTTAGTTTATTTTATTTAATTTAGTTTATGGTTTAGGTTTAGTTTATTTTAGGTTAATGTCTAGGTTTATTTATTTTAGTTATTTTATTTTAGGGTTTAGGTGAATTTTATTTTATTTTAAGCAAGTTTTTTTTCATTAGAGTTTGATCTTTTTATTTATTTATTTTAAGGTTTATTTTGGGTTTAGGGTTTAGGGTTTGATTATGATTTAGGGTTTAGCTTAGGGTTTAAGGTTTAAGGTTTAGGGTTAGGGATTAGGGTTTAAGAATTAGGGTTTTTTAAGGTTTAGGGTTTAGGGTTTAAGGTTAGCTTAGGGTTTAGGGTTTAGGCATTAGGGTTTTTGGTTATTAGGGTTTAAGGTTTAGGGTTTAGTGTTTAGCATTAGGTTTTAGTTGTGGGTTTAGCATTTAGGGTTTAAGTTAGTTAAGTTTAGGGTTTAGATTTTAGAGTTGAGGTTGATTTTAGGTTTAAGTTTAGGGTTAGGGTTTAGGTTTAGGTTTAGGGTTTAGGTTAAGGTTTAGGTTTAGTTTATTTATTTAAGTTTAGGGTTTTTTAGGTTTAGGGTTTAGGTTTAGGGTTTAGTGTTTATGGTTTTATTTAAATTAAATTAGGTTTAGGTTTATTTATTTTATTTAATTAATTTTTATTTTTTTATTTTAGTTTATTTTAGTTTATATTTTTATTTAGTTTTATATACCTTATTTATGTTTATTTATTTTAGTTTAGGTATTTTTATTTTAGTTTATTTTTTATGTTTAGGTCTAGGTTTATGTATATTTTTTTAGTTTAGTTTTATTTTTAAATCATTTTTTAGGTTTAGGTTTTATTTTTTATTTTTTTAGGCTTAGGTTTTTTTCTATTTTTTTAGCTTTAGGCTTTAGGTTTTTATTTTATGTTTATTTCTAGGTTTTAATTTTTTAGGGTTAAGGTTAGGGTTTAGGTTAAGGTTTAGGGTTTAGGGTTTAGTTTAGGATTAGGGTTTAGTTTTTTTAGGCATTAGGGTTTAAATAATTATTTAAGGTTAATTAGGGTTTAGGTTTTAAAGGTTTAGGGTTTAATATTTAGTTTTAGGGTTTTAGGTTTAGGGTTTAGGTTTAAGTTTAGGAGTTTAGAGTTTTAGTTTAGGTTTGTTTAGGATTTAAGTTTAAGTTTTAGGGTTTTAAGTTTAGGATTAGGTTAGTTTAGGTTTAGTTTAGGTTTATTATTTTAAATTTATTTAGTTATTTAAAGTTTAGGCTTAGGTTTAGGTTTATTATATTTTAGTTTAGTTTAGGTTAGGTTTAGGTTTAATTTTTATTTTATTTTTTTATATTTAGTTTTAGTTTAATTATTTAGTTTAGTGTATTTATTTTTTAGTTTAGGTTTAGGTTAAGGTTTATTTAGTTTAGGTTTAGTTTATTTTATTTTACTATATTTTATTTATTTAGGTTTAGGTTTATTTAGTTTAGGTTTTAGGTTTATGTTTAGGTTTATTTTAGTTTAGTTTGTTTAGTTTAGTTTAGTTTATTTATTTAGTTTATTTTTTTAGTCTAGGTTTATTTATTTAGTTTAATTTTTTATTTATTTATTTTATTTAGTTTATTTTTAGGTTTAGTTTATTTAGTTTAGTTTATTTTATTTTAGTTTTGGTTTAGGTTTATTTAGCTTTATTTAGTTTAGTTTATTTTATTTTAGTTTATTTATTTTGTTTATTTTAGTTTATTTAGTTTTGATTTAGGTTTAGGTTTAGGTTTAGTTTAGTTTAGTTTAGTTTATTTTTAGGTTAAGGTTTAGTTTATTTAGTTTAGTTTATTTATTTATTTTAGTTTAGGTTTTAAGTTTTATTTATTTTATTTATTTAGTTCAGTTTAGTCTAGTTTATTTAAGTTTAGGTTTATTTTATTTATTAATTTAGTTTATTTTTTTTTATTTAGTTTTAGTTTAGGTTTAGGTTAAGGTTTATTTAGTTTAGGTTTATTTAGGTTTAGGTTTTATTTAGTTTAGTTTTATTTAGTTTATGTTTATTTTTAGATTAGGTTTATTTATAGGTTTATTTATTTAGTTTAGTTTAGGTTTAGGTTTAGGTTTATTTTTATTTTATTTTTTATTTATTTTAGGTTTATTTATTTAGTTTAGCTTATTTATTTTTAGTTTAGGTTTAGGTTTAGGTTTTGTTTTAGGTTTATTTAGTTTAGGTTTAGTTTATTTTATTTTACTTTATTTTATTTATTTAAGCTTAGGTTTATTTAGTTTAGGTTTTAGGTTTAAGGTTAAGTTTATTTTAGTTTAGTTTAGTTTAGTTTATTTATTTAGTTTATTTTTAGTTTAGTTTTTATTTATTTAGTTTATTTTTTGATTTAGTTTATTTAGCTTAGTTTAGTTTATTTTAGTTTTGGTTTAGGTTTATTTAAGTTTATTTAGTTTAGTTTATTTTAGTTTATTTATTTAATTTATTTTAGTTTATTTAGTTTAAGTTTGGGTTTAGGTTTAGTTTCGATTAGTTTAGTTTATTTTAGTTTAGTTTAAGTTCAAATTTATTTAGTTTAGTTTATTTTTATTTATTTTTATTTTTATTTTATATAGTTTAGGTTTATTTATTTATTTTATTTATTTTTTTGTTTAGGTTTAGGTTTAGATATTATTTTATTTACTTTAGTTTAGGTTTAGGTTCAGGGTTTAAGTTTAAGTTTTAGGTTTAGGTTTATGTTTAAAGTGTAGGGTTTAGGCTTTAGGCTTTAGGCTTTAGGGTTAGGGTTTTTTTTAAATTTTATTTTATTTTATTTATATAGGTTTAGGGTTTAATGTTTAGTATTTATGGTTTAGGGTTTAGGATTTAGGGTTTAGGTTTTTTTAAAAAAAACATTAAGTAAATTGGTAGGTTTAAGCTTATTTAGTTTATTTAGTTTATTTTTACATATTTTAGTTTATTTTTTTAATTTAAAATTATTCTTTATTTTTATTTAGTTTAATTTATTTATTTTAGTTTTATTTAATATAGTTTAGGTTTTTTATTTTAGTTTATTTTTTAGTTTAGGTTTAATTTTCTGTTTATTTTTTAGTTTAGGTTTTCTTTTTTATTTTTAGGTTTAGGTTTAGATTTTTATTTTATTTGTTCAGGTTTTGGCTTTACATTTTTATTTTAGGATTACTTTTAGGTTTCATGTTTTAGTTTAGGTTTAGGTTTACTTTTAGTTTATATTATTTTAATTAGTTTAGGGTTTAGGTTTAGTATATTTTAGATTTAGGTTTAGGTTTTATATATTTTAGTTTAGGTTTAGGTTTATTTTATTTTGTTTATTTTTTGTTTAGGTATTTTTTTTTACTTTAGTGTTTAAGTTTTATTTATTATTTATTTTTAGTTATACTTTTTAGGTTTAGGTTTTTATTTATTTTTTATTTTATTTTATTTTAGGTTTATTTTATTTTTATTTTATATTTAGTTTTTATTTTATTTAGATTTATTATTTTTAGGTTTATTTTATTTTCTTTAGTTTAGTTTAGGTTTTTATTTATTTTATTTTAGTTTATATTTTATTTTTTTATTTTACTTTATTTTTAGGTTTAGGTTTATGTTTAGGTTTAGGTTTAGGTTTTAGTTTAGGTTTTTATTTTATTTTATTTTTTATTTAATTAAGGTTTAAGCTATTTTATTTATTTTATTTTGGGGTTTTATTTAGTTTAGGTTTAGGTTTTTAAGTATTTAAGGTTTAGGGATTAGGGTTTAAGGTTTGGGGTTTGGGGTTTAGGGTTTAGTGTTTAAGGTTTAGGGTTGTAGGTTTTAGGGCTTAGGGTTTAGGGTTTATGGTTTTAAGGTTTAGTTTTTAAGTTTAGGGTTTATGGTTTAGCTCTTAGGGTTTAGGATTTTTTTATTTTTTTTATTTTTGATTTGAAATTAAGTAAACTGGTAGGTTTAGGTTTATTTAGTTTATTTAATTTTTTTTAGTTTTATTCTTATTTATATTTTGTTTAATTTATTTATTTTAGGTTTAATTATTTTAGTTTAGGTTTTTTATTTTAGTTTCTTTTTTGGGTTTAGTTTTAGGTTTAAGTTTAGGTTTAGTTTTTAGTTTATTTTTATTTTTATTTTATTTTTTAGGTTTAGGTTTTATTTTTTATTTTTAGTTTTAGGTTTAGGTTATTATTTTATTTTTTTAGGTTTAGGTTTTAGGTTTTTATTTTAGGTTTATTTTTATATTTTATTTTTTTAGTTTAGGTTTAGATTTAGTTTTAGTTTTAGTTATTTTATTTTATTTAGTTTAGGCTTTGGTTTAGGTTAAGTTTATTTTAGGTTTAGATTTAGGTTTTATTTATTTTTGTTTAGTTTATTTAGTTTAGGTTTTGGTTTATTTTATTTTTATTTTAGGTTCAAGTTTTTTTTATCATTTAGGGTTTAGGTTTTATTTTTTCTTTATCTTTAGGTTTTAACTTTTGGTTTATTTTTTAGGTTTAGGTTTATATTTAGTTTTCATTTTATTATATTTTTATTTTAGGTTTAGTTTTTATAGTATTAGGTTTTTCATTTTTTTAGTATAGTTTAGGTTTTTATTTATTTTATTTTGGTTTAGTTTTTATTTTTTATTTTTTTGTTTTTTAGTTTTAGGTTTAGGTTTAGGTTGTAGTTTATGTTTTTCTTTTATTTTATTTTTTTATTTTTGTTTTGGTTAATGTTTCTTTATTTATTTAATTTTTAGGTTCTATTTAGTTTAGGTTTAGGTTTTTAGCTTTTTAGGGTTTAGGGTTTAGGGTTTAGGGTTTAGGGTCTTAGGGTTTTGGGTTTAGAGTTTAGGGTTTAGGGTTTAGGCTTTTTAGGATTTAGGGTTTAGGTTTTAGGTTCAGGGTTCAAGTTTTAGTCTAAGGTTTAGTGTTTATAGTTTTTTTTAATAGAGAACAAATTCAGATTAAACAAGTTTTTTAAGATAGAAGCGGCAACATAGATAAAAAAATGAGCACGCATAGAGAAAATCAGAAACCCTACATAACTAGAACTATCTCTTCTGTAAAGACACAATTCCATAAACAACCGATGGGATCGGCCAATCTTCAGTTTCTTCAGTTCCCATTAGAACCACTTTGACCTCTCTAATAGGGGGATCCACCGTCACATCCCTGATCTCTCCCTCTTCCATCACCATGGATGTTACCTCCATTGCTACTCCTACCTCTATAACCACCACTACTCTGACCATCACCTCCATATCCACTAGCACCTCCAGATCCTCCACCACCACTACGATAATCGCCGCCTTCGCCTTCAGCTCCAATGCCAAATCTTGACTGAGCTTGGTTGACAGTAATGTTCTTGCCATCAAAGTTCAACCCTTTCTTATGGTTTAGGTTTATGTTTAGGTTTATTAGATTTTAGGATTTAGGTTTAATTTTTTATTTATTTAGTGACTCTACACTTAGGTTTAGGATTTGGGGTTTAGGGTTTAGTGTTAGGGTTTAGGGTTTAGGGTTTAGGGTTTAGGGTTTGCACTTTTAGGGTTTAGGGTTAGGGATTAATGTTTAGGTTTTAAGGTTTTTTGGGTTTAGGGTTTGAGGTTTAGGGTTCAGTGTTTAGGCTTTAAGGTTTAGGGTTTTTAGGGTTTAGGTTTTAGGGGTTTGGGTTAGCTTAGGGTTTAGGGTTAGCTTAGGTTTAGGGTTTATAGTTTAGGCTTTAGGGTTTAGGCTTTTAAGTTTTACATTTTAGGGTTTTGGGTTTCGGGTTTAGGGTTTAAGGTCAGGTTAGAGTTTAGTGTTTAGGATTTAGAGTTTAGGGTATAGGGTTTATGGTTTAGGGTTTAGGGTTAGTTTAAGGTTTAGGCTTTTTATTTTATATTAAGTAAACTAGTAGGTTTAGGTTTATTTAGCTTTTTTCTATTTATTTTAGTTCTTTTTTTTATTTAGGTTTATTTTTTAGTTATTTTTAGTTTAGTTTATTTATTTTAGGTATATTTATTTTTGTTTAGGATTTTTTATTTTAGTTTTTTTAGATTTAGGTTTATGTTTATTTTTTAGTTTAATTTTATTTTAATTTTATTTTTTTAGGTTTAGGTTCTATTTTTTATTTCTATGTTAGCTTTTTATTTACTTTTTTAGGTATAGGTTTTAAGATTTTATTTCAAGTTTACTTTTAGGTTTTATTTTTTAGTTTAGGTTTATGTTTATTTTTAGTTTATTTTATTTAATTTAGTTTATGGTTTAGGTTTAGTTTATTTTAGGTTAATGTCTAGGTTTTATTTATTTTAGTTCAGTTTATTTTAGTGTAGGTTTAGGTGAATTTTATTTTTATTTTAAGCTTAAGTTTTTTTTTCATTAAGAGTTTCGATCTTTTTATTTATTTATTTTAAGGTTTATTATTTTGGGTTTAGGGTTTAGGGTTTAGGGTTTACAATTAGGATTTAGGGTTTAGGGCTTAGGGTTTAGGGTTTAAGGTTTAGGGTTAGGGATTAGGGTTTAAGAATCAAGGTTTTTTAAGGTTTAGGGTTTAGGGTTTAGTGTTTAGGCTTTAGGGTTTATGGTTTTAAGGGTTTAGGGTTTAGGGTTTAGTGTTTAGGCATTAGGGTTTTTGGTTATTAGGGTTTAGCATTTAGGGTTTAAGGTTAGTTAAGAGTTTAGGGTTTAGGATTTTAGAGTTGAGGGTTCAGAGTTTTGGGTTTAAGGTTTAGGGTTTAGGGTTCTAGATTAAGGTTTTGGGTTTAGGGTTAGTTTTAGGATATAGGTTTAGGGTTTAGGGTTTAGGATTTTGGGTTTAGGGTTTAGGGTTTAGGGTTTAGTGTTTATGGTTTTTTTATTTAAATTAAGTAAATTGGTAGGTTTAGGTTTATTTATTTTATTTAATTAATTTTTATTTTAGTTTATTTTAGTTTATATTTTAGTTTTATAACTTATTTATGTTTATTTATTTTAGTTTAGGTTTTTTATTTTAGTTTATTTTTTATGTTTAGGTCTAGGTTTATGTTTATTTTTTTAGTTTAGTTTTATTTTTAAATCATTTTTTAGGTTTAGGTTTTATTTTTTATTTTTTTAGGCTTAGGTTTTTTTCTATTTTTTGGCTTTAGGCTTTAGGTTTTTATTTTATGTTTATTTCTAGGTTTTAATTTTTAGGGTTAAGGTTAGGGTTTAGAGTTAAGGTTTAGGGTTTAGGGTTTCAGTTTTAGGATTCAGGGTTTAGTTTTTAGGCATTAGGGTTTAGGGATAGCTTAGGCTTTAAGGTTAATTTAGGGTTTAGGTTTTAGGGTTTAGGGTTATGGTTTAGTGTTTAGGGTTTTGGTTTTATGGTTTAAGGTTTCGATTTAGGTTTAGGGTTTAGGGTTTAAGGTTTAGGATTTTAGTTTTAGGGTTGTTTAGGGTTTAGGGTTTAGGGTTTAAGGTTTAGGGTTTAGGGTTTAGGGTTTAGGATTTAGGGTTTAGGGTTTTTTGGGTTTGGGGTTTAGGATTTAGGTTCAAGGTTTAGTGTTTAAGGATTTTATTTATTTATTATTTTTTAAAATTAAGTAAATTAGTAGGTTTAGTTTTATTTATTTTATGTTTTATTTATTTTATTTTATTTTATATTTAAATTTAATTTATGTTCATTTTTATTTTTATATAGTTTAGTTTATTTATTTTAGGTTTATTTATTTTAGTTTAGGTGTTTTATTTTAGTTTATTTTTAAGGTTTAGGTTTACTTTTTAGTTTAGTTTTATTTTTATTTTATTTTTAAGGTTTAATTTTATTTTTTATTTTTAGGTTTAGGTTTTGGTTTTTATTTTATTTTTGTAGGTTTAGGTTTTAGCTTTTTATTTTAGGTTTATTTTTAAGTTGTATTCTTTAGTTTAGGATTAGATTTATTTTTAGTTTATTTTATATTATTTAGTTTAGGTTTAGGTTTAGGTTCAGTTTATTTTAGGTTCAGGTTTAGGTTCTATTTATTTTAGTTTATGTTTATTTTATTTCATTTATTTTATTTGTATTTTAGGTTTAGGTTCTATTTAGTTTAGGGTTTAGCTTTTATTTTTTATTTATTTTTAGGTTTATTTTTTAGGTTCAAGTTTTTATTCAATTTTATCTTATTTTATTTTAGGTTTAATTAATGTTTATTTTAGGTTTAGTTTTTATTTTATTTAGATTTAATTTTATTTAGTTTTTTTATTTTTAGGTTTATTTTATTTTTTTAGTTTAGTTTAGGTTTTTATTTATTTTATTTTAGTTTTGTTTTAATTTTTTATTTTATTTTATTTTTAGGTTTAGGTTTAGGTTTTAGTTTAGGTTTTTTATTTTATTTATTATTTAATTTTATTTAGGTTTAGATTTATTTATTTAGTTTATTTTTGGTTTTATTTAATTTAGGTTTAGGTTTTTTTATTTTTTGGATTTAGGGATTAGGGTTTAGGGTTTAGGATTAGTTTAGGGTTTAGGTTTTTTAGTTTAGGTTTAGGTTTTAGTTTTTTTTAGGTTTAGGGTTTTAGTTTAGTTTAGTTTAGGGTTTAAATTTTAGTTTAGTTTAGTTAGGTTAGGTTTAGTTTAGGGTTTAGGTTTTAGGTTTAGGTTTAAGTTTAGGTTTTAGGTTTATTTTAGTTTAGGTTTAGGTTTTAAGTTTAGGTTTAGGTTTTAGTTTAGGGTTTTAGTTTAGGTTTAGTTTTATTTTATTTTATTTTTTTAGGTTTAGATTTAGGTTTAATTTTTAGGTTTAGTTGTTTTTATTTAGGGTTTAGGTTTAGGTTATTTAGGTTTAGTTTATTTAGGTTTAGTTTAGGTTTTTTAGTTTAGTTTAGGTTTAGTTTTATTTATTTTTAGGTTAGGTTATTAGTTTAGGTTTAGTTTAGGGTTTTTTTAGGTTTAGTGTTTAAGTTTTAGGTTTAATTTTTTTAGGTTTAGGGTTTAGGATTTTTTAGAGTTTAGGTTTAGGGTTTAGTTTTATAATTTTTTATTTATTATTTATTTTTATTTATTAGTTTAGGTTTATTTTTATATTTTTATTTATTTAGTTTATATTATTATTTTATTTATTTATTTTATTTTATTTAGTTTAGTTTTTTATTTTAGTTTAGTTTTATTTAGTTTATTTTTTTGATTTATATTTATTAGGTTTATTTTTTGTTTAATTTTATTTTTTTTTAGTTTATATTTTATTTAGGTTTATTTTATTAGGTTTAGGTTTAGGTTTTAGTTTAGGTTTTAGGTTTAGGTTTTTTAGTTTTTTAGTTTAGGTTTAGGGTTTAGTTTAGTTTTATTTAGGGTTTAGTATTTAGGTTTATTTTTTAGGTTTAGGTATTATTTAGGTTTATTTGGGTTTAGGGTTTAGTTTAGGGTTTAGTTTTAGTTTATTTTTTATTTAGTTTAGGGTTTAGGTTTAGTTTAGTTTAGGGTTAGGTTTAGTTTAGGGTTTAGGTTTAGGATTTAGGGTTTAGGGTTTTTTAGGGTTTAGGTTTAGTTATTTTTATTTATTTAATTTTATTTTTTAGTTTATTTAGTTTAGTAGTTTTTATTTTTTTTTTTATTTATTTAGTTTATTTTATTTATTATTTTTTATTTAGGTTTATTTTATTTTATTTAGTTTAGTTTATTTATTTTAGTTTATTTATTTTAGTTTAGTTTTTATTTAGTTTATTTTGGTTTAGTTTATATTTTTAATTTAGTTTTATTTTTTTATTTTATTTTTTAGGTTTAGTTTTATTTTTTATTTTTTATATTTTAGGTTTAGGTTTTATTTTATTTTTTTTAGTTTAGGTTTAGGTTTTATTTTAGGTTTATTTTTAAGTTTATTTTTAATTTAGGTTTAGGTTTCTTGTTTAGTTTATTTTATTTTATTTAGTTTAGGTTTAGTTTTAGTTTATTTTATGTTTAGGTTAAGGTTTTATTTATTTTAGTTTAGTTTTTTTTAGTTTAAATTTATTTTATTTTGTTTTTTTTTTTTAAGTTTAAGTTTTTTTTTTATGTTTAGGGTTTAGGTTTTATTTTTAGGTTTATTTTTAAGTTTAGGGTTTTATTTAATTTTTATTTTATTTTTATAGGTAATTTTTTATTTTAGGTTTAGTTTTTATTTTATTAAGGTTTTTTAATTTCAACTTTATTTTCTTTTTTAGTTTAGTTTAGGTTTTTATTTATGTTATTTCAGTAGAGTTTTTATTTTTTATTTGATTTTATTTTTATTTTAGGTTTAGCTTTAGGTTTTTAGGTTTTTAGGGTTTAGTGTTTACGATTTAGTGTTTATGGTTTAGGGTTTGTTTAAGGTTTAGGATATAGAGTTTAGTGTTTAGGGTTTAGGGTTGTAGGTTTAGGGTTTAGGTTTTTTTAGAAAAGTTAGAATTTTATTACCATAAAGGAAAAAATGTCCTTAATAGTAAATCTCAGTTCTCTATCTTAAGAAACTAAAACTAAACCCCATCTAAGTATAATAGAAAGGAAAAGAAATAAAGAAAAAATAAAACAATTACAATAGCTAAAAGCATATGAGAAAAGAGAATAAGACTAATACAACATGAAAGGAAAAGGACTAGTAGAGACTCTTGACCCTTTGAGAGCAATAAACAAGATCCACAACACAAGTTGTTGATAGTAAAGCTCATTCCATCTATAAAGTTTCAACTACAAAGAATTGCAAAACACTAAAGGCAATAATCATAGCTCAAGGAAAAGGATAAAGTAAACAATTTAGAGAGGGAGAAAGAGAGGCTGGGATTAGTTAAGATCATCTCAGTACAATACATATGAGCATCCAAACTTCAGAAGTGTTACATATATCTGCTACCAACTAGAGAAAATGAAACATCAAGTCATAGCACATACTAATAAACAAACCATCAAGGCAAAAAATAGTCCATAATGATCAGTCACCAAACAAATAGAAAGCAGCCAGCGTAGACAACCCACCAAAACAAAACCCCACAGACCAATCATAAAACCGAACTTATAGCGAGGATTAATGGCCAAGCTAAAAAAACCAAGCGTAACTCCACCAAAACCACCACCAAAAGGGAGAAACACAAAAGGAGCGTCAACATGAATAGGGTAACACACCCAATAAAATAGTCCAAAGGCATAACAACAACCCACGACTGTCTCCAAAGCACTAGCAATCCAAATCCAAGGGAAAAACCTCCACCCAAATAACAAAATAGTAGAAGATAAGAAGCACTAGAGAGAGGAAAGCCATAGGGAGACCAAGTGGGCATCCATAAATTATCATCGAAACCACCCCCAAGGTAGTAAGAAAAATAGCAAATCTAGCACCACTGACCAAGAGGCAAATATCAGGAAACAAGGAGAGCAAAATAAACCAGAGGGATTCAATACCAACAACCAACCTAAATCCAAAGACACCAAGCAAGGGCACAAGCATCCAAGGCAAGATAACATCCAACCCCAAGACCAAGCAGAGAGCCACAACCAATGACAAACACCAAAATCCAGTTAGAGGAGCAACTGCCAGAAAACCAGTAAGCATAGAAAAAAAATAGCCACAATAATCTCCTCTAGTAAACAGAAACCTAGGTCGGGAAGAATAAAGAACCACAAAGTAGCTATCTTCATACCAATCAATGAAAACAACCAACAAAAGAAAACACCAACTAGAAAACAACCAAAAGAATTGAAAAAAACAAAAATCTGAAGAGATAATAGGCGCCACCCAAAACCAACATGAAGTTCAATTATTAAGTAAAGGGAGCGACTAGCCAAAATAAGAGGTTAACCCAATACTGAGCCCAAAATAAATAAGGAAAGAACAATGTGCATAGCCACAACCCACTAGAGATCTCAAAAAAAAAAACTAAAACAAATTAGTCACTCACCAGACAAAGTATAAAATGCCAAGAGAACCACCCAACCATAGCGCAAATCAATGAGGAAAGGAACAAGGCGAGGAAAACAAATTCCTTCCAAACCCTAAAATAGTCATCACAAAGAGAAAATAAGGAAACAACTAGAAAAAACCTCAATCCACAAGAGAGGAAAAAACCAAAGAAGCCCCAAGAGAAACTAAGAGAACAGAAACAACTACTAAGCAAAAAAAAACTAGAAGAGACCAACAACCATGAAAAATGACCACCCAAAATAGTCAGATGGAAGAAGAAAATGCACATCAGTAACCAACCATAGCATCCAATCAAATAAGGTAACAACAAACTGAGGCAAACCAACATCAATTAGTATAAGGTAGGCCAAAATCAACAACCAACAGAGACCTCAAAACATCACTAACTATTGACAAAAGAGCATGGTATGAGAAAGAAAACCACCAGTCTCGGATAGGAAAAAATTAAAATAGCACCACTATGATATGGGTCAATCAAGTATACAATGGGGTAAGAGGAAGTTTAAGTTTAAAATAACTAACCAACAGCTTTCATATAGTGAGATTGACCAGACCTAAAAAAATAGTGAAAACCACTGTGAGGGAAGCACAAAAAAATCAACCAAAAAATAGAAATAAAATCACCATATCAATATGATCAACAAAACTGAAAGTTAAAATTAGGTAAAGGAGTCAGTGTTATCAGTTGACTAGACCATGCCTGCTTAAGTAAACTATGGTTATCAAATAAAGTGAGCTCATTTAATTTGCTCTCAAATTATGAAATTAGCACAAGCATTACCTTCATGTGAGAAATTTTTTTAAACTTGAGAAAGAAGCTTTTAGTGTGATTAAGAAGATAAAATAAGTTAGCATTCCCCATTTTATTAGTATTGAGCATATCAAGTAAAGAAGAGCATCAACTTCAATCCAAATATTAAAGAGGCATTTGCTTAAACAAATATCAATGGTTAACAACCATGATCTCTACATAAATAATAACAAGCTTTGAGGGTAGGCAAAAGCACAAATGATGGTACCTTTAGAATCCCAAGAATTCCACCACAACCATATTTGTTTGGGCGAAATGGAACCATCAAGTATTGATCTTAATAAAATTTTCTTTAGGCTTAATCCAATGTATAATCCTAATACTCTTGTAGGAAGGGTCATCATGCAAATGTGATATTTTTAGACCACAAATTTATAACCTCTAAAATAAAGATTACTAATTAAATTTGCATTAACAAAGCATGATTTTTTTTCTTTAGTTCTAGCAAGGATCCTTTTATGGTTCATAGGGATCCTCAATATTTAGCATCATTTCTATCCATCCAAATGAACCAAATAAGAGTAATAGCAATTAAAACTTTCATATGACCTTTCAGTTTATGGAAACAAACTTCAAGAAGTTGATATAATGAAAGAGATCCCTGAAAATAGTTAGTGTTAAATAAATCATCATACCATATCCGTTTGGAAGTAATAGCACCATTGACAAAAACTATGATTAACATTTTCAATATGAAAGCAACAATAAACTTGGAAGGTAAATAAAACCCTTTAAGCTAGAGCATGGAATCATGAATGAAGTTATTCAAAATCCTCCAAAAAAAAAAGAATAATAAATGGGAATGATATTGTTCCAAAGTTTAATGAAAACATTAGATGTTTTGTTTATTTCTAATAATTTAAACCTCTTTAAGAATGAAATGTAGAAAAGAACTTGAAAAGAATTTGATAAGGTTTATTAGAAAGATAGCGATGTTGCAAAACTTGTCAAAATAGAAATATGTAGTTCTCAAGTTTGTTTTCATTCCAATATTATTAAGCCAAAAGAGTTAACTTTGATAGCAATAGAGTGTAGATAAAGGGAGTCAATAGAGCCATTGCCAATCCAATTGTCTTGCCAAAGAAAGAAGAGCGAATGAATACCCAAGATATTAAGGATTCAACAACCCATTTAATGGAGCAAAGACTTTTCCAAACGGAGAGTCACCAACTTTATAAGCATACAAGAGGGTGTTTACCTTTGGCAATATTTTCCATCATAAAATTAGCCCAAAGGCTATCATTCTTTCTAAATTCCACAGCATATGAGAGAGAAGTCATAGCTTCAATAGGTTTGCAAGACCACCTTCACCCAAAGGACCACAACATTTATGCAGATGTCCAATGCATTCTTTTAATAGAATTATTGGATCCCCAAAAAAATTTATTAAGCAAGCGATCAATTCTAATAAGAGTAGAATTAATGGGAATAATAGTATGAATCAAATAAAGGGGAATAGAATTGAGGATTATTTTAAGAATAGTGAGCCTGCAACCAAAGGAAAGTAAAAGGATTTCCTAAACAAAAATTTTATTTAAAATTTCTTGAATTAACTCATCAAAAAGATGGGGTCATTTTGGACCTCTAAATAGAGGAGCACCCAAGTACTTAAGAGGCAAGTGTTGATGTTTAAAATTAGTGATTTGCTAGATTTGATTGATTTTATTATTTGAGATACTTAAAGAAATAATAAAATAGCTTTTGTTTAACATTGATAGAAAGACCACTTTCTCTACCAAATTTATTTAAAAAATCTTGAGGTTCTTGATATGTTGAATAGAAGCATTGCAAATAATGAAATCATTAAGCTTAAGTGGGAAATAGGAAGACCACCAAGAGTTTTGTAGTACATACTAGGATTGTTTAAAATAACTCATTGATGCTCTTAGATAAGTACTCAACATAATAAATAAAGCAGATAAAGGATCTCTTGTCTTAAGCCATGGGAAGAAGAAAAGAAGCCCAAAGCTTCCCCATTAAGTAAAATTGAAAACTATGCATTATTAATATAATTTTTAATAAGAAAAGTAAATTTATCAAAAAAGCCAAAAAATTCAGAATATGGTAATGGAAATCCCAAGAGATATTATCAAAAGCTTTGGTAATATCTAATTTGAAAAGAATGTTTCCACCTCTAATCTTAGCATCTAAGTCATGAATTAATTAGGCAAGTAAAATGTTATCAAAATAGATCTACCTCTAACAAAACTAGTTTGGTTGAGAGATAATCTTATGAAGTAAAGGACTAAGCTGTTGGCAAGAATTTTGGAAATCACTTATTGAAGAAGGTGCAAAGACTAATAGGTCTAAAATCACTCCAATATTATCTTTCTTAAGTATGAATAATAGAAGTGCTAGAAAAATATCTAGGAAAAGGATTACCATTAAAAATCAACCACAAACTCAATCAAATCATTTTAATAATAAAAACCAATTTTGAAAAAATTGAGTAGTGAAACCCTACAACAAGAATCTATGTTCATTAAGAACTTTAAAAATCTTCATTCATTAAATAATATTAAGCAAATCATTGTCATCATTGGTAATAATAGAAGGAATCAAGTGATTTATAATAGCTTCGAAACTCTTATTAAGCATATTTCTAAAGTAATTAATAATAATCCTTAATATCATTATTCTCCATAATCCATTCTCCATTGTCATCTTTAATTTTTTGAATATTATTTAAAGCTCTCTTTTAATTAAGGAAATACCTATTCTATCACATCAATATGTTTACTAGTAGCTTTTTTGATGCCAATAAGTCTCTTCTATATTTTAAAATTAAACAAGTTTATCTTTCACCTCAGTCAAGTCCTTAATCTTAGAAGGATCAGACATAATAGAGACTCAAGATCACAAACCATTTTTTCCATATCTTTGATATTAGCAAAAAGGTTTTTAAAATAATGCTTATTCCACCAACCCAGATTTTGTTTAAGTCTTTTAAGCTTAAACCAAAGTCTATTCATCCCCATAATCGAATTATCAAGATGTAATGGAGCTTTCCAGTTGTTAGCCACAACATTAAAAAAAATCATTATGTTGAATCCACATGTTGTGAAATCTAAACAGAGAGATATTTTTTAATCCATTAGAATTATCTTTAATAGAAACCAAAAGAGGAGCATGATCAGTCAAGGTTCTACTGGAATGATCAACATAAGTAATATGCCATTGAGTAATCAATGAGTATTAAAAGAATTATCCAACCTTTGTCAAAGTCTAGAGTTTTGCCAAGTATAAATTAGAACCTTTAAAACCAATATCAATCAAATTACAATCAAGGATCATATATTAAAATTATTTCATGGAATGAATATTAGAGACCCACTTATTCAGTGAATAAAATAGTGTTGAAATCACCAATAAAGGTTTTTGACAGGTAGCAAAATTCCTCAAATTATCCCAAAGAAGATTTCTAGATCTAAACCCAAAACACAATAATCACCCATTGACAACTTGTTAAAATCATCAAGAATAGAAACCTCTACAAAGTTATTCCAAAAACCAAATCTTATTACTTAGACATTAGAAAAAATTATTGAAACCGATCATTCTAGCAACATGGTTAATTTTGTTAGCATGAATAAGAGGCTAGAAAAATAAGTAAAGAAATATTAGATATGATAAAGATTTCTAATGAATGAATAGAGGGTACCAATCCCTTTAACATTCAATAAAATTAAACATAAAAGAAATAAAAGGGGTTAAGAAAAGGTTAATTAAAGAGGAGGGAGGAGCGTTGATCTAGTGTTTCTTGGCAATTTGGGAGGAAACTTTTAACATTTTTCTTTTTTAGCATGATAAGTTTGGAAACAATTTTCTTTTCCCATATAATCATAATCTAAGAAGGATTTAGCAACATTAGTCACAGATTTAGGAGAAATCTCTTGATTAGAAATGAGTTCTCCTTCTTCCAAGACATTAGAATTTATTAAAGCCAAATGAACATCAGGAATAATAACAGAGGGAGTAGAAACATATTTATTAAGAGGCAAGTGTGAACACCAAGCCCTTCCTCTTCCTAACCCAAATTATTAGACAAGGCCCAATCTTTATGAGAATTTAAATCATCTGAATCTAAATAGAATCAATTTTTCAACCTAATTATCATGAGGTATTAAAGCCATATTCTTTGATTATTTGAATGATGCATAACATTAATATCTTCATTTATATTCTCAATCAAAGCTTCATTTTCATCAATCAAAGTAGCAAGGATGTAGGGGATTGGAGGAAATAGAATCATCATAAAGTTTAGAAAAACTATTGTTCACATTAGAAGCCTTCAATAAAGAAGTAAGAGGTAAAACAGCCTTAGTAGGAACATTTAAAAATTCCTTTTTTTTTGAAGTAGATTTTTGATATTTAACAATGATCAGCCTAAGGTTAGGAATAGAAGTTTCTTTAACTGGAATTTTCTTTTTAGGTGAGGATGAAGAATGAAACATTCATAATTATCATGCCCGTGAATTTTACTGTGAGAACAAAAGATGAAGAGATTTTGAAATTTAAATATTGCATATAACTGTAATTTTTAGATCCCAACTAGATTTCTTTGGGGTGTTTCTTGGACCCAATTCAAAAAATATTATAGCCATTGAAGGATGAGATTTCATAGTCATTGCCTGATCAATTTGCAATGGCAGACTAAATAAAGCACCCACAGTAAAAAGGAATTGATGGTTAATGATACGAATTTGCATATTAGGGAGAGAAATCTAAACTGGAACATCTTGAATGGTTTCAAAGCAGTCAAAGTTAAGTTAGTTGATGCCCTAGAAAGATTCATAGGATCCTTCAATTTTCCATAAGGAATCATTGAGGAAGATGCTAAGCTACAGTATCACTCTGATGAAGACACGAAATAGGCCACCAACAGTCAATTCAAGAAGGAATCTAGTGAGAATTGCACAAAATAGTGGGCAAGCAAAAGCCAAAAAGCTGAAAATGGGAGGGGGGAAAGGGAAATTGCTAGAGCACAAGAATGAGGGCTCGGGCAACAATTTTTTTAGGTTTTTATGTTTTAATTTAGGGTTTAGGTTTAGTTTAATTTAGGGTTTAAGTTTAATTTAGTATAGGGTTTAGGTTTAGTTTAGGTTTAGGTTTAAGCTTAGGTTTAGGTTTAGGTTTAGGGTTTAGGCTTAGGTTTAAGGTTTAAGTTTAGGTTTAGGTTTAGGTTTAGGGTTTAGTTTAAGTTTAGATTTAGTCTTAGTTTAGGTTTAAGTTTAGGGTTTTATTTTAGTTTATTTAGGTTTATAATTTAGAGTTTAATTTAGAGGATTAGGTTTAGTTTGATTTAGGTTTATAGTTTAGTTTAGTTTAAGGTTTTGATTTTTATTTAAAATTTAGGTTATTTAGGTTTAGGTTTAAAACTTAGGGTTTAAGTTTAGCTTTAGATTATAGTTTAAGTTTAGGGTTTAGGGTTTAGGTTTAGGGTTTAAGTTTAGTTTAGTTTAGTTTAAGGTATAAGTTTAGTTTAGGTTTAGGATTTAGTTTAAGTTTAGGGTTTAGTTTAGAGCTTAATATTTAGGTTTGTTTAGTTTAGGTTTTAGGGTTTAAGATTTAGGTTTAGTTTATGTTTTAATTATGTTAGGTTTAGGTTTAGGTTCAGGGTTTAGGGTTTAAGGTTAGGCTTAAGTTTAGGTTTAGGTTTAGAGTTTAGGGCTTTTATGGTTTAGGATATTTTAAAATTTAAGCAAATTTTAAAGTTTATTTTTTATTTATTTTATTTTATTTTTAATTAGTTTATGTTTCCCATTATTTAGTTTAGTTTATTTATATTAGGTTTATTTATTACATTTAGGTTTTTTTATTTGAGTTTATTTTTAGTTTAGTTTTATTTTATTTTATTTTTTTTAAGGTTTTTTTTTTTATTATTAGGTTTAGGTTAGGTTTTATTTTATTTTTTTAGGTTTAGGTTTTGGGTTGTTATTTTTGTTTTATTTTTAGGTTTTATTTTTTAATTTAGGCTTAGGTATATTTTTAGTTTATTTTCTCCCCTGCTTTACGAAGAAGCGATAATAGTATTAAAATCACCCCCAACCAACCAGGGTTTGTTAACCGAGGAGATGAAGGTTCTTAAGTGATCCAAAAGGATGTTCCTACCAGCTCTATTACATGAAGCATAGATAAATGAACCAAACTCACCCAATGAGATTTGAACATTAATTGTTCGATATCATCAAGGATAGAAATGTTGATTAAATTATTCCAAAATATCAAATTTTATTACTAATATTGTAAAAGAAATAGCGTTTAGCAACATGAGTGATCTTTGAAGAGTGAATGAATGGCTCAATAACAATAAGTAAGGTTATATTATGAGTGCGATAAAGGCTCCTAACACGATTACGGACAGTGAGAGTCCCAATACCCCATACATTCAAAATAAGAAAATTGATCATAATAAGGTGGAAAGAAAAGAAAAGAGTTAATTGAAAAATAGAAGGAGAAGAAAAGAGAGCATGAAGTAATTATTTGTGGGAAGTTAGAGAAGATCGAGTGGTTCTAATGGAGCTAGTGAACAGCTTTAAGAGATTTTTTTAATGCGTTTGAAAAGGCCTATCTATGACCAATGTATCTCCATAAAGGGAGTGGTTGGTGATATTTAAAATAGCGATTCAAAAGCATTCCTAATGGTGATTTCTTCTTCTTCGTATCGAGTTAGGTTGAGAATTGGATTAGCATGGATATCACTCAAGGGTAAGAAGAGAGGTGGTGATGCCATTAATAGCACAAATTTCATTCTCATTTCCATGATGATTATTGATTTTGGTCACCAAAGTATCAACATTTTTTTGAACAATTTAATTAGTTTTGAGATTTTGATCCAACTTGAGATTTTCATTCAAATCACCGTGATGATTCATATGAGTCAAGGGATTGTCTTGTGAGGGAAAATTATTACAAGTAGGAGTAATGTTAAATAAGTTATCATTAGTTTCCCAGAAACCTCAATATCATTATTTTTATCAAGCTCAGATTGTTCTCCAATAGGCAAATCAGTAGATAGTAAAGGAAGAGGGGTAGGAGGGTGAGTTCCATGTTGAGTAGCTTTAGGCACATAAGCGAAATTATTAGTTTTTTCATTTCCTAGAGAGGGATTAGGATCCGACAATTTATTCTTTTAAGATTAGGGTCTAACACAAAGCATTGAGTGATCATGACCATGGATTATTGCAAAAAATAGGAAAATTTTCAAATTCCACTTTCTGATTATACCCAAATTTTTTCGAACCGAACAAAACTTCCTTAGGATACTTTTTGGTAATATCAATATCAACCAAGATATGTGCAACTGATGGCTGAGATCTCATGGTGGTGGCTTGATCAATTTGAAGGGCCTACCAAAAGAGAGCCCATGAAATAGGACTTGATGGGTAATGAATCCTCATGTTTGGAAAGGCTAGCCATAAAGGAACAATAGGATTCCTCTTTGACATCAAAAGAGGTGACCATTTCAAGAGCCTCATTTGACAATTGTACACAAAATAGAGTGTGAGCAAAGACTCTTGAGTCTAAATAATTTGATATGAATAAGGATATGGATCGATCCAATAGTGAAAACTCCTGAAAGCCTTAAGCTATGAAAGAAGGATCGGATATTATCAAGAGTCGGGTGACGTAAGGAAAATTTTCCAATTAATGAAAATTCAAAGGGCTTTGCCAATTTTTCCACATCAAGATCAGAGCACATTACAGCCGCATTCCACATAAGGAAGTAGAAATTAAGTTAACTGTAGCATTAGAGCAAGTGTTCTTACCGGATAAGGCATCCTTGAAGGACTTAACAGCAGGCGCAGTAACGGATGTAGTTGAATCCAAAATACCTTGTATATCAGAAGGCTTAGCTGACACCTCCAAGTTCACTAAGCTTGGTTACACGACAAATGATGCCTCCACCATTGTAAGATCGAGATAAAATCACATAAGCGGCCAAACTAAGAGTAATAAATCAGAAATATGATCGGGGAAGGCCGATGAGTGGCCAAACCAAGAGCAATAATCCATAAATATGATCGTGGAAGGCCGAGGAATGGCCAAATTGAAAGCGGAAAGGAACATGAAATATCCTTGAAAGAGGGTGGAGGATGGTCGGTGTTGGTTTAGGTTTTTTTTATTTAGGGTTAGGGTTTATGGTTTAGGGTTTATGGTTTAGGGTTTATGGCTAGCTTTTGGTTTAGGGTAAGTTTAGGGCTTAGGGTTTAAGGTTTTTTAGGTTTAGGGTTTAGTGTTAGTTTTGGTTTAGGTTTTCTATTTATTATTCTTTTAGGTTTAGGTTTTTATCTTTTTGGGGTTTAGCATTTAGGGTTAGTTTAGGGTCTAGGGTTTAGAGTTTAGGGTTTGGGGTTTAGGGTGTAGTGTTTAGGGTTTAGGGTTTAGGTTTTATGTTTAGGGTTCAAGATTTAGTTTAGGGTTTAGGGTTTAAGGTTTTTTTTAAGAGAGAACAAATTCAGATTCAAGATTTCTTCTTTTTGATTTCATAAGATTTTGTTTAGGAATTACTTAGGGTGAATGATGTTACATGCTTACATCACTTGATTTCTTTCTAAGCATGCTAAATGTTGTGTGCCATATGAAAATCATGCATTCATATATTTTTTAAAAATAATAAATAAATGAAATGTTTCCTTTATGTCAAATTGCATGTTTTGGTTAAAGTAAGAATATGAATGGCTATTATCACTAGTAAATTAAAAATTATTTTCAAAATTTATAAATCAAAGATCATAAATGAAGGTATGCTACTTATAAATACTTATAAGCTTGCATGTGGTTATAGTTTAAAATGTGTAATGTGATTTTCTTCTCTTTTTTCTTGGGTTTGTATAGGATTTATAAAGTGTATAGTTCATTTGAAAAGAACATAACACTCGCTTAAATCTATTCCTATGCACTTCTATGTTATGACTTAAGAAGGATTCCAACATTACACATATAAATTAAACAACCAAAATCAAACAAACAAATAAAAATCTTTTACATGATTCTTCATCCATTTATTTTCTTTGTACATGCACATGTATTTAAGAAAAGTGATATATTAGTTTGGACATCTTGGGCTTACGAGGATTTAAGTAGCCCTAAGAAGGTCTTGTATCTTATACCCTTAGTATAGAAAATAATTGTGACATACTCACTTATATCTTTCATACATGTAAATGTGCATTTGAATAATAGATAAAAGAATCCCTCTCTTTTATACTTAACAAAATCATACATCATGAAATATCCAAAATTTTCCTAAACATCTCTTTGCATTCATCATTATGGTGTGCTAAAGTTTGCATTTGAATGTATAGATATGCTTCGGATTTATTCATATGCATGATACACATGTTGGAAAGAAATAAGGGTTGTGTGTTTTGTGATAGTAATTCACTTTAATTAATCTTAAAATGCCTTTCTTGTTGAATAGGTTTATTTAGAGAAAATCTAAACTTATGATTAATTAAAACACATAATAAAACATTCATTAAAAAAATACCTAATGAATCTACCTTAGAAGTTACTTAAGGTAGAGAGGAAAGAGAAGTTCTCTTCTCTTCTCTTATAACACTTAGTAATAATTAGGTTCATTCAAACTAGATCAAATCATCAAATAAAATTAACAAATCAACTAAATCACTTAAATGAAACCACCTTCTAAGTTGAATCCTTCACACTTAGAAAATTCTATCCTTAAAACCTACCTCAGACATGCCACATAAGCCTTAAATGGCACACACATTAGGCTAAGTCACCATTTCTTGCTCTATGTTAGGGCAGTGCATGGTTTGATGCTTGATTTTATTTTGTGATGTAATGTTTTAGTTCGGATGTTAGGGTGTATGTGCGTAGACTGGATAATAGGATGATCTTAGTCTAATCATTGTCTTCTACCATGGATTGTGCTTGAGGGGCACTATAATAAAAATAATAAATGTTTTTTGATGTACAAGTTGCTTATACCCCTAAGCACAATCCAAATTAGGATAGGTAGACTTGGTTACCAATGTGTGGGGTGCTAATTCCAATTTATTTCTATAACTACTTGGGATTGTGTGGTATGTTTAGGTAATCTCAATTTTGCAAGTTTAGTTAGATTTAATTTCCCATTTTCATGTAATTTTTTAATTAAGATTTGGAATGAATGTTATTTGGGATTAGAATGAACATTGTTCATAAGACTATGTCTTATGCACCATGTGATGCCTTGGAGCAACTACATCCCAACCGACCAAAAGAAGGAAATAAAGAAAGAGAAAAGAAGGAAAGAAAGAAAGAAAAAAAAGGAAAGAAAGAAAGAGAGAAATGAAGAATGAAGACCCCCATAACATGAATTCCCTTTTAATTTTAAATAATTCATTTGTAATATGGGTTGTATAAGGGTAGAGCTCAGCTACCCATTTCTTTTTGGGTTTGTGCAGTGGAGCCCGACTATAAAAGCCTCTTATTCTTTTGCACTAGCTTTATAAAATTACTTGATGTTTGTTTATCTTGTTCATTAAGATGGCATATTTTTCCTAGTATCTTCATTAACTGATGAATGGCCTGGATGAGATTTAGGCTCTTAGGAAAATAAATTTTCTATCTAATTAATCAATTCAAAATAAAAAAATTAACAACTCATAACCTCACATAAAGCCTAGGTTATAAATCAAGATAAAAGATTTAGCAACCCCTTAGCTAGATGTTGTATGTCTCACATCATGCATAAAAAGCATCTTGCTTCACTCTTACTTTTGGAGGGCTTCCACCTTTGCTAGAGAATTTAGCTTGACCTTTGAAAGCCATGGTGGAAACACACCTCCTTCTTGCTGATTTTGGCCAATAACCAATTTCTCATGCATTAGGTATATGAATCCCATAGCCTGCATCAAATGAATTGTCCAAAAATAAAAAATATATATAAACAAAATTTGCATTAGATTTAAGTCATTAATCATGCCCTACATGATCTAGTCTCTTAGGGAGTGTGTTTAAGTACTTAAGTAACTTTCTTAAAAAACAACAACCTAGCTATCTTGCAAAAGCATATGACTTGCCTACATGTATTTAAAATTGTAGGAGTTAGTTGGCGGCCACCCCCAGGCAGTTGTAAGTCCAATAATCGGGTGGTTTATCTTCTCTTATGGAGGTAAACCATATACTAATTTTTCACCTTAGATTTAGGTCATGCCTTGGCTCTCGCCAAAGCTCCTTAGATTTAGGTTCAGAGGTTGCTACTTCCTTCTACATGCTACAAGCATAAATCCTCACCTCTTAGGAATTTTCATGATCTTGTGTTGTGGAAATGTAAGCCCTAGATTTCTAATAAAAGTTCAACTCTAACAATTAACTCTCTTCAAATTTCAAAAATATAAAGCCCAACCATAGGATAGTTTGGAATACTTACTTAGCTTCGTAGCATCATAACCATCCTTTACTTATCTTCTTTTGGATTCGATAATAACTCCCTCCTTTTGATAAATCCCATTTGATCTTCCAAAAATTGCAAATTGATTGATAGTGCTATCTTTGAAATCTTTGGAGACAACAATCATTTGCTATAATCGAGAGTATTCTTAAGGAATCTCATTCTTATGTAATTAACTATCTTGCCTTGAAATGAACTTTGGTTTAAAATAAATCCTACTTTACTTTTCCATGTAAAGTAGGGAAGAATCTCGGTACATCAGGACTAATCATACTTAGGAGTCCTTATTAGGTGATTAGGTCCATTGTAGAATGGTGACTTTTGTCTCTCGAGATAGTACATCATCCCTCAATGTCAAACCCAATCACCCTAATAAGAACATCTACAAATCTACGCGGTGTCCAACAAAGAGTTAATTTTTGTTTTTATCTAATTCATTTAGAGGAAGATGAAAATTCACCACAGATTTTTCTAGTGGCTCTATTGGGGAATTGATGAAAACAATAGAGAGGCATCCTTTTCCATCTAACATAAACACAAACAAAAAAACACAAATCTTTTATCTCAAGCTATTTTGATGTGGGAGCAAGCCTCTTGTGGCACTCACTCATTAGTTGCTATAGGTCAGACTGATGTGCTACCTTGCTAGTATGTCACACCAGGGGTCACTTATCTAGCAGATATGAGTCCTCATGCTTTCTTCCTGACTTGACCATTGCAAACTAATGAGTGCCTTGTTAGTTTGGTAGGCTTCACTGTTCAACTAGTAAGCTACCTCTTGTTGATTTTATTTAAGAAGATGTGAGTCCCCGTGCTTTCTTCTTGAACTAACCATCAAGCACTTGCTATGTCAAGTATATTTGAGGTTTATGATAAGTCCCCCAGAGGCTTCTTTCCTTTTGACTACACTTGAGTTGATTTAAGTTCCTAAATGGCATTCACTCAGTAGTCTTTCTATGTAAGATAGCACTTGTTGAGCCAAAGATAGACTATCCTAACAATTAGTTCTTCTATAGGAGGATTGAGTCCCCTATGCTTTCTTCCTAGGTGATTATTTAAGCAGATGAGCTTAGGTTGGTTGATGGTGACTCAATTAGTGGATACACCACTCTTGGCAGATGTGAGTCCCCAAGCTTTCTCCTAGAGTTGGCCACTGAATACCTATGCAAACTTTCTTCTCCATGATTTTGGATAAACCCTTAGCGGACCCTCTCCCTACGGGCACTCTACTTGGATCGCATCGTTTGCGACCCTATTTAGACACTACTTGGGTTACTTTTAGATTAAACTTAAGTGTAGTTAGGAAATTCTTATAGGGAGTTCTGCTAACACTACCCTAAAGATAGGATGCGTGCTTGGAAAAGGGGCCATTGGGGGCTTGAATTTTTAATCCACAAGTGAATAAATTTGTTTGTTTCTTTTGTTTATTTATCATGGATCCTGTTGGTTTATAAGGGATCATACTGAGAAGGATCTTATATTAGCCAAAAACTTATCTCATATTTACTGATCCAATGGAGAATCTACACATCTGCTGAACACATTCTCCAACCACAGGGGTGGCTACTAAGAAAGGGGGACTGTCTAATCCAAGAGTAACTCGAGTCGTGTCTAAATGGGGTTGGGGTTGTAAAGGACGTGATCCAAGTAGAGTGCCCGTAGGGAGAGGGGCGACTAAGGACTTTATAGAAAACCCTAGAGAAGAAAGTTTGCATAGGTATTCAGTGGCCAACTCAAGGAGAAAGCACGGGGACTCACATTTGCCAAGAGTGGTATCCATCAGTGAGTCAGTCATCGGCATATCAACCAAGGTGCTCATCGTAACAATCAACTTAAGATGAAAACATCGAGGACTCACATCCAAGCAGAGTGGTGTATCCACTATGTGTGATTTATTGGTTTTTGAAAAGATGGAAATTCCAACTTAACACATGTGGAATGTGTTATGTGGAATTTCTAATAGTGTGATTTTGTTTTGGATATGAAACCTCCATTCAACACATTTGGATGTATTAAGTGGAAAGGTTTCTTTTCAAATTTGTATATATATATATTGAAAAGAATGAAATTCTAACTTCAACATATGTGAGATATGTTGAAATGTAATTTCAATATTATGATATGATTTTATTTGGAAATGAAATCTTCTTTCAATAAATTTGGGTATATTGAAAGAGGATGTTCATTTGTGCTTTTTTTGAAAAGAAGATTTTGGATTTTTATTTGGAAATGAAATCTTCATTCAATAAATTTGGGTATATTGAATGAAGATGTTCATTTGTGATTTTTGAAAAGATGATTTTTTATTTTGTTTAGGAATTAAATATTCATTCAATAAATTGAATAAGGATAACCATTTATGCTTTTTGAAAAGGTGATTGTTGATTTTTTATTTCGAAATGAAATCTTCATTCAATAAATTTAATGAGGTTGTTCATTTGTGCTTTTTTATAAAAGATGATTTTTGGATTTTATTTTTGAAAATGATCCTACATGTAGCGATCTTGGAGATTGTTAGATGAGGTTGAAATATTTTATTATGTGCATTTTGGAAAAGTTCTTTTTGGAAATTATTATTTTTTATAAATGATTTACTTTTCTTTATTTTTGGAATGAACCTTTCTTTACCATAGAAATGGTAAAGAGGAAGTCTTTAATTATTTCTTTTTATTAAATTTTTATTTCACCTATTGGGAAACCCAATAAGGATTTTAAGACCTACATGGAGTGAGGTCCTAAAACCTAAAGAATGTTGGCTAGCTTAGCTTAAGAATGAAATAAATTAAGTGCCAACGTAAAAGAAGGATAATCTCAGACTCATACAAAGTAAAAATCCACTATCGATACTTGAAGACAACGATCATTTACTAAAGATGGAGAGAGGAACTGCCTCCATATGAGTTACTTTGGATTGGAGGCAACCATTCATAGATTACTTGAACATCAGCAAACTACCTCAAGAGAACTCACAAGCCCATCAGATGAAGTAGAGAGCTCTCTCCTATGCACTCTTGGATGGCACCTTATCTTGGCATCTTTCGATCAAATGTGGTTATCTTTGTTTGGACAAACATAAAGCTTGTAGGATCGTGACTGAGGTACATTCAGGTCTATGCAGCGCATCAATCCAGTCTGAAGATGAAAGCAAAGGTCAAGAGACAAGGATACTACTAGCCTTCGATGATTATAGACTGCATGGATGTAGCTAAGAGCCATCAATGTTAAGTACACGGTGTGGTCTTATATCAACCACCCAATGTCCTACATCCTACATTGGCCTCATGGCCATTTGAGTGTTGGGGTATAAACATAGTTGGTTCGATCGATCCTCCTTTTTCCAAGGGTCATTGATTCATCCTAGTTGCCACCGAATACTTTTTTAAGTGGGCAAATGCAATCCCACTCAGAGAGGTCACATCTTAGCATGTGCTTCAATTTTTTAGGAACCATATTATATATAGGTTCAGGATGCCTCGATAAATTATATCTGATAATGGTATTGCATTCAAGAGCACCAAAATCAACAGCTTCACTAGAATACATGGTATAGATTGGAGATATTCCACCATCTACTATCCCAGGGTAAATGGCCTAATAGAAGCATTCAATAAAACTCTCATCCAAATACTAAAGAAGACACTTAATGACTATAAGCAACAATGGCATATGCAATTGGTTGAAGCCTTATGAGCCTACTGCACCACACACAGAACTCCAATTCAATCTACCCCATTCTCCTTAGTGTATGGGTCTAAAGCTGTTCTACCCTTAGAAGTTCAACTCCCTTCACTAAGATTAGCAATGGGCAGCAAGATCACTATAGAGAAGAATGCAAAGTTGTGGTTAGAAGAGCTCGATGGTTTAGAGGGGAGAAGCCTATAGGCGTGCCAGAACCTCGAGTTATACAAAGCCAAAATGATTCAAGCTCACACAAAACTAGTCCGTCCTAGAACTTTTCAAGTAGGAGAGCTTGTTCTAGTTCTAAGGAGACCAATTGTTGCCCATCAAAAGATGGGAGGAAAGTTTGAATCCACTTGGGAAGGCCCTTTTGTCACATAGAAGGCCTACCAAGGAGGATCTTATCAGCTTATTGATTGTAAAGGGAAACACCTGATGCTTCCAATTAATGGGCTCTATTTGAAGAAATATTACTCATAAAATGATATTTGAAAATAATTGTCTTCAAAATAACAAAAAAAATAATTATTCCAATTCATCAAAATCATCTCTTCATTTGAAGCATTTTTTTGCTTTTCTTGCAAATCTGCCACGATGTGTCTAGGATAAGTGCAAGAGAACCCAAGAGGCATCCTATCCCACTTTCACAACATGAACATAATCAAACACAATTCCCCAGGCTACTAGAATAGGTGTGAGAGAACCCAAGAAGCATCCTATTTTGACTAGCACAACTAAGTTAGGTGTAAGAGAACCTAAGCGACATCCTTTCTTGGTGGGATACAACTGCCATTCATGGTACCATTTCATCAATTCCCCAATGAGTTTTTTTGGATAGGTATATGAGTACTCGAGGGGCAACCTTTTCCTTCTAACACAAACACAAACAAAAAAAACACAAATCTTTTGTCTTGAGTTATTTTGATATGGGAACAAGCCCCTAGTGTCACTCACTCATTAGCTGCTCTATGTCAGGCTGATATGCTACCTTGCTAGTATATCACCCTAGTGGTCACTTATCTGATAGATGTGAGTCCCTGTGCTTTCTTCCTGACTTAACCATTGTAAACTGATGAGCACCTTGTTAGTTTGGTATGATTCATTGCCCAGCTAGTAAGCTACCTCATGTTGATTTTGTTTAAGAAGATGTGAGTCCTCGTACTTTCTTCTTGAACTAACCATCATGCATTAACTAGGTCAAGTATATTTGAGGTTTAGGATAAGTCCCATAGAGGCTCCTTTCCTCTTAACTACTCTTGAGTTGATTTAAGTCCCCAAGTGGCATTCACTCAATATTCTCCCTAGGTCGGATAGCACCTGTCGAGTCGAAGACAGACTATCCCGACAATCAGTTCTATTATGGGTTGATGTGAGTTCCTGATGCTTTCTTTCTAGGCTAATTATTGCAAATTGATGGGCACCTTAGGTTGGTTGATGTTTGCTATGCTGACAATAACTCACCTAGTGGATACACCACTCTTAGTAGATGTGAGTCCCCATGCTTTTTCCTTGAGTTGGCCACCGAATACATATGCAATCTTTCTTCTCCAAGGTTTTGGATAAATCCCTTTACGACCCCTCTACCATGCGGGCACTCTACTTATATCACATTCTTTGCAACCCCATTTAGACACTACCCAAGTTACTCTAGGTTTGGACAATCCCTCTTTTCTAGTAGCCACCACTGTGGTTGAAGAATTTTTTTAGCAGATGCATAGATTCTTCCTTGGTTCAGTAAATCTGAGATAGGTCTAGGCTAATATAAGCTCCTTCTCAGTATGATCACTCACAAACCAACATGGTCTACAATAAACAAATAAAATAAAAAAGCAAATTTATTCTCTTATGGATTAGGAATTTAAGCCCACAATGGCCCCTTTCTAAGCAAGCATCATATCTTTAGGGCTATGTCAGTAGAACTCCCTATAGGAATTGCCTGACTATGCTTAGGTTGACATAAGTCCCCGGGTCAGCACTCTCTCCATAGTCGCCCTTAGGTCGGGTTCAATCTGTGTTACCACAAACAACTTATCCTGGCGATCATTTCTCTTTGGAAGATGTAAGTCTACTATGCATTCTTTCTAGCATGATTGTCACAAACTAACTGGCAGCCCTAGGTCAGATTGACATGTTACCATGCTAATATGTCTCCAAGTAGGGATCAGTTGCTGGAGTACATCAATCAAGTTTCAAGATGAAAGAAAATATCAATATACTAGGATACTATTAGCCTTCGATGATCACAAATTGTATAGACATAGCTAGGAGATGCCACCAATGTTAGGTACATTGTGTGGTCCTACATCAACCACCCAACATTCTACATCCTACATTGACCTCATGGCCATTTGAGTGTTGGGGTACTGACATAGTGGGTCTTATTGATCCTCCTTCTTCCAAGGGTCATCGATTCATCTTAGCTGTCACTAACTACTTTTCTAGGTGGGTGGAGGTAATCCCACTTAGAGAGGTCACAACTCAACATGTGCTCCAATTTTTCAGGAACCATATCGTATATAGGTTCGGGGTACCTCGATAAATTATATCTGATAATGGTACTACATTTAAGAGCACCAAGATCAAAAGCTTTGCCCGGGGACATAGTATAGATTGGAGATACTCCACCATATACTATCCTAGGGTGAATGGCCTAGCAGAAGCATTCAACAAAACTCTCATCCAGATACTAAAAAAGACACACAAAGACAACAAGCGATAGTGGCATGAGCAACTAGTTGAAGCTTTGTGGGCATGCTGTACCACATACAAAACTCAAACTCAATCTATCCCGTTCTCTTTAGTGTATGGGTCTGAAGTTGTTCTACCCTTAGAAGTTCAACTCCCATCACTAAGGATAGAAATGGGTAATAAAATCACTACAGAATATAATGCCAAGTTACGGTTAGAAGAGCTTGAAGATTTGGAAGAGAGACGCCTATGGGCGTGCTAGATCCTCGAATTATACAAAGCCAAGATGATTCAAGCTCACAACAAGCTGGTCTGCCATAGAGTTTTCAAGTAAGAGAGCTTGTTTTAATTCTAAGGAGACCAATTGCTGCCTATCAAAAGATGGGAGGCAAGTTTGAAACCACTTGGGAAGGCCCTTTTATCATAAAGAAGGTATATCAAGGAGGATCTTACCAAATTATTGATTGTAAAGGGGAACACCAGATGCTTCTAATTAATGGGCTCTATTTGAAGAAATACTACCCATAAAATCATGATTGAAAATAATTATCATCAAATATTCTTTTCCAATTCATCAAAATATTCTCTTCATTCAAAGCGTTGTTTGCTTGTTTGCGAATCTGTCATGATGTGTTTAGGTAGGTGTAAGAGAACCCGAGAGGCATCCTATCCCTCTTTCACAACATGAACATAAACTAAACATGATTCCCTAGTACTACTAGTATAGGTGTGAGAGAACCCAAGAGGCATCCTATTTCGACTAGCATGACTAAGTTAGGTATAAGATAACTCAAGTGACATCCTTTCTTAGTGGGATCATAACTATCATTCGTGGCACCATTTAATCAACTTTTAACATGTTTTAGGATAGGTGTAAAATAACCCAAACGGCATCCTATCCTCTTCAAACACAAACGCAAACACAAAAAACATATCTTTTGTCTTGGGCTATTTTGATGTGGGAGCAAGCCCCCTATGGCACTCACTCATTAGCTGCTTTAGGTTGGGCCGACATGCTACCATGCTAGTGTGTCACCCAGTGGTCATTTATCTGGTAGATGTGAGTCCCTGTGCTTTATTCCTGACTTGACCATTGCAAACCAACGAGCACTTTGTTAGTTTGGTAGGTATCACTGCGTAGCTAGTAAGCTACCTCATGTTGGCTTAGTTTAAGAAGATGTAAATATACACTCTTTTTTCTTAGGCTAGCCATCATAATTTGACTAGGTCGAGTATATTTAAGGCTTAGGATAAGTCCCCCAGTGGCTCCTTTCCTCTCGACTACTTTTGAGTTGATATAATTCTCCTAGTGGCATTCAATAAGTAGTCAACTTAGGTCGGATAACACTGATCGAGCCGAAGATAGATTATCCCGATGATTATCCCGAAGATAGATTATAGGAGGAGGTGAGTCTGGGATGCTTTCTTCTTAGACTGATTATCACAAACTGATGGGCACCTTAGGTTGGTTGATGTTCACTATGCTGATAGTGACTCACCCATTGGATACACCACTCTTGGTAGATGTGAGTCCCCATGCTTTCTCCTTGAGTTGGCCATCAAATGTCTATATATATTATCTTTTTTAGGGTTTTTGGATAAAGCCCTTAGTAGTCCCTCCCTTACGAGCACTCTACTTGGATTACACCTTTTACGACCCCATATAGACACTACTCGGGTTACTTTTGGAATGGACAGTCCCCGTTTCCTAGTAGCCACCCCTGTGGTTGGAGAATTTGTTGGTATGCATTCTCCCATGGTTGTAAATCTGAGATAGGTCTAGACTGATATAAGCTCCTTCTCAGTATGATCCCTCACAAACCAACAGGGTCCATGATAAACAAACAAACAAATAAAAAAAAATTATTCGCTTGTGGATTAGGAATTCAAGCCTCAAGCGACCCCTTTTCCTAAGAAGGCATCCTATCTTTAGAGCAATATCAGTAGAACTCCCTATAGAAATTGCCTGACTACACTTGAGTTGAGATAAGTCCTCGATTTGGCACTATCTCTGTAGTCGCCCTTAGGTCGGGCTCAATCTATTTTCTCATAAATTGATTACCCCGACAGCCATTTTTCTATGGAAGTTTTAAGCCAACTACACATTCTTTCTAGCTTGACTATCATAAATCGACGGATAGCCCTAGGTTGGGTTGGCATGTTACTTTGCTAATGTATCACCCTAGTGATCTTTTATTCAAGAAAGATGTGAGCCCCTATGCTTTCTTTCCTAAATTAACTGATGCAAACTGAAAGGCATTCCTTTGGTTGGATAGTTGTCCCCTCAGCCAAGAAACTACTCTCTTTGGATCGCTAAATCTAAGGTAGGTCAAGGCTGACATGGCACCTACTCAGTGCACTCTATCGCAAATTGATGGGATCCATCAAATATAATTAAGAAATAAAATTAATTTTGACTATATTTGAGCTGATTTAAGTCCCCTAGATGCATTCACTCAGTAGTCAGCCTAAGGTTGGGTTGAACCCGTTGCTTCACCAACAGATCACCCCAGCGACTGATGCCTACTTTGGAAGATGTAAGTCTACTATGCTTTCTTCCTAGTATAGCCACTGCACAACTAAAGGCACTCTTTGGTTGAATAGTCCTACTATGTGGTTGTTAGACTACTCATTTGGATTGGTAAATCTGAAGTAGGCTGAGGCCAACATGGCTCCTACTCAGTGCAGTCCATCGTAAACCTACATGGTCCATCTCAAAATCCAAAAATTTAAAATCTAAAATAAAATCAATCAAACCTCCCCCAGTGGAGTCAAATTAAAAAGTCAAATCAATGAGCTTCTCCTTAGCGAGATGCAAAATCAACCAACCTCCCCCAGTGGAGTCAATTCAAATAAATCAAATCAATCATCTTCTCCTCACTGAGATGCAAATCTTTCCAATCTCCATAGTGGAGTCAATTCAATCCAACTTGAATCTGTTCCCTTAGTGGAAGGTTCACATCTTTTATCTCCGATGGATTCTAAATTTTAATCCCCTAGTGAATTTCACAACCTCTCATCCACCAGTGGATGACTTGAACCTACTTCCCTAGTGGAAGGTTCACATACTCTATCCCTAGTGGATTCCCACCTTCACTCTCTTAAGTTTTTGACATGAGTAGAGTCACATTGCACTAAGATCTTGATTCTTTCTGCACCTTAAGTTTAGAAGTAGATCATTTTTGTTAGTGCTTATGATCGTTCAGCAATGTTGATTATCTTGGTCAACACCAATACGTGCGGTGTACCTTATCAATCAAACCACACCAATTGGGCACCCTTTGTTGACCTCACTTTTGGAGTGAGCTTTCAACTTCTCCATCCTAGATATAAGGACTCCTCTAAACACTAAGAGTTCCTTAGTCTTAAGATACTTCTAGTGATTAGGTGAAAACTTAACCTAATCCTAGAGACTTACAAGAGTTAGCCATAGGAATAGGTTATTCCTTAGGGGTATTAGGAAAATTTGCCTACCCTATAGCTTAAACCCAATCCTTGCTTCCTTCTTTCAAACCAAACTTCAAATTCAAATCTCAAATTAATTCCAACTCAATTGATTTTCTCAAATTTTGAATCAAGTCCAAATTAAATCTTAAATCAATTTCAACTCAATTGATTTTCTCAAATAATGAATCAATTCCAAATCAAGGCTTAAATCAATTCCAACTCAATTGATTTTGTCAAATCATTAATCAATCCAATCTTAAATCAATTCCAACTCAATTGATTTTCTCAAATAATGAATCAACTTCAAACTCAAATATTAAATCAATTTTAACTCAATTAATTTCTCCAAATCATAAATCAATTCCAAAACTCAAATAATGAATCAATTCAAAATAATTGAAACACATTATTAATTCCAAATCCAAAATCTTTCTTAAGCCCTTTTGATCTCATCTTATGGACTTAGCTCAAATCAAATCCAAATCACTCCAAACTCAAAAGATTTTCTCATAACCCATTTATATTCTCATTTAAATTCACAAATATAAATGAAATATAAATTCAAATAACCAAAACTAAAATCAAAACTCAAGTGCAAATCTAACCTAAATGAACCTATACCCTTTCAAGCCAAATTCTTGAGCTTAACCAAATCATTCTCAAATCAATCCAAACCTTTGGATTTTCTCTTCAAACAATCATTCCTTCAACCACATGCCCAAACATAAACATAAACTATAATCATCAAACCAAAATCAAACTAACACAAATCAAACCCATGTTCATCCTTTGAACTTGGAATTTTCAAATGAATCATAACCCATTTGACTCCAAATCACTTGCAATTAGATTTATATTTCAATCATAAGTCCATATGTGAGTTCAACCAAACTTGAATCATGCCTTGATCAAGCCCACTTGACCACTCACTTGACCCAAAGTGACCTAAAGGACATTTTTGAGCCAAATTCTAATCCAACACAAATTGGATTGAACTAAGCCCATCTAAGCCTCACATTGTGAACAACAATCATCTTAGAATGATTAATCACTCTAATTGGGTCAAACCAAGTCAAACTTAGCCTTTTACCAAGTTAAAACTTTGCCCAAATGAAACCTAAACTAGCCAAAATCCACCATATGCCAAATTAATTGAAGCCATTGATCTAAACCAGTTCATAATCAATGATTAAACTTGACCAAGCCATCAATTGAGCCAAATCAAGCCTAATTGACCACTTGACCTAAGTTGACCCAAGTTGACCTAAAAAGTAAAAAATGGGTCAAATCTTGATCTAAGCCAAATTGATTTGCGGGTCAAATTCATTCTTAATCGATTTTGAACTTAACCAAAGCTTCAATTTGGCCAACTATTAACTAACCAACCATGACCTAACTTCAAAAACTTAAATAAAATTAAACCAAAATTTATTAAAACTAAAGCTTTACATTTCAAATGATTAAACTAAACCAACCCATGACTTGAATTGTCAAATTGGTCAGTGTCGACTTGACCCATTTGACCTAAATGAACCTTAATGAAACAAACCAAATATAAACCAAATTGAACTAAACCAATGATACCAATAGGCTCTAAATGATCATTTGAACTTGACCAAACCCATGGTTTGACCTAATTTGACCAATTAGTCAACCTAACCCAAATTGACCTAACTTTACCTAAATGGGTCAAATTGAACCAATTCAAACCAAATGAACTTAAAATCACTTGAAATTTGGCCCAACACATTTTTGAATCATCTCAAATCTACCCAAATCAAAATTAAGGCTAAATGGCCACTATACCCCTAGGTCAAAGGGTATCCTATGACCACATTCACTTATAATTTGGTCATATTCTTTCTCGAGGCCACTTGACATCCTCTTAGTGGTAGACATGGACACTAAAGAGGGTGGTGAATATGACCCAATCACCTTGGGTGTGACCCAACCAAGGCCTCCAATGGTAATTGAGCCCTTGGAATCACTAATGCACTCACCTAGCACATGAACAATCATTCTGCTTCCCTCCACTACCTAAAATGAATCACATGGAGTGTCTAACAGCCAAAATCAATCAATCAATCTTAGCAATTGAGCTAAAATGGTATTTCTATTCATCACTATCCGATCTAAGGAGGGAGAGATATACTCCCCTTCATTCCCACTCAAACCACAAGCACTAAATTTGACTAAGCTCTAGGAATCAAAACTAAGAATTCTTAAGCTTTCCAAAGCCATTTCCAAGCTTCCTTAATTTCTCCTTCTTAGTTTTGCTTAAACCTGAAATAGGGGAGGTGAAGTGAAGATAGAACTCATCCAATTATCCACCAAACCCAAATTAATCTTGCAAGCACCATCAAGGGACCTCGTCAAGCTCAATCAAGTTATTTCCCAAGTCATGAAGCCATGAGAAGGAGAACTTTGATGATTTCCATTGAAGGGAGCTTGATCTGAGCCATCCTTCAAATCAAAGCTTGATACCTTCAACAGGGCTTCGTCTCTACTAGACAAAGCTACCTCCTCTGTTGGAAGCATCCGTGATAGCCTCCAACGAGGTATTACTCAAAACTGATCTTAAGATTAAAATTGCTTGGTCTCTTATGAAGGGATTTATAATCCCATTAAATCTTGACCATTGGATACCTTACTTGTGCTCTTCCAAAGGTGTGGGGTGAATTTGAACTCCATCCAAGCTTGCATGAGCTTGGATCGAGCAACGATCAATGATCTCTTTCTCGCTTGGGAGGAGATAGATCACCATCACCGATTGGAATGAGCGGTTGTGATTAAATCATGAGAGATCTCCCTTTAATTTAAGACTAAATTGGGGGATTAATTATGATACGATCTTAGAATGGCTTGTGGCATCCGGCTTAGCCGGATGTAACTTAAATAACCCCTCCCATGTGGAAAGCACCATTTTCCATGTGGTTAGATGTCGGCCATGTGGCGAAGGATAATTAATTAAATTAAATAGTGAAATTCATTAATCAAGTTTATTAATCATCATGAAACAGTGAATGGACTTAGGGAATAAGATTAGGATATATTTTCCAAATCTTTTCTTCTATGTTTATTTCATTTGGATAAAGACTTAATTAATTTGCAAATTGATTAATGATTTAATCACTTCATTAAATGGCTTAATTAAATAAACTCAAAACCAAATTATTATAGAACTTAATCATTTTAATCTTGGGTAGATTCTTAGGTGTTCAATGAGGCTTCAAAATTAAATTATAATCAAACTACATATGTATGATGGTTATGAAAGTACTTAATTAAACCTTTTAGCTTAATTAATCAATAGTGATTTTCATTAGGCCCCTTTATTTCTTAGGTGCATTGTTGATTTAAATTCAATGTGGTTGCATATCATATGTTGGCTCAAAATTACTTGTTTAACTATGTTAAGGTGGTGTAGGTAAGGGGTAATTAATGGATTTAACTCATACCTTAACCTAAATAAAACATAAAATCAACATAATTATTCTAAAATTAAACTAAACTAATTCAGACATACAGGGGATGGGTTAGGACCAGCAAACTCTTTTAACATTTCCTATGTCAAATCAAATTCAGAAATAAAAATCTCCTTAAAGAATTTTTGATTCACTTTAAATGATCTTATTTTATAGGACTATCTTTAGGAATTAACTAAGGTGAATAAAGTCATATGCTAACGTCACTTTATTTCTTTCCAAGCATGATAAATAATTTTTGCGATATGAAATCATGCATTCATATCTTTTTTTTTAAAATAATTAAATAAAATGTTTCCTTTTATGTCAAATTATATGTTTTATAAATAAGAATATATTATCACTATTAAACCAAAATTATTTTCCAAAATCTTATAAATTAAGATTATGAATGAAGTGATACTATTTATAAGTACTTATAACTTGCATGTGGTTATATCATGAGATGTGTTCTATGTTGCTTTCTTCTCTTCTCTTAACATGGATTTGAATATGATTTCCAAAGTGTATAGTTCATTTGAAAAGAGCATAACTCTTGCTTAAATTTGATCTTATGCATTCCTATGTTATTACTTAAGAAGGATCCTCACATTACACATATAAATTATACAACCAAATCAAACAAGAAAATATCTTTTGCATGATTTTTCATCCATTTATTTCTTTTTGTACATCTACATGCATTTAAAATAAAGTGGTATATTAGTATGGACATCCCAGGGCTGCGAGGCTTTAATTAGTCCTAAGTAGGTCTTGTACCTTATGGTGAAGTAAACAATGGGCATCACTTATATCTTTTATACATATGGATGTTAATGGATAGGATCCCTCCTTTCTACATAAAGAAATACATTCATAGAATATCCAAGTTTCCAAATCATATATGTTAGCATTCATCATCAAGGTGTGCTAAAATTTGCATTGCATGTATAAGTATGCTTAAGATTTATTCATATGCATAGTATACATGGTGGAAGGAAATAAAGGGTTGTGTGTTATGTGATAATAATTCACCTTGATTAATCCTAAGATGCCTTTCTTATTGAATAGGGCTATTTAGAGTAAATCTAAACTTATGGTTAATTAAAACACATAATAAAATAACATTAAAGAAGAAAAGTCATTAATGAATCTACCATAGAAATTACTTAAGGTAGGGATGAAAGAGAAGTTCTCTTCTCTTTTCTTGTCTTTACAATGTTTAGTAATTAAGTGTAGTTTCATTCAAACCAAATCAAATCACCAAATTTTCTATCTAATTAATCAACTCAAAAATAAACAACACATAACCTCACCTATAAAGCCTAGTACATAAATCAGGATAATATAAGATTTAGTAGCCCCTTAGCTGGATGTTTAATGTCTTACATCAGGCATGAAACATATTTCTTCACTCTTGCTAATGGAGGGCTTCCAACTTTGCTAGAGAAAATGGCTTGACCTTTGAGAGCCATGGTGGAAAAACATCTCCTTCTATTTTATTTTGGCCCATGATCAATTTTTGCATGCATTAGGCATATGAAATATGATAGCCTATGTCAAATAAAAATGTCCAAAAATGAAAATAAAACTTAACAAAATTTGCATTAGATTAAGTCATTTTACTTCATGATCTACTCTTTAGAAATTGAGTTTGGACTTAGTCTCCATCTAAATAAATAATAGCTTAGCCATCTTGCAAATCATAAGACTTTCCTACATGTATTTAAAATGAAGGAGGAGTTGAAGAATTGAAGCGGCCACCATGTTGCATGTCCAATTATTCATTTATTCTCTCTTATGGAGATAAACCATATACTCATTTTTGCCTTAGATTTAGGTCATGCCTTGGCCCTCGCCAAAGCTTCATAGATTTAGTATCCAAGGTTGCTATTTTTCTTTGCGGGCTACAAGAATAAATCCTCACCTCTTAGGCATTTGCATGATCTTGTATTTTGGAATTGTAAGCCCTAGATTTCTAATAAAAAATCAACTCAAACATATAATCCTTCTCAAATTTTAAAAATATAAAGCACAACCATAGGATAGTTTGGAATGCTCACTAGGTTTCCTAGTATCATGAGCATCCCCTACTCATCTCCCTTTGGTTTCAATAATGACTCCCTTTTTGAACAATCCACTTGATTTTCCAAAAATAACCAATTTGTTGATAGTCTATCTTTGAAATCTTTAGAAATAATGATCATTTACATTAATAAGTATTCTTAAGATCATTTTGTTAAGATGTAGTAATTTAAGGCTTGCCTCCATAAATAATGAACCATCTTTAAAATAAACCCTACTTTACTTTTCAATGTAGTAGGAAAGATCTATTTGAAGACCCATTGTATGTAGAGTCCTTATTAGGTGATTGGGTCCATTATGGATGGTGACTTCTCTCTTGAGATAGTACATCATTACCAATGTCCTGATCACCTAATGAGTACATCTATGTATCTACATGGTGTCCCAATAATATAATATTTTATTTTCAAATTCCCAAGTTTAAATAAACACCACCTTCACCTCCACATTGCCTCCACCACATCTAGGCGATAGTTGGTGATGTTCACTGCATCAAGGTTCTACCAATTCCCGGTTCAATTAGTTTTGATTTAGGTTTAAGGTTAGTTTAGTGTTGATTTTAGGATTTGGGGTTTGGGGTTTAGGGTTTAGGGTTGCGTTTTAGTTTGGTTTTGGGTTTGGTGTTAGGGCTTAGGGTTTAGGGTTTTAGGGTTTAGGGTTTTGAGTTTATGGTTTATAATTTAGGATTTAGGGTTTAGGGTTTAGGGTTGAGGGTTTAGGATTTAGGCTTTAGGGTTTTAGGGTTTAGGGTTTAGGTTTAGGGTTTAAGGTTAGTTTTATGGTTTAGGAGTTACGGTTTAGGTTTTTTTTTAAAAAGTAAATCAATAGGTTCATGTTTATTTAATTTATTTTTTATTTATTTGAGTTTATTTTATTTTTACTTTTTATTTAGTTTAATTAATTTATTTTATTTTATTTATTTTAGTTTAGGTTTTCATTTTAGTTTATTTTAGGTTTAGGTATTTTTAGTTGAGTTTTATTTTTATTTTATTTTAAGGTTTAAGTTTTACTTTTTTTTTTTTTTTTTTTTTTTTTTTTTTATTTTTTGGTTTTTTATTTTTAGGTTTATTTTAGGTTTATTTTAGGATATCTTTTTTTTGCTTAGTTTATTTTATTTTATTATTTTATTTTATTTAGTTTAGTTTAGGTTTAAGTTTAGTTTATTTTAGGTTTATGTTTAGGTTTTGTTTATTTTAGTTTTGGTTTAGGTTTAGTTTATTTTGTTAATTTTATTTTTATTTTAGGTTTAGGTTTTTTTTAGTTTAGGGTTTAGGTTTAGGTTTTTTTTAGTTTAGGGTTTAGGTTTTATTTTTTATTTATTTTTAGGTTTATTTTTTGGTTTAGGTTTTTATTTTGCTTTTATTTTATTTTATTTTAGCTTTATTTTATTTTTATTTTAGGTTTAGTTTTTATTTTATTTTATAATTAATTTGTATTTTATTTAAGTTTTTGTTCTTAGGTTCATTTTATTTTTTTTAGTTTAGTTTAGGTTTTTATTTATTTTATTTTATTTTATTTTTATTTTTATTTTATTTTCAGGTTTAGGCTTACATTTTAGTTTAGGGTTTTATTCTATTTTATTTGTTTATTTTATTTAGGCTTATGTTTATTTATTTATTTTATTATTAGGTTTTATTTAGTTTAGGTTTAAGTTTTTACGTTTTTAGGGTTTAGGCTTTTATGGTTTTAGGGTTTTAGGGTTTAGATTATAGTTTTTTAGGGTTTAGTGTTTAAGTTAGGGTTTAGGGTTATAGGGTTTAGGGTTTAGGTTAGGTTTAGCTTAGTTTAGGGTTTAGGGTTTAGGCTTTAGGGTTTATGGTTTTTAGGGTTTAGGTTTTATTTATGGTTTAAGGTTTAGAGTTTAAGGGTTTAAGGTTTAGGTTTTAGGGTTTAGGGTTTTGGGTTAGGGTTAGGGTTTAGGATTTAGGGTTTAAGATTTAGGGTTTACGGTTAGTTTAGGGCTTAGAGATTTTTAGGGTTTATGGCATAGGGTACGGGGTTTAGGTTTAGGGTTTAGGTTTAGGGTTTAGGATTTTTAGTAGTTTGTGGGTTTAGGTTTATTTAGTTTATTTTTTATTTATTTTAGTTTATTTTAGTTTTTGTTATTATTTAGGTTTATTTTCTTTTTTTTTAGTTTAGTTTAGGTTTTAATTTATTTTATTTTTATTTTATTTTAATTTTAGGTTTAGTTTAGGTTTATAGGTTTTTTTTTGTTTATTTTATTTTATTTTTATTTAGGTTTAGGTTTTTTATTTATTTTATTTAGGTTTACTTTAAGTTTTTTAGATTTTTTTTTAGGTTTAGGTTTAGGGTTTTAGTTTAGGTTTAGAGTATTTTATGTTTAGGTTTAGGTTAGGGTTAGGTTATTTTAGCTTTAGGTTTAGGGTTTTATTAGTTTGGGTTTGGGTTTATTAGGGTTTATTTTAGGCTTTAGGTTTATGGTTTTAGGGTTATAGTGTTATAGCTTAGGTTAGTTTTTATTTAGGGTTTTAGTGTTTAGGGTTTAGGTTTTAGGGTTTAGGGTTTAGGGTTAGGGTTAGGGTTTAGGGTTTATGGTTTAGGGTTTATGGTTAGTTTAGGGTTTAGGGTTTTTTAGCGTTTAGGGTTAATTTTGATATTTAGGGTTTAGTGTTTAAGATATAGGGTTTAGGATTTTTTTTTTTAAATTAAGTAAATCAATAAGGTTAGGTTTATTTAGTTTATTTAATATATTTTTTATTTATTTTAATTTATTTTATTTTTTATTTTTTATTTAGGTTTATTTTTTATTTTTATATAGTTTAGTTTGTTTATTTTAGGTTTATTTATTTTATTTTAGTTTTTTTAGTTTTATTTAGTTTTAAGTTTATTTTTTTTAGTTTAGTTTATTTTAATTTATTTTAGGTTTAGCTTTTATTTTATTTTAGGATTAGGTTTTATTTTATTTTTTAGGTTTAGGTTTTATTTTTTTATATTTTATATTTTTATTTTAGTTTAGTTTAATTTAGTTTAGGTTTTCAATTATTTTATTTTTATTTTATGGTTAGGTTTTCTTTTAGTTTAGGGTTTAGGTTTTATTTTTTTTATTTTTAGGTTTAGGTTTTTATTTAGTTTATATTTTATTTTATTTTAGGTTTATTTTAATTTTATTTTATGTTAAGTTTTTATTTTATTTATTTTATTTAGGTTTATTTTATTTTTTTAGTTTAGTTTAGGTCTTTATTTATTTTATTTTAGTTTAGTTTTATTTTATTTTATTTTATTTTTATGTTTAGGTTTATGTTTAGGTTTTTATTTTATTTTATTTTTTATTTTAGTTAGGTTTAGGTTTTATTTATTTATTTTAGTTTATTTATTTAGGTTAGATTTTAGGTTTTAGGGTATAGGTTTAGGGTTTAGGTTTAGGTTTAGGGATTAGTTTGGGTTTATAGGTTTTAGGGTTTAGTTTAGGATTTTTTGGGTTTAGGGTTTAGGGTTTATGGTTTTGGAGGTTTAGGGTTTATGATTTAGGGTTTAGGTTTAGGTTAGGTTTAGGTTTTTTGGTTTATTTTTTATTTTACTTTATTTTTTTATCATTTTTTGGGTTTATTTATTTAGTTTTATTTATTTTAGTTTATTTATTTTAGCTTAGGTTTTATTTTTTTTTTTTATTTCATTTACATCAAGTTTTTATGACATTTTTAGATTTATGATAGAGCAAATGAAAACCCTAGATAACTATCTCTATAAAGTCATAGTATGTTCTTTAATTTCTAGTTCCCATTATTGGATTTATCTTACCTCTTTAGCTTACATTTTTAACCTCCAGCTCCTCCACCTCCTTAGTCACTAGTACTTTCACCTGCTTAACCTTTCAGCCTTCACCTCCATATCTAGTTGATGGTGATGTTCTTCTTGTCAAGGTTCTTCTTAGGGTTTAGTTTACTATGTTATAGAATTTAAGTTTATTTTTTAATTTATTTAGTTACTTTAGGTTTTGGTTTAAGGTTTGTGGTTTAAGGTTAGGCTTTAGGCTTTAGGCTTTAAGCATTAGGATTTAGGGTTTTAGGCTTTATGCTTTTAGGATTTAGGGTTTATGGTTTTAAGGTTTAAATTTTAGTTTAGGTTGGGGTTTAGGTTAGGGTTTGTTTATTTAGTTTTAGGTTTGTTTAGTTAGTTTTTAGTTTAGGTTTTGGTTTAGGGTTTTAAGGGTTTAGTGTTTAGGATTTAAGGTTAGTTTAGGGTTTGGGGTTTATGTTTTGGGATAAGGTTTAGGGTTTAAGGTTTAGGGTTTATAGTTTAGGTTTAGGTTTTTTTAAATTTTAGGTTTATTTGTTTATTTTTTTTATTAGTTTATTTTTATTTTATTTAGTTTATTTTTTTTATTTTTTTATTTATTTTAGTTTAGGTTATTTTAGTTTATTTTATATTTAGGTTTTTTTATATTTTTTTAGTTTAGTTTTTTATTTTTTACTTTTTTTTTATTATATTTTTTTTATTTTATTTTAGGTTTATTTTTAGGTTTTATTTTTAGTTTAGGTTTAGGTTTATTTAAGTTTTTATTTTATTTAGTTTAGGTTTTTTGTTTAGTTTAGTTTATTTTAGGTTTAGGTTTTTATTATAGTTTAGTTTATTTTATTTTAGGTTAAGCATTTTGTTTATTTTTATTTTTTTTATTTAGTTTAGTTTTTTTAGTTTAGGATTAGGTTTTATTTTTTTATTTTATTTTTAGGTTTATCTTTTAGGTTTAGGTTTAGGTTTTAGTTTAGGTTTTTATTTTATTTTATTTTATTTTATTTATTTTGTTATTAGGTTTTATTTAGTTTAGGATTAGATTTTTAGGTTTTTAGGGCTTATGGTTTAGGGTTAGCTTAGGGTTTTGAGTTAATTTAGGGTTTAGGGTTAAGTCTTTAAGGTTTAGGGTTTTTAGGGTTTTATTTTGTGGTTTAGGGTTTAGGGTTTAGGGTTAGGTTTAGGGTTTAGAGTTTAAGATTTTTTTAGGGTTTAGGGTTTAGGGTTTAGGGTTGTAGGTTTAGGGTTTATGGTTTAGGGTTAGTTTAAGGGTTTAGGGTTTAGGATTTATGGTTTTAAAGTTTAATTTTAAAAATTAAGTAAACTAGTTGGCTTAGGTTTATTTAGTTTATTTATTTATTTATTTTATTTATTTTTTTATTTTATTTAGTTTAATTTTATTTATTTAGTTTAATTTTTTATTTTAGTTTGTTTTAGGTTAGGTTTAGGTTTATGCATATTTTTTGTTTAGTTTATTTTTATTTTAGGTTTAGGTTTTATTTTTTTACTTTTAGGTTTAGGTTTAGGTTTTTTTATTTTTTTTGAGGTTAGGTTTAGGTTTTATTTTAGGTTTAGGTTTATTTTATAGTTTAGGTTTAGGTTTACTTTATTTTTTATTTTATTTATGTTTTAGGCTTAGGTTTAGGTTTAGTTTATTTTAGGTTTAGGTTTAGGTTTTATTTTTTTTTAGTTTAGTTTATTTTAGTTTAGGCTTTATGTTTAATTATTTATTTATTTTTAGGTTTATTTTTTAGGTTTAGATTTTTATTTAGTTTTTATTTTAAGTTTATTTTAGGTTTATTTTATTTTTATTTTACATTTAGTTTTTTTTATTTAGGTTTTTTATTTTTAGGTTTGTTTTCTTTTTTTATTTAGTTTAGGTTTTTATTTATTATATTTTAGTTTAGTTTTAATTTTTATTTTATTACATTTTTACATTTAGGTTTAGGTTTAGGTTTTAGTTTTAGTTTTTATTTTATTTTATTTTTTATTTTATTTAGGTTTAGGTTTATTTATTTATTTTATTTTTTAGCTTTATTTAGTTTAGGTTTAGGTTTTTAGGTTTTTATGGTTTAGGGTTTAGGGTTTGGGATTTAGGGTTTAAGGTTTATGTTTTTTATTTTTATTTTTTGGGAAAAATGGAAATTTTATTTCCAAAAAGAAAAGGAAATGATGACCTTAAAGGGGATAAAACTCAAAGACTACTGCATAAAAGAGCTATAAAAGTACCTAAGAGAAAAATACCCTAACGAATACAAAAGATAGCAAAAGGCAAAAAGAAAAACTAAGAAAAAAGAACAACACAATCCTGAAGGTGAACAATCCATCTAAGAGACATAAGAACAAGGAAACACGGAAGGAAAAACTAAAGCAAAGATAAACACAAATAAAAGAAAATAAACAAAGATAAAGAAGGAAAGAAAATAAAAGAAAAGGCTCACTCAATCATAAAATTAGAAGGGCAACAAAAATTGTGACCATATTTTGAAAGGAGGTTTACATAAATATTACTACCAACCAACAAAAAAGATTTAACATCCTAACCATCATAGCCAACAAACCTCACAAAGGCAGTTCTAGGATTTTATTGATTGCTTAATTATGGAAATCAATTGATTAAGCCTAAATTGCTCTCTTAATTTAATTAGTGATAATTAGTGAATGAATAATGGTTTAATTAATTATTTAAGCCTAATTACCTCTATGGAACAGTAAGGGAACATAGAAAGTGTAATTGGGATATTTTTCCTATTTCATTTTTTTAGATTTCCTTCACTTTTTGGAAATAAATGAATTGATGATTAATGAGGTAATTGATTGCTTAATTAATCAATTAACTTCCAAGACAAAAATCAGAGCCTAATTAAGTGTTTGAAATGACTTAGGGATTAAGGATTGAGGCCTTGTCCTTGATCCCTCCCCCTAAATTAATTTCATCATCCTAATCAAAATGTAATCAAAGAATTCAATCAACTAATTAATAAAGTTTAACTCAATCTAAAATCCACTTCACACCTAACAAACCTTTAATTGATCTTGGGTTGCTCTTTGGGTGTTCAATAGCAAGGTGAGATAATAATAATTATGGTTAGCTCACATGTGTGAAAACCATAAAAGTGTGATTCATTAAGCCTAATTAACTATTAATCATAAGCTAATTATATTAGGCCCATATCATTTCTTAGGAGCATTACAAATTTACTTTTCATATGGTTGCATATCAATTTGCTTATTATTAATTAGTTAATTAACTTAAGGTGATATAGGTAAAGGTTAATTAATTCACTTAATTCACACCTTAACCTAATCAAAATATAAAATCAACCTAAATATTCTTTATTAAACCAAATTAATTCACACATGGGGAATTGGATTAGGATCAACAAACCTCTTTCCATATTTCCTAAATTAAATCAAACTCAAGATTAAAAATTTCTTTAAAGAACTTTGGTTTATCTTAAATAGCCTTGTTTAATATGATTGTCCTTAGGAATTAATTTGGATGAATGAGATCATGTGCTTATATTCTTTTATTTCTTTCTAATCATGTTAAGTATTGCTTGCCATGTGAAATCATGCATTCATTTCTTTTAAAATTAATTAAATGAAATGGTTTCTTCTATTAAAAATTACATGTGTTGACTTAAATTAAAAATAGGTGTGGCTATTATTACTATTAAATCAAAAGCTATTTTTGAAAGCCCATAAATCAATTATAATATATGAAGTGATATTAATTACAATTATCTCTAAGTTTGCATGTGTTGATAATATAAGATATGAAATATGAAGTTCTTTCCTTATCTTACATGGATTCATATAGGATTTATAAATGTAAAGTTCATTTAAAAAGAACACAACATTTGTCTAAATCTATTCCTATGCATCTCCATGCTAAGACTTAGAATTTTATATCACATATGTAAATCATTCAATCAAATCAAATGTGACTTCTTGCATGGTTTCTTGCTCTTATGGCTCTTTTGTACATTCACCTGTCTTTGAGAAAAGTGGTATATTAGTCTGGACACCTCAGGGCTGGGAGACTTTAAGTAACCCTAAGTTGATCTTGTACCTTACACCCTTAGTGCAGAACAATGACATTGTACTCACTTAAAACTCTTATACATATGAATGCTTGATATAACCAATGAATAAGAAACATGAATCAATTAAATTAAAAATATAACTTTTGCATGAGTTTTTCTATCCTTGTAGTTGCTAATATATTACTTGTATCTAAGAAAAGTGGTATATTAGTTTGGACACCCGGGGGCTACGAGGATTTAAGAAGCCTTAAGTAGGTCTTATACTTTACGCCCATGGTGTAGAATAATGACACTGTACTCACATAAAACTTTTATACATCTGAATGTGAATCTAACTAATGGATGAAAAATCCATCTTTTTCTATTAAACAGACATGCATTCATAATTCAACCAAGTGAAATATCTAAATTTCAAACACATTTCTTTACATTCATCACTTAAGTGTGCTAATACATGCATTATATGTATAGGTATGTTTAGGAATTAATCATAGGCATGATAAACATGATGGAAAGAAATGAATGAATATGTGTTATGTGATTGTAATTCATTCTAATTAATCCTAAGATGTCTTTCTTATTGAACAAGGTCATTTAGAGTGAACATAAACTTAGGGTTAATCAAAACATGTAATAAGCCACTCACTAAAGGAAATTGATTAATTAACTTACTTTACAAGTGACTTAAGGTAAAGATGAAATAGAGTTTTCCTCTCTTTCTTCTCTTTATAACACTTAGTTGTTTTGTAGGTCAAATGAAACAAAAGAAAATTTTTAAGTAAAATCTTCAAATTAATTAAATCATTTAAAGAGAAATCAACCCTTCATAAATTAAATCCTCCACACTTAACAAAATTATAACCCTAAACCCTAGTTATGATGTACCACACAAGCCTTGATGTACACACTTTAGACTAAGTCACCACTTCTAGCTTTAACTTAGGGCAGTGTATGGTTTGATGTATGCTTATTTTGTGATGTATTGTTGTAGACTGAATGTTAGGGTGTATGTGCATAGTCTAGATGTTAGGCCATTATTAGCCTAATCATGTTTTATATAAGGGGTCTTGCTTAAGGGGTCACTGTAATATAAATATAAATGCTTTTGTTATGCAGGTTGCTTATACCCCTAAGCATAGCTCAAGTTAGGATAGGTGGGCTTGGTTACCCATGTGTGGGGTGCTAAGTCCAAATTATTCGTATAACTGCTTGGGTTGTATGGTGTGTTTAGTTAACACTTATTTTGCAGGTGTAGCTAGATTTACTTTCTTTCTTTTAATGTAATTTTACATTTGGATTAGGATAAGTGTTATGGTGGATTAGGATGAGCATGTCTTATGTACCATATGATGCCTTTGGAGCATCAAATCAAATCAAGACAAAAGTAAGAAAGAAATGGAGCAAATCAAATGAAGAGATGAAAGAAGAAGAATGAAGAAACCCCATAACATCTTTCATTATTATTGAGATGTATGTATAGGGTAGACATTTCTTAGTTATACACATCTTTTTTGTGATAGCTTTACAAAATTGGTTAATATTTTGTTTAGCTTGTACATTAGAAAAAAACATGCATCTTCATAGTTTATTTATGATTGGAAATTAATATTTTGCCTAGATGCGATTAGGCTCCCAGGATACAAATTAATTTTTCTACCCAAACTAACAACTTATAACTAAATCTCTAAAATAACTCATAACCTCATGTAAAAGCTTAAGTATTAAATCAAGATAATAAAATATTTAGCAATCCCTTAGCTTGATGTTGTATGTTTAATTTCAGACATAATCATCTTATTTCACTCTTGTTAAGAGAGGGCTTCTATCTTTGCCAGATAGAAATGGGCTTAACCTTTAAGGGCCTATGATGAAAGAACAACTCTTTCTCTTTTGATTTGGCCCTAATCAACTTCTCATGTATTTAGGCATACAAAATCCTATAGCCTCTATCAAAATAATGATTCCTAGATTAAGTAAAATTTGGTAAGAATTTGCATTAGATTAAGTCATTATTCATACCCCTCATACTCTAGTCTCTTAGGGAGTGGGTTTAAGGACTTAGTTTCTTTTCTAAATAAATAACAGCCTAACCATCTTGCAAAGCATATGACTTGACCACATAGTTTTAAAATGTAGGAGGAGTTAGCTGGCTATCACCCTAGGCAGTTATAAGTTCAGCAGTCGGGTGATTTATTCTCTCTTGTGGAGATAAATCATATACCCTCTTTCACCTTAGATTTAGGTCATGCTTTGGACCTTGCTAAAGCTCCCTAGATTTAGGATCTGAGGTTGTCATTTCCCACTTGGGCTATAGGCATAAATCCTCGCTTATTAGGCACCCTAACAATCTTGTGTTGTTAGAGTATAAGTCATAGCTTTCTATTAAAATTTTGACTAAAACATGTAATTTTTCCTCAATATTAAACATATAAAGCCCAACCATAGGATAGATTGGAATGCTCACTAGGCTTCCTAGTATCATGAGCATTCCCTACTCATCTCCTTTGGCTTCAATAATAAATCTCTCCTTTCAATCTATCCCATTTGATCTTCCAAATATAAGCGATTTATTGATAGTCCTATCTTTGAATTCTTTTGAGACAATAATCATCTACATTAATCAAGAGTATTTCGAAGGAACTCACCTTCCTTAGGATGTAATTAACTATGGGGCTTGCCCTTGAGCTTTAGAACATGGTTTAAATAAACCACTTTATTCATCCATATAAAATAAGAGAAAAATCTCTTGTATAGTCGAAGACCCATCATGCCTTAGGAGTCTTTATTAGGTGATTAGGTCCATTATAGGGTAGTGACTTCTACCTTTTAAGATAGTACAATATTCTTTGATGTTAGACTTGATCACTTCAATAAGTACATCCTCAGATCTGCGTGGTGTCTCCCTTACATATACACACAATAGATATAAAAAATAAACACCACAATATGTCACACACTAAAATTATGGGAGAGAGTAATTGAGCATAGGTTACTATGTGATACAAAAATTTCTAACAATCAGTTTGGTTTCATGCCAGGTAGATCTACTATGGATGTTATACATTTGTTTAGACGTTTGATGGAGAAGTATAATGAAAGCAAGGAGGATTTACATATGATTTTTATAGATTTAGAGAAAGCTTATTATAAAGTTTCAAGAGATGTTCTTCGGAAGTTCTAGAAAATAAAGGAGTTAATATGGGTTATATTTAAGTCATTAAGGATATGTATACTAGAGCTATTACTTATGTCCAAACACAAGGAGGATTGACAAAATATTTTCCTATTTCAGTTGAATTACATCAAGGATCAGCTTTAAGCCCTTATGTTTTTTGCTTTAGTTATGGATGTTCTTACTAGGCATTTATAAGAAGATGCACATTTGCATATGCTCTTTCCTGATGTCATTCTTCTTGTTGATAAGACTAGAGAAGGAGTCTAAGAGAAACTTGAATTATGGAGGTCAACCTTAGAGTCTAAAGGTTTTTATTTAAGTAGATCTAAAACTGAATATATGGAGTGTAACTTTAGTTGTACAAGTTATGGTGGTAGTGTTGTGACATTAGGTGAACAAGTCATTAAAAAGAGTGAGCGATTCAGATATTTAGGCTCTATTATTCAAAATGTTGGTGAAATAGATGGAGATGTTATTAGTAGAATTCAAATGGTTGAAGTGGAGGAATGCATATGGCATGTTGTGTGATAGAAAAGTACAGCTTAAACTTAAGGGAAAATTTTATAAGGTTGTGGGAAGACCTGTAATAATTTATGGTGCAGAATGTTGGCAAATAAAAGAGAAGCATGAGACCATGTTAAGTGTTGTGGAGACGAGGATGCTCAGGTGGAATAGTGGCTTTACTCTTAAAGATAAAATGTGAAATGAGTATATTCCAGAAAAAGTTGGAGTATCTCTAGTGGCAGATAAGATTAGAGAGAGTCAGCTTAGATGGTTTGGCCACATAAAGTGTCAGCTGTCAAATGACTCGATTAGGATAGTAGATACATTAGATTTGCCTTATGTTAAGAAAGGTAGAGGTAGACCTAAAAAAGCATGGTTATGATGTATAAAAAATGACATTAGTATACTTGAATTAAATGAGAATTTGACACATAATAGGACAATGGATGGAGAAGGATTCATGTAGCCAATACGTAGTTGGTTAAGACTTGTTGTTGTTGTTGTTGTAGTAGGTTTTTTTATTTTTTTAGTTTAGTTTAGGTTTTTTTTATTTATTTTATTTTTTTCTATTTTTTATTTTATTTTCTTTTTTAGGTTTAGGTTTTAGTTTATGTTTTATTTTAATTTATTTTTTATTTTACTTTAGTTCAGGTTTTTTATTTATTTTATTTTTAGGTTTTACCTTTGTAAGGTTTAGGGTTTATGGTTTAGGGTTAGTTGAGGGTTTAGGGTATAAGGTTTAGGGTTTGGGGTTTAGGGTTTAGGGTTTAGGGTTTAGGGTTCAGGGTTTAGGTTTTAGGGTTTATGGTTTAGGGTTTAGGGTTTTAGGGTTTAGGGTTTAGGATTTTTTAGGGTTGGTTTTGGTTTTTTAATAGTTTAGATTCAACATTTTTTATTTAGGAAGTAACACACCAAGTTTTCTAAGACACAAGTGATATAGATAAAGATAAGCTTTAGGTTTTTTTATTTATCTTATAGTAGGTTATATATTAGTCAATCATTTTTTTTTTTTAGTTTATTTAGTAGGAAGTTGATCCATTCATATTTATTTTTACTTTATTTATTGTAACCTTTTGTATTTTCCATAACCACCATTATTTACACCACCTCCATATCCAGACCTAGTTTTGGGATAATCTTTTCATTTTATAGATCTAGTAGGTTATGAGATTTTTAGGGTTAATTCTTAGTTTAGGTTTTAGGTTTTAGAGTTTAGGTTTATATTTAATTTATTTATACTTTAGTTTAACAGGGTGGGGTAGGGTTTTTTATGCTTTATTTAGGGTTTAGGGTTTAGGTTTAGGGTTAGGCCTGTTAGAGTTTAGTGGTAGGTTTGGGTTTATGGTTTTAGTAGGTTTGGTGATTAGGAGGCTCAGGGTTGGGTTGGGTTTTTAGTTTGGTTTTGGTTAGTTATTGTTTAGATAGGGTCATGATAGGTTAGGGTTTTAGGTTTAGGTTTAAGGTATAGGTTATTTTAGGTTTTATTGGGGTTTTAGTTTTATTATTTTTCTTAATTTAGGGTTTTTTAATTATATTTAGTTTATTTTATTTATTTAGGTTTAATTTTATTTTATTTACTTTAGTTTATTACTTTAGGTTTACTTATTTAGTTTATTTTAGGTTTATTTTAAGTTTATATTTATTTTTAGTTTAGTTTTATTTTATTTTATTTAAGTATATTTTATTTATTTTAGGTTTTGGTTTAGTTTTATTTATTTTTGTAGGTTTAAGTTTTATTTTAGGTTTATTTTGTGGTTTAGTTTAGGTTTAGTTTAGTTTATTTATTTTATTTTGTTTAGGTTTAGGTTTATTTTAGTTTTGGTTTAGTAGGTTTTATTTTTTAGTTTAAGTTTTGGTATTTTATTTTTATTTTAGTTTATGGTTTTTTTTATTTATTTTTAAGTTTTATTTTATTTATTTTTATATTTTTAGTTTATTTTTAGGTTTTTTTATTATTTTATTTTCTTTATTTTATTTAGTTTTATTTTATTTATTTTATTTTAGTATTTAGGTTTATTTATTTATTTTAGTTTTTTAGTTTTTTATTTTATTTTCCTTTTTGGTTTATGCTTAGGTTTAGGTTTTAGTTTATGTTTTTATTTTAATTTATTTTTTATTAAGGTTTAGGGTTTAGTGTTTGAAGGCTCTAGGTTTTAGGTTTATGGTTCAAGTTTTAGTTTAGGTTTTAGGGCTTTTGGTTTTTCTTAATGAAGAACAAATTTAGATTCAACATTTATTCTTTTCCATTTTATCAACCAGGTAATAAACCATGTTTTCTAAGATACAAGCGACGACATAGATCGAAAATGAGCACGCATAGCGCAAATCAAAACTAGTAACTAGAACCATCTTCGAAAGACATAATTCCATAAGCAAGCATCAGTCGTCTTCTTTTTAGTTCCCATCACCCCGCCTCGAGTAGTGGGATCCACCATCATATCTCGATCTCTCCCTCCGCCACCACCATGTAACTCCCCTCCCACCTCCATAATCCATGCTCACCACACCTCCATATCCACACCTGATCCCCCACCACCACGGATAACGCCGGCCCTTTTCCTCCACCACAAGATCTAGATCTGTTTGACTGATGTTCTACCATCAAGGTTGCCCTCTTAGGGTTAGGTTTAGGTTTAGGTTTATTAGGTTTTAGGATTTAAGTTTAATTTTAAATTTATTTAGTTATTTTAAGTTTAGTAGGTTTAGGGTTTAGGGTTTTGAGGTTTAGGTTTTAGGGTTTATGCCTTGTGGTTTAGGGTTTTTTTTAAATTAAGTAAACCAGAGGTTTAGGTTTATTTAGTTTATTTATTATTTATTTATTTTATTTATTTTTTTATTTATTTATTTTAGTTTAAGTTTTTATTTTAGTTTATTTTTTTATTTTTTTTTATTTTTAGGTTTGTTTATTTTATTTTATTTTAAGTTTTAGGTTTTATTTAGGTTTATTTTATTTTATTTAGTTTTAGGTTTATTTTAGTTTATTTTATTTATTTAGTTTAGGTTTATGTTTATTTTATTTATTTTAGGTTTAGTTTAGTTTATTTATTAGGTTTAGGTTTTAATTATTTTAGTTTAGTTTATTTTAGTTTAGTTTAGGTTTATTTTCTTTTATTTTATTTTTATTTTAATTTTTTTAGTTTAGCTTATTTTATTTTATTTATTTAGTTTTAAGATATTTTAGGTTAGGTTTAATTTTTATTTTATTTTATTTTATTTAGGTTTATTTTATTTTTAGTTTATTTTATTTTTTTTATTTTTTTCTTTTATTTATTTTATTTATTTAGTTTTATTTTTATTTTTTTTTAGTTTTTATATTTTATTTAATTTTATTTTTATTTTATTTAGTTATTTTATTTTTATTTTATTTTTTAGGTTTATTTAGTTTAGTTTTTATTTTATTTTATTTTATTTTTATTTTTATTTTATTTTTTTAGGTTTTATTTAGTTTTTAGTTTTAGGTTTAGGTGGGCATAGGGTTGGGTTTGGGCTCAGTAGAGGCTCAGTTTGTGTTTAGATTGGGGCTCATGGTATGGGTTAGTCATAGGATTGGTAGGTGGCTCAGGGTTTGGTTTGGGGTTTAGGCTCAGTTTAGGTTTAGGGTTTTTAGGTTTATTATTTAGGTTTAGGGTTTGTTTAGTTTAGTTTTGGGTTGGTAAAGTCTAGTTTGTGGGTTTAGTTTAGGTTAGGGTTAGTATTTAGGGTCAGAGTTTAGGGTTTGATTTAGGTCTAGGGTTAGTTTAGGGTTTTAGGGTTTAGTATTTGTATTTAGGGTTTTAGGTTTGGGTTTAGGGTTTAGTTAATTTATGGTTTGGTTTTTTTTTTAAGTAAACTGGTAGGTTTAGGTTTATTTAGTTTTTTATTTTAATTTATTTTATTTGTTATTTTATTTAGGTTTATCTTTTATTTTATTTAGTTTAGTTTATTTTGTTTAGGTTTATTTATTTTAGTTTAGCTTTTTTATTTTAGTTTATTTTTAGTTTAGGTTTATTTATGTTTATTTTTAGTTTAGTTTTATTTTATTTTTTTTTTATTTAGGCTTTATTTTTTTTTTTTTTAGGTTTAGGTTTTTTTTTTATTTTATTTTTTTTAGGTTTATTTTAGGTTTTTATTTTAGTTTATGTATATTTTTTATTTATTTTATATTATTTATTTAGGGTTTATGTTTAGTTTATTTTAGGTTTAGGTTTATTTTATTTATTTTAGTTTAGTTTAGGTTTATTTATTTATTTTAGGTTTAGATTTTTTTAGTTTAGGGTTTAGGTTTTACTTTTAGGTTTTATTTTTGGGTTTATATTTTAGGTTTAGGTTTTTATTTAGTTTTAATTTTATTTAGGGTTTTGTGCCACCATCCTTCAAGATTTTTGATGGCAATGGCAACCCACAATAACTCATTACACACTTTAGAGCCGATCAACTTGTTGTCGCACTCCTCTTCGCTTTTTCATAGTATAAGGTGTTGCATTTGATTGGTATAACTAAATGGTTTGGTGAAGACTTTTTGAGTTGAACCTCTTCATTAAGAGGTTTTGAGCTCAGAGAGGTGATAGGCCCATCATTATAGAGAGAAACTCAACAAGTCCCTTATTGATTATATTCTCGTGGTAACTGAGCATGAAATGCTAAACACACCTAATAAGATGCCATTGAGATTGTTCTCAAGAATATCCATGGCCCGCCTTCATATTTAAGGGCTTTACCATCAAAACATTCGAAATTTAATCAACAAGGTGGCTAGCCTACAAGAGGAAGCCAAACAATTTCCTTTACCAATCATCTAGTGCCAGAAGGTGTTTGAGAAGAGTGGACGTTATGTTAGTGGACAGAGCCCAACCAGAGTTTAGTGAGAGACTATGAGTAGCAACCTCCTTTTCCACCTCCTCTTCCACCACCTCTGCCATCATACTGGCCACCACAGTCACCACAATGACCATTTCCACCACCTCAGCAGCCTACCCAGTAGCGGTATTAATATCCAATGCCAAGTAGCTACTTTCCACTTACTAATGTAGATAGATTGAATAAGCCATATTCATTCAAGAGGGAGGTAGTTTGGAAAATCTTTAAGAATCTCTTAAAGAAACTTTACTTTCAATTACCAGAGCCTAAGAGGCTACCAGAAGTGGGCAAGAGCGATGATCCTAGCTATTGCCTCTACCACCGCATGTTTTTCCAGGTCTTAGAGAATTATATCACTTTTAAGGACTAGCTCAGCCTACAAGTTGGGAGCCATAGTTATCCCTAAGAAATACTTATTAGAAACCATCCAGCTAGAGTAACCTGGGGATACTTGTGATCCTCTTAAGACCAAAGAAGGTTAGGATATCTCCTATCTCAAACCTCTAAGAAATCATTTCTAAGTTCAAGAAGCTTTCCTTGTATGTGCCTAAGTATCTCAAACCTCCAACACCAAGGAAGGTTTGCTAGTTGCAAAGGATAACTTGGGAGGTGAGGTAAATCTCACCATACTTTAGATAGTCCGTGCCACCGTCGAGTCCTCCCCTCCACTATTGTAGCTACCACCTTCTGCTAGCTCTTCTACTAAGGAGTGTTGTATGATAAGGGCACTAAATTCACTTACTCCTTACTTTATGTATTTCTATCATGTACTCCACAAAAAAATTAATGAAGAAAGGATTCTACTTATATATTGTCTACTGATGCTCTTGATTTTATTCCTATTGAAAGCTCTAAAATAATATATATAGTAGTTCCAATCCCTTCCTTTAATTTGAGTAAGACTACCTTCCTGAATCAATCAGTTCACCTCTTGAGATTGACTTGGAGTCAATGACTAAGGATCCCATAGAGAGCTATAGGTATGCTGAGAAGTAGAACTTTCCACAAGCTCATCATTCCAAGATGTCATAAGTCAACTACATGGTGGCAAAGTTCTACCTTGGGTATCTCCTCGTGATAAGGGTAAGCAAGTCATTGGTTAGTGAGTAGAGTCCTCCATAAGATGCTCCACCCATGGATATACTTGTGGAGGACCAAGCCGAGTTGATTACAATGTCAAGCTCACCTTAGATAATTTCTAGCTTTAAGCATATATGATGTCCTTGTCTTATCCAAAGAGATGAGAGATCTCTAATTAAGGCTTACTTGATCTAGAGATATGCTAGTGACCACTACTACAGGTGAGGCATGCCACTTGAAGGACATCTTAGGAGTTACATTCAGTGATGAAGATTTACTTCTAGGGATGATTTATCACAACCGCATCTTTACATTAAAGTGGATGTTGGCAGATATAGGCTATCTAGAGTTTTGGTTGACCCAGGTGTATCAATCAACATTATAAGTCTAAGAACCCTTTGCCTGCTTGAGGATCGACATCTCCAAACCCCAAAAGAAAGGATGGTGTTGAGAGATTCAATGAATAAGGCAGGACCTTGTGGTATTTATTTTGGATGTAGGACACCATGCATCATGTAGGGAGGGGGTACTTTTGAGGTGATCAAGTAAACATTGAGTATATGTACTATCTAAAAATATAGAGGCATCATACAATGGCCCTAATAAATAAGGACTCTAAAGGCATGATGGGCCTTCAAATGTAGATTTTTCCCTACTTTACATGGGTGAATAAAGTAGGTTTATATTAAACCAAGTTTTTAAGATCCCTATGGAGGTAAGCCTCCATAGTTAAATACATTTTAGGAAATGAAATTTTCTAATACTCGATTAAAGTAGACAATTATTCTCCAAAGATTTCAAGGTTAGACTATTAAAGGATTGGTTGTATTTGGAAAATCAAATGAAAAAGTTCAAGGAGAAGATTTATTTTTGGAATCCAAATGAAATAAGTAGGAAATGCTCATGATACTAGGAGGCCTAGTGAGCATTCCAATCTATCTTATGGTTGGGCTTTATAATTTTAAAGTTGAGGAGATTTATATGTTTTGAGTTGAAATTTAATTACTATGGCTTATAATCCAGCAACATAAGGTTATGAGAATGCCTAAGAGGTGATGATTTATGCTCATATCCTGAAGAAAATAGTTGCCTCGGATTCCAAATATAGGGAGCTTTAGTATGAGCTAAAGCATGACCAAAATCTAAGCAGTGGACATAAGGGTTTACCTCCACAAGAGAATAAATTATCCACTCGGACTTAAAATGGAGTTGTTGCTAACTCTATGATTTTAAAGCCATGTAGTCCAGTCTTATGGATTGCAAGATAGCTAGGGTAGTTATTTAATTAGAAAGTGACTAAAGTCCTAAACACACTCTGTAAGAGACTAGAGCATGAGTGGTATGAGCATATGACTTAATTTATAGATGCAAAAATCTTTTCAAATTTTATTTCATTTTAGACACATCATTTTGATAGAGGCTTTCATATATATTTTTCCTAAATGCATGATGAAATAGGTTATGGGATAAATCAGCTAGAACAAGGTATTCTCCATCATAAGGGATACCCTCACTGGTCAAGCATTCATTTATCGTGCAAGGATGGAGATCTTTCACGTTCAAGAGAGAAAGAATATGCATGTATGATGTGAAACATACAACCATATAGTAAAGGGTTGCTAAATCTTTTAATTATTATATTTATGTCTTAGGCTTTATGATGAGGTTATGAGTTGTTTAAAATTTAGTTCTGAGTGATTAGTTGTGTAGAAAAGTTATTTTTATTTTAAGAGCCTAATCATATCCAAGCCACACATTAAAGCATCAATCATTTAACAAACTATGAAAAGCATGCCATCCTAATGCAAAATGTAAATATGACATCAAACAATTATATAAACTATCATAAAGAATAAAGGTCGATTAGGTACCAGCATAACCCAAGAGATAAATAGTAGCAGCTCTACCCTTATACAACGGAATATGAAAGAATAATTATAATTGTATTCAATGCTATGGGGGTCTTCTTTCTTCATATCTGCATTTTTGATTTGGTTCTTTCTTGGATTTGGATGGTTCTTGCTTCAAAGACATCATATGGTACCCCAGGACAAAGCCTTCTGGTCATTGCTCATCCTAATCCCCCATAGCACTAATCCTAATTCCTATTAAAAATTACCTTTATGTGTGAAAAGTAAATCTAACTACACCTGACAAATAAAGGTTAGCAAAATATACATATAATCTCAAGCAGTTGTATTTATAATTTGGACTTAGACCCTACACATGGGTAACTAAGCCCACCTATCCTAACTTGGATTATGCTTAAGGATTTAAGTAACCTGTAAAAAGAGCATTCACATTTATTTTAAGCATCAAGTATAATCCCATGTAGAAAATGATTAGGCTAATATTGGCCTATCATCCGCCTATGAAGCATACACCCTAACATCCGATCTAAAATAATACATCATAAAACAAAACATATATCACATCATACACCATCCTAACTTAGAGCTAGAAGTGGTGACTTAATTCTAATGTGGGTATTAAGGCTTGTGTGGTAAGTCTCGTTAGACATTAGTGTTGTATTTTCTAAGTGTAAAAGGATTCATTTTAACATAAAAGGTTGATTTCACTTGAAGTAGTTTAATTTATATTTTTTTTGTTTCATTTGATTACACTTAGCAACTAACTATTATAAAGAGAGGAAAAGAGGATTGCCCTTCTTAATCCCTACCGTAAGTCACTTTCTAAAGTATATTAATTTGATTTAGTTCTCTTTAGAATGGCTTATTAAATGATTTAATTAATCCCAAGTTTAGGATCACTTTAAATAATCTTAATCGAAATGAAATGCATCTTTAGATTAATTTAATTGAATTACTACCACATGACATATACTAAATAATTCCTTTCCATCACATGTAACAAGAATATGATATAATCCTATCTGTATTTATACATGTAACATATTTTAGCACACTTAAATTATGAATGTATGTGTTTGTTTAGAATTTATATTTTATTTGATTGAATTATTTAAACATATTAATTTAAAACTTTATCCAAATTCTTATACAAAATGACATAAGAATGAAATTAAATAAGCATGTGCCATTGTTAAACCAGGGAGGTGAAGTAATCAAATGACCTCTTTGGAGCTAGCTAAAGCCTCGTATTCTCGAGATGTCTAGACTATATACCCATTTGCATTCAAACATATGTAAATTCGTATACATGAACATAGGAAGTAACCTCTAAATCATATGGCTAATTAATTCAACCACTTAGTCAATTATGAATGCATGCAATTTTAATGTAAAATGGGATTTTCATTCACTATTCACATATACATATACATGTACAAAGATACAAAAAGTATGTGTCATTGTTAAACCAGGAAGTGAGGTAATCAAATGACCTCCTTGGGGCTAACTAAAGCCTCATATTCTGGATGTCCACTATATACTTGTTTTTCTTGGACACACACATGGATGTATACATAAATGAGGGAAAGAAAATCATGCAAACATTGTATATTTTGTTTGATTGAATCATTTATATATATGAATTAAAGTATCCAAATTCTAATGTTGAAATACATTAGAATGAAATCAAATGGGTACGTGCCGTTATTAAACCAGGGAAATGAGGTAATCAAATGACCTTTTTGGGGTGGCTAAAGCCTCGTGTCCCGTAGATATCCAGACTATATACTCATTACCATTCAATCTTATCTAAATCAACACATGAATAGAAAAAAGAGAATTCAACATTCATACACTTAAGCTATAAGCACATGCATTTTTTATGTATTTATAACTAGCATCATAACACATATTATTATTCATTTATTAACTTTTGAAAAATATATTTGGATTTAATAATGATAATAGACACACATATATTAAACTAAATCAACACATGCAAGCTTACATAAAAATATCCATTTTATTTTACTTGATTTTGAAAAGATGGATGCATGAATTCAGATGACATACTAAATTTAACATGATTGGAAAGAGGAAAATCAAATATAAGCATGTGATTCATTCAACCAAACTAGTTCTAAGGACAATCAAATCAAATAAGATTATTTAAAAGCAAACCAAAGCTTCTTTATTAATTAACTTTTGGATTTGATTTTATTTAAAGAAGAGAAGAGAAATCATTACTTATTATTTTAAACCCATTCCCACATTGGTTTGATTTAATTTAAGGAAATGTAATTAAGTTGAAGCCTTAATTAGATGAATTAATTACTCTTACCTATGTCACCTCAAAGTAATTAACTAAATAATTATGAGCCAACATGATATGCATGGAAAATAAACTTAGAATGATTCTAGGAAATAAAAGGGGCCTAATGCTGGCTCATGATTAATAGTTAATTAGATTAAAGGACTTAATTAATTACTCTTATGGTTTTCCACACATGTGGATAAACCATAATTTCATTAAACTTCTTTAGGTTATTAAACACTTAAAGATCTATCCCATGATTTAATTAATTCAGGTCCAATGTGATTATGATTTTAATTTGATTAAGTGATATAATTAATTAGTTAAATCTTAATTAATTTTATTTTAAAAAGGGTAAAATGAACTAAGGGAAAGGGGTCCGAACCCTATTCCTTAGTTCACATCTTAACAATGATTAATAAACTTAATTAACCAATTTGTTACTATTCAAGTGATTAATTAATCATTAATTAACTTAAAAGAGTAGTTAAGGTTTAATTAGTCAATTTTCCTAATTAAGTGAGCAATAAGGTCATCCCATTAAATTAACCCACAAAATTTGGGATTAATTTCTCAAGTAATTAAGGAGTAATTAAGCTAATAAATTTTGCAATTAAATCCTTAATTACTGTTCAAAATTGATTAAGATCATTTTTACTTAATTCTCCTCTGAAATATTTTTAAAATGACTATTTATTTCCATTTTTTATTTCTCTATTATTTTTATGATTTTTTTAAGTTTAAGCCATTAAAAATGATTAATTTAATCTAATTAAAGCCTAATCTATCCACATGGCATGCGGCGCATGCTTTCCACATGGCACCGCGATTGGCTACTTAAAACTTATCCGACTGCTACATGGCGGCGATGCGCTTTTCATCCACGTCCAATCTAAGATCTAACAACTATGATTAACCCCACTTAATAGATTAAATTAGATCGATCTAGTGGATCTAATCACACTATCCATTTTGATCATGAGAGACGGTGCGTGATCTAACATCATGCGTGAGGGAGAATGAAGTATCTACATGCTCACTTGATCCAAGCTTACCCGAGCTCATATCAACTCCAAAAAACTCCCACACCTTCATGACATCAATCAAAGGGGATCCAATAGTCAAGATCACACGAGATTTAAGTTTTTTTTGAAAAGCTCCAACCCATTTTGCCTAAGGATCTTTTTGGAAGCATACCTCACCTGAGCTCAAGACCGTAGCTCAAATGATTGAGGAAGCTTCATCTAGTGGAGATGAAGTTGGAGCAAAGAATTGGATCAATTCCTTGATGTTCACTCAAAGGCCATGAATGAATGATTTGGAGCTTGGCTTTGATCAAGTCCCACCTCGCTGCTTGGGAGATGATTCGTTCTTGCTCGACGAGGCTTAGGGAAGGTGTGTGCAAATTTATTTTGAGTTTGATAGAGAATGGGGAAGTTAGGTTGGAAGTGGGACTGTACTATTTTGGGACCAACAAGAATGGCATTTTTGATTGAGGAATGAGCTTGGGAGGAAAGGCTCTAGGAAGGCTCATCTTGAGTAGCTAGAGTTCTAAGGAATGTTTTTTGTGTGTTTGAGTGGAAACGAGGGGATGTATACCCCCCTTCATCTTGATTGGATGGTGGGATGTTTGGCTTCTAGTCCAGCCATCTCAGTCATGGGTGGTAGGGAGGAGGTGAGTTGGCTTGGTTGGTTGAAGGTGTGGAGGTGTCGCCAAGGAGGAATCATGGGTGTCTATGGGTTTCAAATGCTGCAATGGGGAGGGTGAGGTGATTTCACCTCCCATGGGTCTACCCAACCACCCTTCGGGTTAGGGCAGTGTCCTAGGTGCCTAGGTGGACCATTGGGAGAGTACCAAGTGGCCAAGGAATGGAAATGACCACTTACATGATGATTTGTCTTATGTGATGCCCTTAACCCAAGGGTAGAATGATCATTTGGAATTGGATTTAATTTGGGTAGATTTGATATGAACCAAAAGTGGGTAAGCCCAAATTTCAAGTCAATTTGAGTTGATTTGTTAGGTTTGGCTTAATTTGACTCATTTAGGTCAAATTGGTTTGTTGGTCAAGTTGACCAATTGGTCAAATTGGGTCAAACCAAGGGTTGGTCAAGTTCATATGATCATTTGGGTTATTTTGGTTCAATTTGTTTTGTTTAGTTTAGCTTAGATTTGATTTTGGCTCATTTGAATTCATTTGGGTCAAATGGGTTAAGTTGACCAATTTGATCAAATTGACAAAATTGGCTTGGGTGTTGGTTTGGATTAAGTTGACCAATTGAAGATGATTGTAGGCATTATTTTCAATTAATTTAGATTTGGTTTTGATTTAGGCCATCTTGAACCTTTAGTTTAATTTGGGCTAAGTAGGTAAATTGGGTTCAATTGGATCCAATCATGGCTCTGGTCAAGTTCAACAATCAATTTGGAATGAACTTGAGCCATTGATCATAATCAATTTGGTTTATATTTTGATTTGACCTAATTTGGTCCTTTAGGTCAATTTGGGTCAACTTGGGTTAAGAGGTCCAATTGGGTTTGGTTTGACTCAACTGAAGGTCAAGTCATTCAAATATTGATTTTGATTTGGTATGAATCATTGGTTTCAAGGGATTTATCTTAGGTTGTAATTTGCTAGTTTGGGTTCATATGGGTTATTGACTTGGTCAAATGACTAAGTTGACTTGACAATTTGTGATAATTGATCAAGGGTGATCAACAATCATGATGGGAGGTTTTGATGGGCTTGGTTCACCTAATTTGGGTAGGATTAAAACTAGGCTCAAATAGGTCAAATCACTTTGGGTCAAGTGGACCAATTGGTTTTAGTTGGCTTGATTTTGGGTTGAGTTCGATTTAGTTGAGTTTATATATGGATTTTGGGATTGATATATAAATTCAATTACAATTGGCTTGGGTTCAAATGGGTTTTGGATCATTTGAACATTTTAAGTCAAAAGGGTTAAGTTGGGTTTGGCTTGGGCTGATTTTTGGTTTGATGATTGTAGATTTTATTTATATTTGTGAATATGATTGAAGGTATGATTGATTCATGAGAAAATCAATTGAATTTGGGTTTTGGAATGAAGGAATTTGGCTAAGTCCATGGAGTTGTTCATGTGGCTTAGTTTTGGATTTTGATTTGGTTTGATTTAGTTTTAATGATTTAAATGTATATTTCATTTAAATTTGTGAAGATGTTTGAAAATATGATTGATTTGTGATAAAATCAATTAGATTTGACTTGATTTGGATTAAGATTTTGCTAAGTCCATGGGATAGGTCATATGGCTTAGGAAGGGTTTTGATTTCATTTGATTTAGTTTTGACCATTTAAATGTAGATTTGATTTATATTTAGGAAGATGATTGAAGATATAAATTTATTATGAGAAATGCAATTTATTTTGGATTGATTTGGATTCATATTTCGCTAAGTCCATGGGATAGGCCATATGGCTTAGGAAGGGTTTCAAGTTTGGATTTGATCATGGGCTTCAATCATTTGGTTTTGGAATTTGGGTTTGGATTTGAATTTAAATTTGATGTTTCGTTTCAGAAGTTGATCATGGATTGGATTTTGGTTGTAGGGTAGGTGGACTATCCTAATCCCTAAGGCATAACCTAATCCTATGGTTAACCCTTTTAAGTCTTTAGGCTTAGGTTATGTGTTTACCTAATTAGAAGTATCTTATGACTAGGAAGTCTTAGTGTCTAGAAGACTCTAAGTCTAAGATGGGAAGATTGAATGCACTCCAAAAGTGAGGTCAATAGCCTTAGCTCATAATGTTGCCTTGAGATAGATGATTGGAAGACCAAGCAAAGTTTCACATTATAGACTCGATATACATCTTTCAATGATTTTATTTGGAGACCATGGATACATGAGAACAACATAGTTCCATCCTCTACATCAGTGTATGAAGTTTGTGAGAGGTGGGATCATCTACTGTGTCAAAGGAGATCTCAAGCCATTTATAGTTCACGAGGTCGGCATATATGAGGATGCGGCTTACTACCTCCCTCAAAATCAACAAGTCTATTCTCATGAACTTGGCCAAAGTTTAAAAAAAAAAAAAAGAAAAAGAAAAAGAAAAAAAAAAGAGAAAAGAAAAAGAAAAAAAAGAAAATAAAAAAGAAAAATAAAAGGGATAAATAATTTGAAGGAGGGGGTTGATGAGATTACAGAGGAAGAGGCCGTCAAAGGTATTCCTGTGGGTGGAAAACCTCTTATTGGCCACCCAATAGAAGATATGTCCTACTGAGAGTACACCTATCCATATAGACTTAGAATCTAGTTCATAGGATGAGTCTTATATGGTTAGCACACCACCTCTCTTCATTAGTAGATTCCCTTGGAGTTGACACTTGAGCTAGATAGTGATGAAGACCGGGCTCCAAAGCAAAGCATAAGTGTATCCAAGTCTATATGTGAAACAATTAGGCATTAATTGGGAACATTAGCTCTAATCCCACTTTCCTCTGAAAAACTTGAGGGTTTGCTAGCTAAGGAAGCCCCTAAGTCATCCAGGTGTGAAGACTTAGAGGTTCTTTCTGGGAGCATCATCCTCAAGTCAAGAAGTTGATGTAGAACTTGAGGATGATTCATATAAAGATTTAATAGAATTACCTTTTGATTGGTACTTACCTTGTGTTCATAATTTAGAAAGAAAGGTTAATCCCATATACTTGGTCAAAAATAGACTACTAAAAGAATATGGAAGAACAAATGCAAAAGCTCTCAACCAAGATCGAGACTAGGATTTGATACAGTGGGTCCAGTTGATGATGATGATTATTGCTTAGTCATCACCAATCATTTGGAATCTGATAGGTTCTTTTCAAATCACATTAACTCATATGAGGAGTTATGCTTAGAAACTTTAAATGATCGAGATGATTTTGAAGTCAAATGACCGCCAGATTTCAAAGAAGAGATCAAGTCAACCATCGATGAGCTCAAGGAAATCAACTTAGAACCAAAGAAGATCCACCTACACATACATTTTGTTGAATGAAATTAATCAATGACTTAGTTAGGCTATTGATTGAGTTTAAAGACGCCTTTGCATTGAATTATAAAGAGATGCTCGATCCCCCATATAGCGCCCATAAATTAGAAATAGAGCACCTAACCCTATCTAAAAAGCTCCTAGACTCATGTGATTAGACATAGAACAACATGTCATTTCTAAAGTCAAGAAATTAATCGATGTTAGTTTCATCCGAGAAGAAAAATACCCAACTTGGTTAGCAAGCGTCATCCTAGCTAAGAAAAGGAATGACGAAATTCACATATGCATCAATTTTTGGGATTTAAATAAGGCATGTCCAAAAGATGAATTTTCACTACCATCCTCGGAGCTGTGGTGGTCATTAGGTCATCTCATGCAGTCTTCTCTTTCATTGATGGCTCATCTAGTTATAACCAAATAAAGATGGCCCCTGAAGATGAAAGAAACACTGTTTTTGAAATCTTGATCAAAATCTATTTCTATAAGGTCATGCCTTTCAGCCTTAAAAATACCGGTGCAACATACCAGTGGGCTATGACTTGAATCTTTGACAAAATCATTCATCATCAAGTCGAGTGCTATGTCAATGATCTTGTGCTCAAAAGTAAAAAAAAGGAAGGCCATCTCTTCAACTTGAGAGTAGTTTTCAAACAGTTAAGATAATTTAACCTTAAAATGAACCCCCTGAAGTGTGCATTCGAAGTAGCTTCAAGGAAATTCCTTGGGTTTGTTGTCTGATACCATGGAATTAAAATCGATATAGAGAAGATCATAAAAATATAAAAAATGCCACCTCCTAAAAGTTTAACTCAACTCAGATCATTCAAAGGGTGATTGGCATATCTAAGATGTTGTATATCCAACATATTGGGAAGATTTTATCCATTCTCAGTTCTTGTCAAAAAGATGCCAAGTTTAAGTGGGATGATAAGTGTGAGCATGCCTTTGAAGAAATCAAGCATTAACTTGTGACACTGCCAGCAAACTTATCCCGCTCATACTTTACACATTAGATGACTCCTTCGCTTTTGTTGGCCCACCAATGAAAAAAGGGAAGAAGAATGCACTCTACCACTCCACATCTAATCCGAGGCTAATTATCCACCCATTGAGAAGCATAACCTAGTTTAATTTTTGCATCCCAAAAGCTACAACACTACATGATTCCTCAAGGTGATCTTAATCTCTAGATCAATCACCATAGTATCTCATGACAATGCAATGCTATGGTTGGCATGATGGTCCATGATCCTCTTGCAATTTGACATTACCTTCATACCCCTTCATTTGGTGAAAGGACAAGCACTAGTGGATTTACTAGCAGCACACCCACATCCTCCCACTTAGTGATTATCTTCCGATGAACAAATCTAACTTAGCATTCACCACTAGGGGATGTACTTTGATGGTGCAGCTTCCCCTCAAAGAGGAGGAGAACCACAATCTACTATTCCAAGAAAGGTAGGGGTAAGAATAGTTCTCTTAACTATGGATCATGATTTGATGAGCTTCTTATATCATGTGTCCAATACTTGCACCAACAATGAAGCCAAATATGAGGCTATGATTTTCGATCAGGAGTTAGCCATTTCTCCAAGTATGGAGAATATTAACATCTTCAAGGATTCTCAGCTAGCTACCAACCAAATCACTGGGTCCTATATGATTATAAAGCCCAAGCTCCATCACTACCATAAGTACACCATAGAGTTGTTAGCCCAAATCCCTGAAGTTATCATTTTTAAGATTCCTCGAGGGGAGAATGTCATAGCGTATGCTTTAGCCAAGCTTGCCAAAGAGTTGGCATGTTCAAAGGATGAATCCACATAAATAAAGGTCCAAAAGAGATAAGTCTTATCCTATATTGATATTGAACTCATCAAAAAGTACTCTCTTGAAGGGGAGGTTGCCATTGTAAAGAAGGATGAGGAGTTAGATTGGAGGCAACCATTCATGGATTACCTAAATAAAGGGAAACTACCTCAAAGGAAGTACCAAGCCTATTAGATGAAGCAGAGAGCACTTTCTTACACTCTTGTGGATGGTGTCTTATACCGATGGTCTTTAGATCATATGTGGTTACGTTGTTTAAACAAGCATGAAGCCCATAAGATCGCGACCGAGGTACACTCAAAATTATTTGGAGTCAACCTATCTTGTCCGAAGATTAAAGCCAAGATCAAGAGACTAGAATGCTACCGACAGTAGATGATCAAAGATTGCATGAATATGCCTAGGGGTGCCACCAATGTCAAATACACGTTGTGGTCCTACACCAACCACCCAACATTCTACATCCTACATTGGCCTCATGGCCATTTGAATGTTTGAGTATTGACATAGTGGGTTTGATTGATCCTCCTTCTTTCAAGAGTCATCAGTTCATCTTAGCTACTACTGACTACTTTTCTAAATGGGCAAAGGTGATTCAGCTCATAGAGGTCACAGCTCTGCATGTGCTCTAGTTTTTTAGGAACCATATCCTATATAGGTTCGAAGTGCCTCAATGAATTATATCTGATAATGGTACTGAATTCAAGGGCATTAAGATCAACAACTTTTATCATAGACACAACATAGATTGGAGATATCCTACCATCAACTACCCAAGGGAAAATGGCTTAGCAGAAGCCTTCAATAAAACTCTCATCCAAAAACTAAAGAAGACACTTGACAACAACAAGCGATAGTGGCATGAGAAGTTAGTTGAATCCTTATGGGCCTACCACACCACATATAAAACCCAATTCGCCTACTTGTATGGGTCCAAAGCTATCCTTCCATTGTGCAACCCAATCACCAATGATAGCTAAGGGTAGCAAGATCCCAAGAGCATAATGCCAAGGTTAGAAGAGCTTGAAGGTTTAGAGGAGAGACACATGCAGGCATGACGAAACCTTGAGTTGTACGAAGCAAAAATGATTCAAGCTCACAATAAGTTAGTCTGTCCTAAGATGGGAGAGCTTATTTTAGTTTTAAGGAGACTGATTATTTCCCATCGTAAGATGGGAGGCAAGTTTGGACCCACTTGGAAAGGCCCTTTTGCCATAAGGAAGGCCTACCAAAGAGGGTCTTATCAGCTTATTAATCATAAGGGAGAGTGCCCAATGCTTCCAATCAAAAGGATCTACTTAAAGAAAAATTATAAATCATATTTGAAAATAATTATCATCAATGAAAATTTCATTTTGAATTCAATATTTTCATGTTGAAAATATTCTTATTTGTGAATCCTCCATGATGTATTTAGGGTAGGTGTAAGGAACCCGAGTGGCATCCTATCTTTCATCGACACAACATAAGTACAAACTACACATAAACATATAAAACAAAAACATATCTTTTATCTCGGGCTACTCTGAGTTGAGATTATTCCCCCAATGACACTCACTCCAAGAGTGCCTAGTCGCCGATGTCAAGCTAGTGTTACCCAGTAGTGTTCTTGCTTATGAGGATGTAAGTCTGCTATGCTTTCCTTCCTTACTTGGACACTACACACCAACGGGTGCCTTATTAGTTTGGTAGGCTTTACTACGTGGTCGGTAAGCTACCTCATGTTGGTTTTGTTTAAGGGGATGTGAGCTATCTATGCTTTCTTCTTGGATTAGCCTTTATGCACTAACTAGGCCATGTATATTTGAGGTTTAGGATAATTCCCCTAGTAGCTCCTTCCCTCTAGACTACTTCAAGTTCTCAGTCCTTCCCTCTCCTCCTCCAAGATCAACATCTTCCTACTAATGACACACTATCCTGATGATTAGTTCCTCTTGGAAAGTTGTCAGCCTACACACTTTCTTTCTAGATTGATCATTGTGCACCCATGGGCACCTTAGGTTGGTTGGTTCTCACTATGTTGATGGATACACCACTCATGTTGACAAATACAGTTTTGGTTGGTTCTGATGATGCACCACCATGGCGCATATAAGTCTACTATGCTTTCTCCTTGAGTTGGCCACCGTACACCTATAAGCTTTCTTTTCCCAGGCTCAAAATAACACCCCTAACATCTTCTCCCCTCTGGGCACTATATTTGGATCCTTTGCGAACCCATTTATACACTATCTGTTACTATTCAACAATTCCTTAATTCCTTGCAACTCCTGTTAGAGAATCCATCCTATGGATGCTTATCCCTTGGTCCAAGAATTTTGAGATTGGTAAAGGCTGACATAATCCCTTCTTAGTGTGGTCCCTCCCACACTAATAATGTCAATGCAAACATATAAACAAAATATATATTCACTTATGGTTTAGGTGGACACCCCTAGCAGTACATTTTCCTATGCAAATATCCAATATTTAAAGTAGTGTCAGCAAAACTCCCAATAGAAACTTGACTACTCTTGAGTTGATATAAGTCCCCAAATGTAATTCACTAGCTCTAAGTCGGGTTCTAAGCTACCAACATGATATCCTAGCAAAACCCATGTTCCATACTTTAAGATGTAAGTTGCCTTCCTTCTTTCCATAGTATGGAAACCCATTAGGTTGGCTGGCTTTACCCCACGGCCAATAGACTATCCTTTTGGATTTTTAAATCTAAGATAAGACATGTTCGATATAGCCCCTTCTCAATGGGTCCATCACACACCAACATGGTCCATAAATTAAATCTATCAAATTTGACCAAGCTCACATCCCTGGATATTCAAAATCAAACTCAAACAAAATAAACCATATTAAATCACATGAAATTAAGATATAATTAATATCTACTTTGAGTTGACATAAGTCCCTGCATTCACCAGTCTCCGCAAGATTAGATTCGATTTGACATTGTGCATCCAACATCAACGCTTGTTCTTACTTTGGAAGATGTAAGTCTGTTATTCCTTCTTCTTAGCATAGTCGTTGCACACCGAAAGGCAACCCCTTAGGTTGGCTAGCTCTACCCCACATCTGGTAGACTATCCCTTTGGATTTGTAAACTTGAGGTAGGTCAAGGTTTATATAGCCCCTTCTCAGTGGGTCCATTGTCCACCGAGCAAGGTCCATAGATAACATACAATTATACCTAATATGATTTTCCCAATGGAGTTAAATCACACCCTTTTCCCCAATTGGAGCCCCAAATCATATATAAATAAGTTAAGCAAACAAATAAAATTTAAAACCAACCTCCCTAGGGAGCAACCAACTCCTAGTAGAGCCTAAATCGTGAGAAATCTAACCATACTCTTTTCCTTAGAGATACATCCCCAAACAAATCTATGAAATCAAACTCAAATCAATCCTCAACATAGCTCCTGAACCTGCTTCCCTAGTGGAAGATTCGTATACCCGATCCCAGTGGACTCAAGCCAAAATCTCTAATAAATGTGCCTCTACATCAATTAAAATAAAATAAAATAAATTTGATTTAATCTTAATCCCTAGTGGATTATAGATTCTTATCCCTAGTGGATCTTTTTTCCACAAATCATATAATCAAATCAAGTTCAAACCTTATCTCCAATAGATTTTCTTCTTCTATGCCCTCAAAAAAGACCCCTCACATGTCATGTGTGATCCCCTAGTGGATCTCCCTCCATATCCTTGACATGGAATTCTCATCAAATCTTATTTCTTCTATTATGCACACCTTTAATGCTTCCACTAAAATCCTAATAATGTATTTGTTCAGATTACATCATCTTAACATTTTTAATCGACATTTTATGATTTGTGATGGTGCAAGCTCAAATTAACTATACAATATCATGCTAAACATATTATAATGTGAATTATTACACTATATTAGGGTATTCAAATCTCTAATAGTCAAGGGATAGTCTTCTGAAGACACTTTCTTTATCTACCATAACTATGTTAGGATTAGGTCATTCTTTATATCTACTCCTAATGATATCTTTATTTAAGATTTAGCGATTAGGGTTAGGGTTTAGAGTTTGTTTAGGGTTTAGGGTATTAGGTTAGGGTTTCTAGTTAGTTTAGGTATACAATTTTTGGTTAGTTTAAGGTTTAGGGTATACGATTAGTTTATGGTTTAGGGTTTGGGGTTTAGGGTTTAGGGTTTAAGGTTTAGGGTTTAGGGTTGTAAGTTTTAGGGTTTAGGGTTTAGAGTTTATGGTTTTAGGGTTTAGGGTTTAGCATATAGGGTTTAGAGTTTTAGGGTTTAGGGTTTAGGCTTTAGGGTTTAGAGTTTAGGGTTTAGAGTTTAGGGTTTAGAGTTTACGATTTAGTGTTTAGGATTTAGGGTTTTTAGGATTTAGGGTTAAGGGTTTAGGGTTAAGGGTTTAGGTTTTAGGTTTAGGGTTTAAGTTTTAATTTAGGGTTTAGAGTTTTGGGATTGAGGTTTTTTTTAACATAGAAAATATTCAGATTCAACATTTCTACTTTTCAATTTCATCAACCAAGTAGCACCCTAAGTTTTCTAAGACACAAATGATGACATTGATAAAAAATGAGCATCCACAAAGAAAATCAAAAACCCTAGATAAGTAGAATCATCTTTCTTATAAGACAGGTTCATAACAGTCGACCATTCTTTAGTTTCTCCAATTTCCATCAGAACCACCCCTACCTCTCGAGTAGAGGGATCCGACCTCTTATCCCCGATCTCTCCCTCCACCACCACCATGGTTGTAAGCTCTATCGTTCCTCCTACCTCCATAACCACCATTAGTTTGACCACTACCTCCATATCCACCATCACCTCCAGATCCCCCACCACCACTACGATAATTGCCGCCTCTGCCTTCACCTCAACCTTCAAATGTAAGTTGAGCCTAGTTGACAATGATATTCCTGCAATCAAGATTCTACCATTCAAAGGGTTTTAGTATTTAAATTAGATATTTAGGATTTGTGGTTTAAGGTCATTTATAGTAGATTTAGGATTTAGGCCATTTAGGTTTTATAGTAGGTTTATTGTATTATTTATAGTTATTTTTTATATTATTTATTTTATTTATATTTATTATTTAGGCTCAGTAAGGTTTTATTTTATATTATAGATCAGGTTTATTTATCATTTTATATCTTAGATCAGGTTTTTTATTTATTTAGTATAGAAGATCAGGAATTATTATTTAGGTTACAAGACTTTATAGACTAGAGTTTAGGGTCAGTTAGACAAGGTAGGGTTTAGTTTATAGGTGGTTTAGGTTAGGTTAAAGGGCAGGTTTTAGGGAGTAGAGTTATAGTGATTTAGTTAGGATTTAGTTTGGTTTTTTTAGGTTTAGGGTTTGGAGGGTTTGGGGTTTAGGGTTAATAGGTTTAGGTTTAGGGTTTGTGGGTAAGGTTTAGGTTTAGTAGTTTTTAAAAAAAAATAACAAGCAAAGCATTTATTTTATTTTATATTTTATTTTATTTTATTTTTATTATTTATTTTATTTTATTTAGTTTATTTTTTTTAGTTTTTTATTTTAGTTTATTATTTTTTTAGGTTTTTTTATTTATTTTTAGGTTTATTTTATTTTTTTTAGTTTATTTTATTTATTTTTAGTTTTTTTTTTATTTTTTAGGTTTTTTTTTATTGGTTTATTTTTTTATTTTATTTTATAGGTTTATTTTTTAGTTTGGTATTTATTTTATTTAGTTTATTTTATTTTATTTAGGTTTAGGTTTAGTTTTAGTATTAAGTTTATTTTAGGTTTATTTTTAGTTTTTTTATTTATTTTTATTTATTTTATTTTTATTTAGGTTTAGTATTTATTTTATTTAATCTTGTGGTTTTATTTTTTTATTTTAGTTTATTTAGGTTTATTTTATCTTTATTTTTATATTTTATTTATTTGTTTTAGTTTTATTTATTTATTTTGTTATTTTTATTATTTTATTTATTATTATTTTAATATTTTATTAGTTTTTTTATTTTTTTTTTTTTTAGTAAGGTAGCTTTATCTAGTTTTAGGGTCATTTAGTTTAGCCTATCATCTATAGGTTATTTTGCTCAGGTTAGTTTATAAGATTATTATCTTTTAATAGGGCTCAGTGGGCTATTTTTAGGTTTCAGTTTTTCAGTATTTTGTGGCTGAGGTTGGTCAGATCAGGGCCTGGGGTCAGGTTAGGTGGGTAGGGTAGGGTCAGGGAGGTTGCCAGGGTTTAGTTTAGTTTTGTTAGGGCCTAGTGGTAGTTTAGGGTCAGTTGTGGGTTTAGGGTCTGGTTTAATTTATTAAAGGGTTTAGGTATTTTATTTATTATTTTATTATTTATTTTATTTTATATTTTAGTTATTTTAGTTTATTTTTTTATTTATTTTTATTATTTATTTTATTTCTTTATTAGTTTATATTTGTTTTAGGTTTTTATTTTTTTATATGGTTTATTTTCTTTTATTTTTATTTTTTTTTATTTTGGTTTAGGTTTTTATTATTTTTATTTATTTAGTTTATTTTATTTTTTGTTTTATTTTTTATTATTTTAGTAGTTTATTTTTATTTAGTTTATTATTTAGTTATTTTATTTTATTTTATATTTTTTTATTTTGGTTTATTTTTTTTTAGTTTTTAGGTTTTATTTTTTTTTATTTTTAGGTTTTATTTTTAGTTTATTTTTTTAGTTTGTTTTATTATTTTATTTTTTTTATTTATTTTAGTTTTATTTTATTCATTTTTTATTTTATTTAGATTTTATTTTAGGTTTATTTTTTTTTAGTTTTTTTTATTTATTTTATTTTATTTTAGTTTATTTTATTTTTTTAGGTTTATTTATTTAGGTTTATTATTTATTTATTTTATTTATTTATTTTTATTTTATTTTATTTTAATTTGGTTATTTAGTAGTTTATTTTTGTTTTATAGGTTTGGGGTTTAGGTTTTGGGTTTAGGTTTAGGCTTAAGTTTATTAGTTTTATTTTTAGGTTTAGGGTTTAGGTTTGGTAGGTTTAGGTATTTTAGGTTTCAGTTTAGGTTTTTTTAGTTTAGTTTGGTTATTATATTTTATTTTGTTTTTTTTTAAGTAAACCCATGTTTTATTTTATTTCTTTATTTATTATTTTTTATTTTTTTAATTTATTTTATTTATTTAGTTTAGTTTATTTATTTTATTTATTTTAGTTTAGATTTTGTTTATATTTTTTTTTTAGGTTAAGTTTTTTATTTATTTTATTTTTTATTTTTGTTTTATTTTATTTTATTTAGTTTTTTATTTTTATTTTATTTATTTTATTTTAGGTTTATTTTAATTTTATTTTTATTTATTTTATCATGGTTTTTTTATTTTTTAGTTTAGTTTAGGTTTTTATTTTTTTTATTTTAGTTTATTTTATTTTTAATTTTAGTTTATTTTATTTTTATTTTTAGTTTATTTTTTTAGTTTATTTAGTTTAGTTTATTTTTATTAGTTTAGGTTTTTATTTTATTTTAGGTTTAGGTTTTTTTATTTTTTATTTTTGGTTTTAGTTTATCTTTTCTTTTAGTTTGGTTTATTTTTTAGGTTTTATTTTAGTTATTTTTTATTTTAGTTTTGGTTTTATTTTAGTTTATTTTATTTTTTTTTTTTTTATTTAGTTTAGGTTTATTTTTATATTTATTAGGTTTATTTATTTTATATTTAGGTTTATATTTATTTTTATTTAAGTTTTTAGTTATTTTGGTTTATTTTATTTTTGGGTTTTATTTTTTATTAGGTTATTTTAATTTTATTTATTATTTTATTTATTATATTATTTATTATTTAGTTTATTTTATTAGTTTATGTTATTTTTATTTATATTTTTTTTAATCATCTTATTTTATATTTAGTAAGTTATAGGTTTTATTTATCTTTATTATTAGTTATTTATTTATTTAGTTTATTAGTTTTATCTTTGGCTCATCAGTATTTATGGTTATTAGTTTT
>JAKCPB010000357.1:0-22500 GCA_021442155.1 Cymbidium sinense | reverse complement strand
GCTATTTATTTATTTTAACATTCTTTAGACGTGGTTTGGCCATTAGTATTTTACTCAAATTTAACAAATTTGATTATATGATTTTAAATCAATATTTTTATGATTTATATTAATAGACTATAAGGTACCATAATATACATTTCAAAACATCTTATTTCACATCACTACATGCTCAAATATTGATGCTACATTATACTATAATATATGGTATTATGATTTAGAGTTTCAAATCTTTTAGTTAGAAAGTTTAAGACATTTTCTTAGCTATCATAACTATGTTAGATTTCATTCTTTTGATCTTATTTATATTTTATTATTTTAGTTTTTAGTTTTTTATTTATTTTTATTTAGAGTTTAGGCATAGTTTACTTAGGGTTTAAGATTAGTTTAGGGTTTGGGGTTTAGTTTTATTTTAGAGTTTAGGTTTTAGGGTTTATTTTTTTTAGGGTTTATGGTCTTTTATTTTAAGATTTAGTTTAGGTTTGGCTTATTTAGGTTTAGCTTAGTGTTTTTTTATTATTTTATGGTTTAGGCTTTATTTTATTTAGGGTTTAGGTTTAGTTTAGATTTTTGGCATAGGTTTAAGTTTTAGTTTATTTAAGAGTTAAAGGTTTTTTTTAACAAATAATAAATTTAGGTTCAACATTTCTTTATTTCATCAACTTAGTACCCAAGTTTTCTAAGAAATAAGTGATCACATAGATTGAGTAGAGCAAATAAAGAACCCTAGATAAGTAGAATCTCTAATGTATTTAAGCCAGATTTCTTTAGGTTCTAAAGTTTATTAATTATTGAGTAGGTTTCATAATTTTTCACCATTTGTAACCACCATCGTTTGGCTATTCACCACCACCTCCATATCCACCATATTATTTATCGCTTTCCATAGAAGATCTATACTTTTAGTTAGGTGATGTTCTGCCATCAAGGTTTTGCTTATTCTTATGGTTTATGGTTAGTTTAGATTTTAGCATTTATTTTAGGGTTTAGTTTCATGGTTATAGGTTTTAGGTTTGTGGGTTTGGGTTTTTTTAGTTTAGGGTTTTAGGTTTAGGGTTTTAGTTTTATTTAGTTATTTAGTTTAGCTTTAGGTTGTTTAGTTTATGGTTTTAGATTTAGGGTTTAGGATTTAGAGTTTATTTAGGTCTAAGTTTTAGTTTAATTTTTTATTTTTTTTTATTTTAACAAAGAACAAATTGATTCAACATTTCTTCTTTTATTTCACCAACCAAGTAGCTATTTTAAGATTATGACATAGATTGAGTCCATACCAAATCATAAGTAGAATTCTACAAAGACAGCCCATAAGTATTTGATCTTTTCTTTTAGTTTCTAATTCCCATCAACCATTTCTCTAGTAGAGGGATCCAACATCATATCTATGTTACCACCACCACTCAGAATTACGCTCCTGCCTCCATAACCATTATTTGACCACCACCACCATATCCACCAGACCTCCAAATCTCAAGCATTGAGATATGCTCGCCTTCACCTCCACCGCCAAATCTAGATTGAGCTTAGTGATGATGTTCACCAAGGTTCATTCTTAGAGTTTAGGGTTTTTAGGTTTAGGGTTTGTTTATGGTTTTTAGTTTTTTTTTATTTTTAGGGTTTTAGATTTAGGGTTTAGTTAGGGTTTGGGGTTTAGGTTTATAGTTTAGGTAGAGTTTAGAGTTTATGATTTTAGGTTTAGGTTTAGGATAGTGTTTTGGGGTTTTTTTTATATTTTATTTTATATGGTTAATTTAGTTTAGGTTTATGTATTTAGAGTTAGTTTTAGGTTTGGGGTTTAGGGTTTTAGTTTTTTTTTTAAATTAAGTAAATATGTAAGTTTAGGTTTTTTTTTATATTATTTATATTTGAGTTTATTTTATTATTTATTTTTATTTTGGTTTTATTTTTTCTTTATTTAGTTTAGTTTATATTAGTTTATTTTCATTTAGTTTTAGGTTTAGGTTTAATTTAGTTTAATTTTATTTTGTTTTATTTTTTAGGTTTTTTTTTTTAATTTTAGGTTTAGGTTTAGGTTATTATTTTATTTTTTGGTTAGATTTAGGTTTTTTTAGGTTTATTTTTGAACATTTTATAGTTTAGTTTTATTTTTTAGTTTCTTTTATTTATTTTTTAGTTTATTTTAGTTTAGGTTTAGGTTTATTTATTTATTTATTTATTTTTGGTTTATTTATTTTATTTTAGGTTTATTATTTTAGTTTATTTTTTAAGTTTAGGTTTATTTTAGTTGAGTTTTATTTTTTTATTTTTTTTTTTAGGTTTTATATTTTATGTTTATTTTATGTTTAGGTTTTATTTTCTTTTTAGGTTTAGGTTTAGGTTTTATTTTAGGTTTATTTTTTTATTTTAGTTTAGGTTTCTTTTATTTTAGCTAATTTTATTTTATTTTAGTTATGTTTTTTTAGGTTTAGTTTATTTTAGGTTTGGTTTTTTATTTATTTTATTTTAGTTTAGTTTAGTTTAGGTTTAGTTTATTTTTATTTTTTATTTTAGGTTTATTTTTTTTAGTTTACTTTTATATATTATTTATTATTTTGGTTTTATTTTTTAGGTTTATTTTTTAGGTTTAGGTTTATTTTATTTTAGTTTATTTTATTTTTTTATCTTAGTTTAATTTTTCATTTATTTAGATTTTTATTTTAGTTTAGTTTGTATTTATTTTATTTTAGTTTTTAGTTTTTTTTATTTATTTTCTTTTTTAGGTTTAGGTTTTAGTTTTTGTTTAGGTTTTCATTTAATTTTTTTAGGTTTAGATTTTAAGTTTATTTTTAGGTTAGGTTTTGGTTTATTTTTAGTTTATTTTATTATTTTTAGGGTTTAGGTTTAGTTTATTTTAGGTTTAGATTTAGGTTTTATTTATTTTGTTTAGGTTTATGTTTATTTTATTTTGTTTATTTTAGGTTTAGGTTTTTTTTTAGTTTAGTGTTTAAGTTTTATTTTTATTTATTTTTGGTTTTATTTTTAGGTTTATTTTTAGGTTTAGGTTTTATTTAGTTTCTACGTTATGTAGGGTTTTGTGCCACCATCTTTCAAGTGCTTTGATGGTAGTGGGAACCCAGGATAACACATTACACACTTTAGAGCTTGATAAACACCATGACAAAGAACACACTCTTCTATCTTTAGAAGTATCGTTGCATTTGATTGGTACACTAAACTGCCTAATAGTTTGATGAAGACTTTTTTTGAGTTGGAGCACCACTTCATCAAGAGGTTTGCTAGAGCTCAGCATAGGGTGACTAGAGGTGACCTCATTGAAGAAAAATAGAAACTCAACGAGTCCCTTGTTGATTACATTCTCAAGTGGCACAACCTGAGCATGAAATGCGAACCACAACTATCCGAATAGCATGCCATTTAGATTCTTCTCAAGAATATCCATGGCCCGGTCACTTTCATGCTTAAGGGCTTTACCATCAAAACATTCGATTAATCAAATTAAGCTAGCCTACAAGAGGAAGCCAAACAGTTTTCTGACCAATCATCTAGGCCCAAGCCAGTAGGTGTTTGAAGAAGCTGGACGTGTCGTGGACTAGGGAAGTACCGAAGTTCAAGATGAGAGACTACGAACTCAGCAACCTCATTTACCACCTCCTCTTCCACCACCTCGGCCATCATACTGGCCACCGCAACCTCCATAAGGACCATTTCCACCACCTCAGCAACTTATTCAGAGTATTCATATCCATCGCCGTAGTTATTTTCCACCTACTCTACCAATATATGAATAAGTCATATTCATTCAAGAGGGAGATAGAAAAAATCTTTAAGAATTTCTTAAGAAAAACTTGACTTTCGCCACTGAGCCTAAGAGGCCGAGGAGTGGGCATGATGATCCTAGCTATTTCCCTACCACTGCATGTTGCCATGTAGATGATTGTATCACTTTTAAAGACTAGCTTGAGTGCAGCTACAAGTTGGGAGCCATAGTTTTTCCTAAGGAATACTTGTTAAAACAACCATCTAGTTCTGTTAGAATAATCCTTTGAGATACTTGTGATCATCTTAAGACCAAAGAAGGTTAGGATATCTCCCTATCCAAAACCTTTAAGAATATCATTTCTAAGATCAAGAAGCTTTCCTTAGTGCCTGAAATAGCTCAAACCTCCAACACCAGGAAGGTTTACTGCAAAGGATAACTCGGAGGGTGATGCCATCAACATCTCACCATACTTGCTCGATAGTCCAGTAGCGCAGCCACTATCCGAGTATAATACTCCCTCCACCGTTGTAGTTACCACCTCTTCCTAGCTCCTCTTATACCCAAGTATCAGATGATAAGGGCACTAAATCCCTTATTCTCGCTGCTTACTGATTTCTATTATGTACCTCCACCCAAAAAAGAAATTAATGAAGAAAGTTGATTCTACTTATATATTGTCTACTTCTAATGCTCTTAATTTTATTCCATTGAATGCTCTGAGTCTAAAAATAATAGCTCTAGTAGTCCTTCTTCCTTTCTGAGTCTAACTATCCTTCAATCAAGTTCACCTCTTGAGATTGACTTGGAGTCAACTGACTTTGAGGATCTCATAGGAGAAGCTATATGTATGCCTGATGAGAAGGTAAAACTTTCCATAAGCTCATCATTCCAAGAAGTCACTAAAGTCAATCTACACTGCGGCAAAGTTCTACCTCCTAGGGTAGCACCTCAAGATAAGGGTAAGCAAGTCATTATATCCAGTGAGTAGACAACCCCTCCATAGGATACTCTACCTATGGATATGCTTGTGGAGGACCAAGACAGATTTGATTATAATGTCCTAGCTCACCTCAGAAAGTTTTCAGCTAAGTTAAGCATATACAATGCCCCTGTCTTATCCAAAGAGATGAGGGAATTTCTAATCAAGGCCTTACTTAATCTAGAGATATGTTTAGCTTAGCTGACCACTATTAAAGAGGAGGCTTGCCACTCAAAGGACATCTTAGGAGTTACATTCAATGATGAAGACTTACTCCTAGGGATGACCAGGCACAACCGCCTCTTTACATTACAGTGGATGTTGATACAAATCCAGGTTCTGTTGACCTGTGTATTAGTCAACATTATGAGTCTAAGAACCCTCACCTACTTGAGGATCGACATCTTCAAACTCCTAAAAGAAAGGATGATGTTAAAAAGATTAAATGAACAAGGCGAGAGGGCCTTGTGGTGTTTATTTTTTGATGGGGCACCATGTGATCAGGGTACTCTTTTAGGTGATTGGGTACAACATTGAGGTATGATGTACTATCTCGAAAGATATAGGCATCACCCTATAATGGACCTAATCACATAATAAGGACCTCTAAGGTATGATGGGTCTTCAAATGTACTAGAGGTTTTTTCCCTATTTTACATGAATGAATAAAGTAGGGTTTATATTAAACTAGGTTCTTATGTTCCTATGGAGGCAAGCCTCCATAGTTAATTACATCTTAAGAAATGAAATTTTTAAGAATACAAGTAGATAATTATCATCTCCAAAGATTTCAAGGTTAGACTATCAAAAGAATGATTGTATTTGGAAATTCATTTAGGAAAGTTCAAGGAGAAGACTTATTTTAGAATCCAAATGAAATAAGTAGGAAATGCTCATGATAGGAAGCCTAGTGAGCATTCTAATCTATCTATAATATAATTTTGAAGTTGAGGAGCTTTATATGTTTTGAGTTGAAATTTAATTAGATTATAAAGGCTTGTAATCCAACAACATAAGGTTGTGAGAATGCTTAAGAGGTGAAGATTTATGCTCATAGCCTGAAGGAAATAGCAACCTCAGATCCTAAATATAGGGAGCTTTAGTAAGAGCTAAAGCACAACCTAAATCTACAAGTGGACATAAGGGTTTACCTCCACAAGAGAATAAATTGTCCACTTTAGACTTATAACCACTTGGAGTCCAACTAACTCCTCAATGATTTTAAACCATGTAGTCCAGTCTTATGAATGCAAGATAGCTAGAATAGTTATTTAATTAAAAGAGACTAAAGTCCTAAACACACTCCCTAAGAGACTAGAGCATGAGTCGTATGAGCATATGACTTAATCTATAGATGCAAAATCTTTCAAATTTTATTTCATTTTAGACACATCATTTTGATAGAGGCTTTAGGATTTCTTATGCTTAAATGCATGATGAAATAGGGTCAAATCACCTAGAAGAAGGTGTTCTCCACCACAAGGGATGCCCTCACAGTCAAACATTCCTTTATCGTAAGGATGGAGATCCTTCATGTTCAAGATAGAAAGAATATGCATGCATGAAAACATACAACCATATAGCTAAGAGGTTGCTAAATGTTTTAATTATCTTATTTATTTCTTAGGCTTTATGATGAGGTTATTTGTTGTTTAAAATTTAGTTATGAGTGATTAGTTAGGTAGAAAAGATATTTTTATCCTAAGAGCTTAATCGTATCCAAGCCACACATTAAATCTTTAATCATTTAAGAAACTATGAAAAAGATGCCATCCTAATGCACAATGTAAACATAACATCAAACAATTATATAAACTATCATAAAATAATAAAATGCCATGTGGGTCGCCATATAACTCGAGAGAAAAGAAGATGGGCCGAAGCTCTACCCATATACAACCGGAATATGAAATAATAATTATTAATTGTATGCTAGGGTTTTCTTCATATCTCCATTCGATTTGCCTTCTTTTGATTTGGATGGTGCTTGCTTCAAAGGTATCATAGGGCACCATAGGATAAAGCCTTCTGGCCACTGCTCATCCTAATGCCCCATAGAACTAATCTGAATTACTATTGTAAAAATTACATTTATGTGGGAAAAGTAAATCTAACTACACTTACAAAATAGAGGTTAGCTAAATATACATATAATCCCAAGCAATTGTATTTATAATTTGGACTGCAACTCTACACATGGGTAACTAAGCCCACTGTCCTAACTTGATTATGCTTAAGGATTTAAGCAACCTACAAAAAGAGCATTCACATTTATTTTTAAGCATCCCTTAAGCATAATCCCCTGCCAAAAACATGATTAAGCTAATATTAGCCTATCATCTAGTCTACGAAGCATACATCCTAACATCCAATCTAAAATAATACATCAAAACAAAACATACATCACATCATACCCCTAACTTAGAGCTAGAAGTGGTGACTTAATTCAAATATATGTATTAAGGCTTGTGTGGTAAGTCTGTTAGGCATTAGTGTTGTATTTTCTAAGTGTAGAAGGATTCAATTTAGCATGAAAGGTTGATTTCACTTGAAGTAGTTTAATTGATTTGAGAATTTTAATTTGTGTTTACTTTTGATTCCTTTGATTACACTTAGCAACTAGGTGTTATAAAGAGAGGAAATGGAGATTTCCCTCTTTCATCCCTACCTTAAGTAACTTTCTAAAGTATATTAATTTGATTTAGTTCTCTTTAGTGAATGGCTTATTAAATGATTTAATTAATCCTAAGTTTAGGTTCACTTTAAATAATCCTATTCAAAATGAAAGGTATCTTAAGATTAATTTAATTGAATTACTACCACATGACATATATTAAATCATTCCTTTCCATCACATGTAACATGCATATGATTTAATCCTAAGTGTATCTATACATGCAACATATTTTACCACACTTAAATGATGAATGTATGTGTATGTTTAGAATTTATATTTAATTTGATTGAATATATTAAATTAAAACTTTATCCAAATTACAAAAAAGGACATAAGAATTAAATTAAATAGGCATGTGTCATTGTTAAACTAGTGAAGTGAGGTAATCAAAATGACCTCCTTGGAGCTAGCTAAAGCCTCGTATTCTCAAGATGTCCAAACTATATACCCATTTGCATTCAAACATATGTAAATTTGTATACATAAACATAGGAAGTAAGCTCCAAAATCATATGGATAATTAATTCAACTACTTAGCTAATTATGAATGCATGCAATTTTAATGTAAAATGGGATTTTCATTTACTAATCACATATACATATACATGTACAAAGATATAGGAAAGTACATGTCAGTTTTAAATTAAAAAAGTGAGGTAATCAAATGACCTCCTTGGGGCTAACTAAAGCCTCGTATTCTTAGGATGTCCAGATTATATACTTGCTTTTCTTCGACACACATGGATGTATACATAAATGAGGGAAAGAAACCCATGCAAAGATTGTTTATATTTTTTTTGATTGAATCATATATATATATGAATTAAAGCTCTATCCAAATTTATAATGTTGAAATACATAAGAATGAAATCAAATGGGTATGTCATTTTTTAAACCAGGGGAAGTGAGGTAATCAAATGACCTCCTTAGAGCTAGCTAAAGCCTCTGTTCTGGATGTCCGACTATATACCCATTACCATTCAATCTTATATAAATCAACACATGAATAGAGGAAAGAGAACTAACATTCATACACATAAACTATAAGCACATGCATTTCTTATGTATTTATAACTAGTATCATAACACATATTATTATTCATTTATAAGCTTTTGAAAATACATTTGGATTTAATAGTGATATATGCATATATTAAATTAAATCAACACATGCAATCTTACATAAAGGAAATCCATTTTATTTTACTTGATTTTGAAAAGATTGATGCATGAATTCAAATGACATAACAAATTTAACATGATTGGAATGAGGATAATCAAATATAAGCATGTGATTCATTCAACCAAACTAGTTCTTAAGGACAATCAAATCAATAAGATTATTTAAAGCAACCAAAGCTTTATTAATTAAGTTTTGTATTTGATTTGATTTAAAGAGGAGAAGAGAAATCATCACTTGTATTTTAAACCCATTCCCACATTAGTGATTTGATTTAATTTAAGGAAATGTAATTAAGTTGATTTTATGGGTTAATTAAGTTTAACCCTTAATTAGATGAATTAATTACCCTTACCTATCACCTTAAAGTAATTAACTAAATAATTATGAGCCAACATGATATGCATGGAAAATAAACTTGTAATGATCCTATGAAATAAAAGGCGCATAATGCAATTAGCTCATGATTAATAGTTAACTAGATTAAGGGATTTAATTAATTACTTTTATTATTTTCCCACACATATGGACTAACCATAATTTCATTAAACTATTTTAGGTTATTAAATACCTAAAGATCTACCCCATGATTTAATTATTTAAGGTCTGATGTGATTATGATTTCAATTTGATTAAGTAATTTAATTAATTAGTTAAATCTTAATTAATTTCATTTTAAAAAAGGGTGAAATGAACTTAGGGAAAGGGGTCCCAACCCTATTCCTTAGTTCACTTACTATTGAATAATGATTAAGAAAATTAATTAACTAATTTATTACTATTCATGGGGTTAATTAATCATTAATTAACTTAAAAGGGTAGTTAAGGTTTAATTAGTCAATTTTCCTAATTAAGTGAGCAATAAATCTTAAGAAAATCATGGGAGGTAGAGGTCATCCCATTAAATTAACCAATAAAATTTGGGATTAATTTCAAGTAATTAAGTTAATCAATTTTATAATAAAATCTTAATTAAACCTTAATTACTTCAAATTAGTTAAGATTTTTTAATTAATTCTCTCAAATACCTTTAAAATGAGTTTTATTTGCATTTTTTTTATTTCTATGCTTTTTTATGATTTTAGAAGTTTTAGGCATTAAAAATGATTAATTAAGCCTAATTAAAGCCTAATCCTATTAGCGCCATCTGGCGCGATTTCTACGAGGCACCATGGGATTGGTTACTTAAAACTTATCCAACCTATCACCATTGTGGCGACGACTGACACGCTTTCTCGTCTGCTGTCCAATCTAAGATTGGATGATTACGATTAATCCCACAACTTAATAAGATTAAATTAGATCAATTTAGCAGATTTAATCACGACTGTCTATTCTATTCATGTGGAATGGACAGTGCGTGATCTAACATCACGTGAGTGGTGGAGAATGGAGTCCGTCTGTCATTGCTCACTTTATCCGAGCTTACCTTAGCTTGGATCAACTCCAAAAAGAACCCACACCTTCACGACATTGGTCGGAGGGGATCCAACGATCAAGATCACATGAGATGCAAGTTTTCTTCAAAAATATCAAACCCAATTTTGCCTAAGGATCAATTTCGAAAGCATATCTCATCAAAGCTCAAGACTGGTGGCTTAAACGATTGAGGAAGCTTCATCTAGTGGAGATGAAGCCATGTTGAGTAGCAATTGGATTAATTCCTTAACATTTACTCAAAAAGCCATGAAGCGATGATTTGGAGCTCAGCTTTGATCAAAGTCCCACCTTCAATGCTCGAGAAGCTTAGGATATGATTTATTCTTGCTCGATGAGGCCTAGGGAAGGTGCGTGTGAAGCTAATTTGAATTTGATGGAGAAATGGAGAAGTTAGGTCGAAAATGGGAGTGTCGTGTTTTGAGATGGACGAGAATGGCATTTTTTGATTGAGGAATGAGCTTAGGAGCTTAAAGAATGGCTCTCGCAGCTTGTCTTGAGTAGCTATGGTTCTAGGAATGATTTCTGTGTATCTTTGAGTGGAAAGGAGGGGGTGTATACCCCCCTTCATTTTGATCGAATGATGGGATCAGGTTTGGCTTCTAGTGGTCATTTAGCCATCTCAGGGAGTCATGGGTGGCAGAGAGGAGGTGAGTTGGCTCGGCTTATTTGGTTGAAGGTGTAGAGGTGGCCTCCAAGGAGGAATCATGGGTGTCCTATGGGTTTCAAATGCTCCAATAAGGATGGTGAGGTGATTTCACCTCCCATGGGTCATTTTCAACATAACCACCCATTGGGTTAAGGTGGGCAGTGTCCTAGGTGCCTAGGTGGACCATTGGGAGAGTACAAAGTGGCGAAGGAATGGAAATGACCACTTACATGGGTGATTTGTCTAATCTGATGCCCTTGACCTAAGGGTGGAATGATCATTTGGCATTGGATTTGATATGGGAGGATTTGAAATGAGCTAAAAGTATGTTAGCCCAAATTTCAAGTCAATTAGAGTCAATTTGGTTAGGTTTAGCTCAATTTGACTCCTTTAGGTCAATTGGGTTAGGTCAAGTTGACCAATTGGACAAAGTGGGTCAAACCAAGGGATGGGTCAAGTTCATATAATCATTTGGGATGTTTTGGTTAAATTGGTTTGGTTTAGTTTGGCTTAGATTTGATTTTTGGCACATTTGAATTCATTAGGGCCAAATGGGTTAAGTTGACCAATTTAACCAAATTGGCCAAATTGGCTTAGGTTTTGGGTTGGGTTTAGTTGACTAATTGAAGATGATTGTAGGTTTTGGTTTCACTTAATTTGGTTTTGGTTTTCATTTAGTCCAACTTGAACCATTAGGTCAATTTGGGCCAAGTAGGTCAATTGGGTTCAATCGGGTCCAATAATGGCTTTGGTCAAGTTCCACAATCAATTTAGAATGAACTTGAGCCATTGGTTGCAATAAATTTGGTTTATATTTTGATCTGACTCAATTTGGTGTTTTAGGTCAGTTTGGATCAACATGGGTCAAGGGAGACAATTGGGTTTGATTTGACTCAATTGAAAGTCAAGTCATATTCAAATATTGATTTTGATTTGGTATGAATCATTGCTTTCAAGGGATTTGGGTTTTGGCTAGTTTAGGTTCATATGGGTTAAGGGGTTGACTTGGTCAAATAACCAAGTTAGCTTGGTTTGACCCAATTTGTGAGAATTGATCAACCAAGGGTGATCAACAATCATGATGGGAGGTTTTGATGGGCATAGTTCAATCCAATTTGGGTAGAATTATAACTTAGCTCAAATAGGTAAAATTGGCCACTTTGGGTCAAGTGGACCAATTGGATTTTGTTTGCTTGATTTTGAGTTGAGTTTATATATAGATTTGGGATTGATATATAAATACAATTGCAATTGGCCTGGGTTCAAATGGGTTTTGGTTCATTTGAACATTTCAAGTCAAAAGGGTTAAGTTGGGTTTAACTTGGGTTGATTTTGGTTTGGCTTGATGATTGTACATTTTATTTATATTTGTGAATATGATTGAAGGTATGATTGATTCATGAGAAAATGAATTTAGGTTTTGGAATGAAAGTATTTGGCTAAGTCCATGGAGTTGGGTCATGTGGCTTAGGTTTGGATTTTGATTTAGTTTGATTTAGTTTTGATTATTTAAATATATAGTTAATTTATATATGTGAAGATGATTGAAAATATAATCAATTTATGAGAAAATCAATTGAGTTTGACTGGATTTGGATTATGATTTAGCTATGTCCATGAGATAGTTCATATGGCTTAGGAAGGGGTTTTGATTTAATTTATTTAGTTTGATTTAATTTTGATCATGTGAATGTTGAATTGATTTATATTTAGGAAGATGATCGAAGATATAAATTGATTATGAGAAAATCAATTAATTTTGGATTGATTTGGATTAAGATTTGGCTAAATCCATGGGATAGGTCATATGGCTTAGGAAGGTTTTCAAGTTTGGATTTGAGCATGGGCTTCAATCATTTGGTTTTGGAATTTTGGTTTGGATTTGGATTTGAATTTGATGTTTGAATTGAACATGAGGTTTGGCTTGGCAAGGTGAACATGGATTGGATTTGGGTTGTAGGTTAGGTTGACTATCCTAATCCCTAAGGCATAACCTAACCATATGGTTAACCTTTTTAAGACTTCAGGCTTAGGTTAAGATTTTACCTAATTGTTGGAAGTGTCTTATGACTAGGAAAGTTAAGTCTTCAATCCTCGTTTCCTCATCAACCCTAGCCGTGCCCTGGCAATTTTCTTTTCCTCTATGGCATCGTATCTCATCATGTGGTGTTCTTGGCTTCTCTTCCACCTCGACGGCCTTGCTTGGCTTTCATTATTGCTTAACATGCACTTCTGTTGATCATGGCTATGATATTTGTTTCCCCTTGGGGAAACCTGGTTACTTCTGTTGCGACTATGAAAGCTTCTGATCCCTCGGGGGTCTCTAGTTCCAACCCCTCACTGGCTTCTAAATATTTCAAAATGTTCTCGCGGGTAAGCTCAACTGCACAGCTGAGTCACTTGATCTTATCTCTACTTCCATCTGGGGTGTACTCGCAAGTATGTGTGTTGATTCAGTGGTGGAAAGGCTTGCTAAACCCTTTGAATTTACATTGGTAGACAAATTTATGTTGTGGCATCCCACTATGGAGAATATTATATCTTTTTTTCATAGTTTCAAGCTCTCTGGTATTTTTTTCTATTGGATTGATAGACTCTCGCCATGTCTTGATTCAGCTTTCAAACGACTTAGATTATTCTCGGGTTTTCTCTAGACGATCATATTTTGTGTTCAACTATCAGATGTGATTGTTGAAAAGGATGCCTTTTTTGATATTAAGGAGGAGTCTCCTATTATTCCTATCTGGATTTCTCTTCCCAATTTATGTGCTCATTTCTTTAATCCTGAATTCCTCTTTGCCATGGGTGGTCGGCCTCCAAGTGGATCGTGACCGCTTCTAACTCCAGGCCATCTATTGTTTGGATACTAGTTAAGTTAGATATAACTAAAAAATATCCAAAGGAAATTAGGCTAGGATCAAAGAAATACAGATATTTGCAAAAAGTGGATTTCAAGAATTTCCCTATTTTTTATTCTCATTGCAAAATTCATGGCCATGGGATTTCAGATTGCTTTGTGGTTCATCCACACCTTAAGAAAAGTTTTGTTGTGCATCCTAAGTCAGATCCCTCTCTTAAGGTTCCTTTGGTTAAACCACAAAATATTATTTTATCTGATATCTTCTTACCTGAATCTGAGGGCCATTCCCTTGAGCTTCATATTCCTCAATCTGATATTATTGCGGCTCTACCTGTTCAACCACAGGATGCCACAATTGCTAACAAGGATTCTATCCCTTCTAATGAGATTATCCATTTGAACCATAATAATAATGGCAATAATGTAACTAATAGTTTTGCAAAACTTTGGATGCTGAATCTCTATCAAATGACTCTATTCTAGCCTCTTGGCCACCTTTAATTAAAGAAAATGTGATTCCTCATGAAGGAATGACTGGTGTGCAAATTTTGGAGAAAACCTCTACTCTTGCTTTAAGTACTTGTGCTTTAGCCAGCTCTATTCCTTCTTGTGCTTCTTCATGTAACTTTGAGCTAATTCCTAATCTGATTTTACAACATAATAATGATTTGGAAGAAGGTGAACTAGCCTATAATGCTGTTCTCAATGTGCATCCTTTTTCCAAGCATTTCTCTTATCAATCCTTATTAGATGGTGATACTGTGAATATGGCCAATAAATTTCAGACAATTTTTTTTTAAAAAATAAAACTTCTAAACCTAGAGTTCCTAACTTTGCCAGAGTTACTAGATCCGGCTCCTCAAAAAATAAATGGTTTCATTCCTTATCCGAATGCGAGAGGGATTGGTACCCTCTATTAAAAAATAGAATCGAATTTAGTTCCTCATAACATTTCCTTTTGGTTTTTTTGTAACCCTTTATTCTACCTTTTAACATTGCTTTTATTACTAGAATGATTGGATTTGGTAATTTTTTACCATTCCTATTACAAGTTATGCAAGATTTACCGTAGGTTATAAATGTTAAAATTTCTTATGAAAATTGGTGTTGCTTTGGGTCTTTTGTCTATGCCTCTTGTAATAGGAATGGTAGAAGGTTTCTATGGAAATATCATGTTAGTTTATCCTCCTCTGTGAATGCTCCTTGGTTTGTGGGTGGGGACTTTAACATTATCTCTTCCTCTTCTGAACGAGTTGGTGGTAATGCTCCTAACTTATTTTCCATGGAGAATTCAATAATATGATCCTTGATTGTCATCTTACTAATATTGTCTTTATTAGGTCTCATTTCACTTGAAATAATCATAGACTTTGGCAAAGATTAGATAGGGTCCTTTTTAACAATCTATGGATCAACCTTTTCCCTAATCATTGAGCATCTCAAGAGAACCTTAAACCATTCTCCCTTGTGATCCTAAATGTTAATGCTTCTAAACCCTCCTCTCATATCCCATTCTGATTTCAAAATATGTGGCTTATGGATGATAGATTTATGGATGTGGTTGCTAGCAATTGGGGTGAACCTCTCCATCATGATGATTCTATTTTTGAGATGAAGAGATTGTGGTTTAAATTGAAAAGGCTTAAATAATGCCTTAATTGGTGGAACAAATACTGTTTCAAAAACCTTTTTGTTAATATTTAAGAATTAGAACATGAGGTTATAGTTTTAGAAGACACTATTGTTAACGATCCATCTAAAAATTCCTTATTAACTCAAGCCAAAAATAGGTTAACAAGTTACCAAGACATGGAGGAGACCTATTAGAGGAAAAAAGCGTCTATAAAATGGATATTTGATGATGGTGAAATACCAAATATTTCCATGCCATGATTAAAAGAAAAGGTGTTAAACCACATTAAAAAAAATTGAAATGATGATATCTCTTTGATAATAAGGAGTTTACCGATTCTTTTTTCCGAGCTTCTTAATAAAAATATGACTTATGATGAGATTTCCTGAAGTTATTCCTAATCTCATTTTGATGAAGATAACAATATGCTTATTTCATTACCCTCTAATCCAACGATAACATTTTGCAAAATATGAATATAGATTCTATGGTAGTCCGATGGATTTACTACTTTATTTTTTAAAAAATGCTAGTATATCATTAAAGAGGACTTGGTTAAAGTCGTTTCTTGATTTTTCAAAGTATCCTCCCAAATATTTTCTAGCACTTCCATTATTTTAATACCTAAAATAGAAAATCCTAAACACTTTGGAGTTATTTTAGGCCAATTAGCCTTTGTTCCTTTTTTTAAACTCATCTCTAAGATTTTGGCTAAAAGATTAAGTATTATGCTTCTAAATTTATCTCCCCAACCAAAGGTTTTGTTAAAGGTGATCCATTTTGATAATGTTCTTTTAGCACAAGAGATGATCCATGATTTAAATGCCAAAGTTTGTTGTGGTAACTTGCTCTTTAAAGACATTTCCAAAGCTTATAATAACATTGGTTGGGCTTTCTTATATAAAATTTTGGCTCTATGTATATTTTCAAGTCATTTTATTACTTTAATTAAGAATGGTATTGAGAACTCTTGGTTTTCTTTACTTATTAATGGTGAAGTTTATGGTTTTTTTCTCTTCTTCTCATGGGCTAAGGCAAGGGTATCCTTTTTCTCCTACTCTTTTCATTATTGCAATGGAATATCTCTCTAGAAGTATTGAGCAGGTATTTTGTAAAATGCCTAACATGTACTAAAAAACTAGGGGTGGCTTTCCCATTTCCCACCTCAGCTTCACTGATGATTTCATTATATTTTGCAATGGTTCTACTCTCTACATTAAAAATTATGTAAGTTCCTTACTTTTGTTTGGTAGGTAAAGTGGTTTGAAGATTAATCTTGGAAAAAGTTATTTTATTTCTAGCTCATCTATTTCCTTATCTAGGATTAATGCTATTAAGAATATTATGGGCTTTGCTCATCAAACCCTACCTATCAAGTATCTAGGTACTCCTTTATATCGAGGAATGAAAAGATCTTCTTTATTTGATGAAGTTATTCAGAAAATAAATAAGAAAATTTCTTCTTAGGAGTTCCACTTACTTTCCTTTGGAGCTAGACTTATCCTGATCAAAAGTACTCTTTGCTCTTTGCCTTTGTATCTTTTTTCCACTATTGTGCCTACCCGCTCTATTATTCAAAGGATAAATAGACTTATTAACAATTTTTTTTTGGGGTTCTACCTCTTCTTTTAGGATAGTTCATTGGGCTAGTTGGCAGAAATGTTGTGGGCCTTTTAATGAAGGTGGTTTAGGTTGCAAAACTTTAGAATACTCTGTTATATGTTTTTCATACAAAATGTGGTGGAATTTTAGAAACAACCATAGTTACTGGTCTCAATTTATGCTTACTAAATAATGTAAGGGGAAACACTCCGTCACTTGTTCTTTCAAACCTGGGGACTTGCTGGTGTGAATAAGACTTTGTAACATCAAATGGAATGCTGAGAACCTTATCTCTTGGGGTGTGAATTCGGGCTCCTCCTTCTTTTGGCAACACAATTGGCTGGGATAAGGTTCTATTGATTCTTTGCTTAATACTCATTCCACTATGAGGCATAAGGTTAATCATTTCATTACTCAGAATAATTAGGATTTGGCTCAATTAATGTCCATCGTCCCTAATGTGATCGTTGACAAAATCCTTATAATTTGTCCATTCTCTAATAAATCTGACCATATCCCCTTCAAAAATTCTTCCTTTGGAGAATTTGTTTTTAAGGATGTTTGGCATCCTTTCAGACTTAAAACTCAAGAGTCCTTAGTTTTCAGTAAAATCTATAATATTTTTGTCCCTACCTCCTTTTCGATTTTAACTTGGCACATTCTAAAGCACTACATTCCTGTTGATGCTACCCTTTTAAAAAAGGCTTCAACTTCCTCTCTAAATTTCAATGTTGCTTTCACATTGAAATTGTGGATCATGTGTTCATGAATGGCCCTATTTAAGATTTGAGTATGATAGTATGTTTAATACTTTCCATTTTGATGGACCATTTTCTATTATGCAACTTCTTGAAACTTTTTTGTCCTATACCCTAAAGGCCATGTGAAAGTTGTTTTAGCCACTACTCTTCTATTGTATATTTAGAAAGAAATGATGCTAAGCATCATGATATACCTATAATTATCATCATATTATTGCTAGAAAAATGTAAAATTATGTCTCTTTATAAATGATCTCTTACTTCCTTTAGTTTCAAAGGGTACAAATATATGGCTTTGAACTTTGGGATTAATCTTCCTTCTTGTGGAATTGTTCAAACCATAAAATTATATGTTGGATGAAGCTAAATTATCATGTAATTAAGGTTAACACCGATGGCTTCTAATGGCTTTTATGGTTATGGGGAAATTTTAAAAGATTATAGTGGTCGTTATCTCGCTTTTGCTACTCCTTTAGAACCCCGTCTATATTCTCTAAGCTTAAAGGTGCACTATGAGATTTATGTCCGCTACGTAAAGGATTTTAGAAGATTTGGTTTGAAGTTGATTCTCTCCTTCTTCTTGAATTATTAAATTTGGGAGCTCATGGAAATGCTGAAGTGTATTATTTACTTAACTAGACTAGGAGGCTTCTTCTTAACCTAGATTATCAAATTTCTCATATTTATTGGGAAGGAAATTCTTGTTGATTTTCTTGATAATTGGGGAGCCAAGACCTTCTCTTTGAATTTGTTCTCTAATGATGATATTCCTTCACTTTTAAGGGGTTTTGTGAATCATGATAAAACTGGACTGCCTTATGTTAAAAAATTTTAAGCCTTTTATGCTTCTTTTTCCTATGGGGATATGGCTCTTTCCTAAGTTTTTGTATCTATATTTGTATTTGTGTATGTGTTTGTATTTGATTATGTCATTTTTATCTTCTATGGTTTGGGCTTTATTTATCCCTTCTCATGAACCATAACTTATTTTATTGTGTTTTTCCCTTTATGGATGGGATGGGCTAGTCTTTTTTTCTATTTTATTTTTTGTCCTTTTCTATAAATGGAGGCTTGGACCTTCCTTTTTCATCGAGATCTTTCAGCAATCATTTTTTTGATGCTTCCCATTTTCAGTTTGGTTGTTTGCTGCTATTGAATAGCGGTGGGTTTGCTGTTTCACTAGGGCTAGGTTATGCTCTTTTATTAACCCTCATGGATGACTTAGTTAATTTCTGATTCTCACTATTTCCCATTCTCTTCTTATTTTATTGATTACTGTAACTTCCCTACATGATTGGGACTTCTTTTGGTCTCCTTCTCATACTATTTTTGTTGTTGTTTAGCAGTTCGGCTATTTTCCCTTAATAGTATGGACTTTTTGGCAGTTTATTGTTTGATTCCTACAACATGGCTCAATTTGGAATATGACCGCCTACCTTTGTTGGTTACATTATTTGGTTTGTCAGTATTGTATTGTGAATGGATTAGTTGGTTGTTATGTTTAGCAAGTGATTATTTCTAGTGGATTTCTTCCTACTTATTCATTCTGTTGATTGCTATTTGGTTAGCCTCTTTATCGGTGCATTTGCTATATGTGTTTATCTACTTGGTAAGGTTACTTTTTCCACTATTAGACTTGTCTAATTACTGTTCTGACCTAGCTATTACTAGTTAGCTATTGCTCTTGATTGACTTTCATCACTATGGGGGTGTTTTCCCGGCCTTGATGTTTCATCTGGGTTGGGGTTTTTTGTTGGCTATTCATTCTCATGCTATGGTGGAATACATAGGTGATGCTTCTCTTACAAGGGATTGGTGGCATCCCTTTGCCATCAATAGTATTTCCTTTTCATTCTAGAGTGTATTTTGCTATTGCTTGGTATGCGTATTAAAGATCATATGATTTTCAGCAACCGCTTTCCCCATGTATGTAGCTATGATGGTTGGATGACTTCACTCATAATTTGGATGGTAGTAGTGATGTAACCCTTCCTTTGAAGTTTGGATGCTTATGTTTGTGGCCCCCATTCACTGTGACTGAGCCTGAGCCTTCTTTCACACACTTCTCTAAATTTCTCACACTTTAATTTATTTTTTCAGTTAATTTTATTTTTATCCCTTTACCTGTGCTAATTCCTTCTTCTATCTATTTGCGGGTTCTGTGTTGTTTCCTTGTAGGTTCCTTCTCTGGAGGTGGCAATACCTTCTCTCATCTTTTCAAGCTTCTGCTGAGACTGTCCTTTGGATTTCCTTTTTTTATTACTTTTGTGTCTTTTGCTATTTTTCTTTTGCTTTTCTTTTTCCTTACTTTTTGGTTGTACCTAGATAGGGGATTCACTCCTAGGCTGATTGTAACTCTTCGAGCAATAGTTCTTGAGTTTATCCCCACTTAAGGATCTTGTAACCCCCCTTTTTGTGGCAATAAAATTCCCCTACATGGGGTTCTCCAAAAAAATAAGTCTTAGTGTCTAGAAGACTCCTAAATCTAAGATGGGAATATTGAATCCACACTCTTAGGCTCCATAGTGTTGCCCTTAGAGATAGATGATCAAGCCAAGTTTCACATTATAGCTTGGATACATCTTTCAATGCTTTGCTTGGGAGACCATAAATACATGAGAACAACATAGTTCCATCCTCTCTAGATTAGTGCATGAAGTTCATGAAAGGTGGGATCCTCTATGTGTCAAAGGAGATCTATTTATAGTTTATGAGGTCATATATGAGGATGCGACTTACTACCTCCCTCAAAATCAACAAGTCTATTCTCTCAAACTTGGCCAAATTTTAAAAATAAAAGAAAAAGAAAAAAAAATAAAAAAAATCGAATAATAAAAAAGAAAAGAAAAGAGATAATGAAAAAGAAAATAAAAGAGAGAAAAAATAGACTTGGAGGAGGAAGTGGAGCCTGACATTAGATTCAACCCACATTTTGTTACTCCATTCGAACATATGGGTAGGATGACGACCTCCACTAAGTGTAGAGGAAGGGTAGTAGAGGGTGGAAAACCTCCTTATTGACCACCCAATAAGATATGTCTCAACTATGAGAGTACACCTGCTATCCATATAAACATATAATCTAGTTCATAGGATGAGTCTTATATGGTTAGCAGGATAGCCATCTCTTCTCAGTAGTAGATTCTCTTAGGTAACACTTGAGTCGATAAGCGATGAAGACAGGCTCCAAAGCAAAGCATAAGTGTATCCAAGTATATATGAAATAGTTAGGCATTGGGAACCTTAGCTTTAAAAGCCCTTAAGTCATCCATTGAAGCCTCAGGTTCTTTCAGGAGCATCATCCTCAAGCCAAGAAGTTAGTGTAGAATTTGAAGATGATTCATATAAAGATTTAATAGAATTATCTTTTGATTTGCCTTGTGTTCATAATTTAGCATAGAAAGGGTTAATTTAACATACTTGGTCAAAGCATAGGTCAAACTACTTCAAAAGAATATGGAAGAATAAATGCAAAAGCTATCAATCGATGACTAGGATTTTGTACAAGGTCGATCAATGATAAAGATTACGCTAGTCATCACCAATCACTTAGAATCGATATGTTCTTTTCAAATCATATTAACTCATATGAGGAGATATTCTTAAAACTTCGATGATCCGGATGATTTTAAAGTCAAAGATGTACTACCGAGTTCAAAAAAAGAGATCAAGTCAACCATAAATGAGCTCTAGGAAATCAATTTAGGAATGAAGAAGATCCATGTCCCACATACATCAATTCTTTATTGAATAAATTGAAACCAATGACTTAGTTAGGCTATTGATTATTTTAAGACTACTTTGGAGTTATGAAGAGATGCCCGGATTGGCTCAGCTATCCCTTAAACTAGCAATAGAGCCTACCGCTACCTTATCAAGCACCTAGATATGCAATTAAACATAGAATAATAAGTCATTTATGAAGTCAAGAAACTGATCGATGCTGACTTCATCCAAGAAGAAAATTACCCTACCTGGTTAGCCAGGATTATCCCAGTTAAGAAGAAGAATAGCCAAATTCACATATGCATTGATTTTATAGATTTAATTAAGGGATGCCCAAAAGATGAATTTCCATTACCAATCCTAAAGCTGATGGTGGAAATTGCCTCATCTCATGCAATCTTATCTTTTATGTATGGCACATATGGATATAACCAAATAAAGATGGCCCTTGAAGATGAAGGAAATACTACTTCGATCAGAATTTATTGTTATAAGGTCATGCCTTTCAGCCTTAAAAATATCAGTGCTACATGCCAACAGGCTATGACTCAAATCTTTGATGAACTTAGTCATCGTCAAGTCGAGTGCTGTGTCAATGATCTCGTAGTCAAAAGTAGAGAAAAGAAAGACCATCTCTTTTGTTTGAGAGTAGTTTTTGAATAGTTAAGATAATTTTACATCAATGTGAACCCCCTGAAGTATGCATTCGGAGTAGTTTTAGGGAAATTATTTGGGTTTATTGTCCAACAGTAGGGAATCAAAATTGATCTGGAGAAGATCAAGGCGATATTAGAAATTCCACCCCCTAAAAATTTAACTCAACTCAGATCATTCCAAGGGTGATTGGTGTATCTAAGATGCTTTATATCCAACTTATCGGGAAGATGTCAGCCAATCTCAACACTTATCAAAAAGGATGCTAAGTTCAAGTGGGATGATAACTGTGAGCATGCCTTAAAAGAAATCAAGCATTACCAGATGACATCACCAATTTTAGCATCACATATCCCAAGTAAGCCACTCATATTTTACACTAATGTGTTAGATGACTCCCTTGGTGCTTTGTTGGCCTAAGCTAATGACAAAGGGATGGAAAATGCACTCTTCTACCTGAGCCATTGTCTAATCCCTACTGAGTCTAATTATCCACCCATTGAGAAGCATTACTTAGCTTTAATCTTTGCATCCCAAAAGCTAGAGCACTACATGCTTCCTAAGCGTGAACTTAATGTCTATGATCAATTCACAACAATATCTCATGACACGTCTAATGCTATT